>OZ010578.1:85493545-85641045 GCA_963932145.1 Acanthosepion lycidas
AGTTCCTTATTCTCCCAAATACAATATACTATCCATCGTTTCGATTTTTAAAAACGCCAAAATAGTAAAATTGTTTCAGAAGGAATCTGTAAACATACAGCGCGAGCAGTGTCCAAGCTTTCCGCCGACCGGCCAGTGATCACAACCAGGTTGCATTTCAATCCTTGGAGCTGGTAAAGGGCACTCGTCACGCTCACAAGGTAAGACGATGAATGACAAACGCCTAATCAAGAAATAAGAACGCAAACTGTTTCCCATATTACACGTAGTTGTTTTGGCATCTCGAGGCGGCGTAATGGTTCGCTAGAATATTTACGACTCAGTAGTGAGTTCGATCCTCACTCGGTGCCCTATACTTTTAGCCTTGTGCCACATCTAAGCTACGCCTGGAAAATCACTACACGTAATTGCTTTATACAGAGCTTCACCTGCCCGTCCAGGTAAGTAGGTAGGCGATTCTCGTCTTCTTTTACACTTACCAACCCCTCGGTCATCTACTGACAAAATGAAAGCTTTGGAACAGCGACACTGACACGTCTGCTTCCAACAAAGGGCGGGCCAGCACTGTTCTCGATCCTAAGTATGATATAGACCAGCCTTGCTTTTTCTGGATATCTGTTTCAGTTATTTTCTTTTAGTGTCAGAATTCTATAACTTTTTCTATACATAGGTCCAGTGGATAAAACCGTTGGTCGACCCAAAGAGTTCAATACCTGGCCAAAACAGAGTATATCACCTGAAGAAGACCGGCGTGTACAACGGGTGAAACGTCGTGAATATGACAATGAAGATTAGGACAACAGTCCAAACAATGTAAATAGTGTAAATAGTTGCAATACCTCATCTTAGAAATATAGGCGGATATTCACTCTTTTCTTTGGATATGCTCCAGTGATTTTACTCACGTTTTTCTATGTCAAAACACCTCGTCCTGGATATGACGATAAAATGCATCCGTTTCCTGAGTGAGACGATAAACTACGTCCAACAGCAAGGCATCTGATCAGGAGGTTTTGAGGAGCATAGAACCACCTCTTAATTGCTGTTGTTCCCAGGTTCACCCTGACCAGGGGTTGTAGCACCTGTTAGAGTCCCAAATATGGGCAAATAGTTAACACCCAACCTGGGGTCAAAGCATTATGAAAATGTAAAAATAGGTTTAATACTAGAAATACTTTGTAAAAAATTATTATCAGCAATAAATTTTTGAAGAAAAATTATTACCAGTAATACATTAAAAAAAACACAAATAAAAATAATATTACCTGTTATACATTTTTGAAGGAAAAAATATTACCAGTAATAAAAATTGTCGGCATTAAATAACCCATTATGGTTGATATGCCATAAACCAAACCAAACCAAACCAAACCATCAAAACAACATATTTATACTTTAACGTCTTCCTATGCATAAATCATTGATTTGTTCACAGGTAGTTATTGGAATTTTTTTTTTTTTCAAATTAACCACGGCATTTCTCAGTAGCAATGTTGCCATGGTAACGATTTTCTCAGCTTTCTTTTCAGTTGTTCTGATGATGCCAACAGAAATTAAAACAAAAATTAAACGTCCACAATCATATATATCTGAGTGACTACTCATCTCCTTCGTTGGGGTGGGTGTATAGATGCCAGCTTGTAATACAGTTCTTTTCCACGCTTGCAACTCTCGGGTCAACTCTGTAACTGGCTTCTCTGAAGAACTCGGTGCGCAAAGTCTGTTCAGGCATTATCTGGGGATGAGACATGTTATTTGCGGAGACAAAATACCCTCACCCCCGTCCAAATATAGAAAAAAAAACATTTATCTAGAACATTTCATTTTTACTAATGAAACCTGTTAACTATAAAATGAATTCGTTTTTGCTTTCTTGGTGATAGAATATGGATTCTGAAACTGTTGAATGGAACTTTTTGTCATGACTATTTTATTATTAACAAAAGAGCTGCTAAACTGGAAAATTTTCAGAGCTAAAATGGTGGATGAAATAAGTTAGAATTTCCCACTCCAAGAATGTGATCGCTTCCTGAGTTTATCTTCTTAACTATTGAATGGCATTTCCGTTCTGACAAATGACACACTTTCTGTTAGGATGTGGAGTTATTATTATCCAGTTTCTTATTTTTAGTACTGCTCGGTTATTGCTCGCATGTTTCCACTGAGTCCAATTACACACTGCCAAGCCCGAGGATTGAACTCACAATTATTACGTCACGAAATTCACTTTAATCCACTAGTTTATTGTCCCGTAGGGATAAAAAAAAAAAAGAAAAAAAGCACTAGACAAGATAGGGGGTAGAATGGGAACAGTCTACCCACATAGTTGAATAAAAGGTTCAGTTCAGAATTCCCTGTAAGCTACTGATGAACGACGAAACGTTGTGACAACAACATGGATGAAGACAATAGTCCGCATGTAAATAAAGATACACTGTTGACAAGAAGCAGACATATGAAGAGTAATGTTTTCTTCCTATTCATTTGTTCCTAAAGTTGATAAAAAATAACGATACGCTTTGACTGTTACTTCTTCTCCATATTCTAAATGTCCCTAATAGAATTATTAATTATTACACTAATTTTCACTTTAGTTTAAATTATTCGATCTGTGAAAAGCTGAGAAAGGAATCTGAATTATGTTTGCACTAATAATAATGAATATTTTTTATTGAAAAATATATTCAACATTTTTTATACGTGTGAGCGGGATTTTATATCCTCAGAAAGTGATATTATTTTGCGGAAAATCAATATCTTCTTAAACTTTAAAGAATTGACTTTGCAGTTTCTAAATTTTCATATATATATATATATATATATATATATATATATATATATATATATATATAGAGAGAGAGAGAGAGAGACATATATATACATATATATATATATATATATATATATATATATATATATATATACATATATATACATATGTATACATATAGTTGTATATTTAGGCAGCAATTCTTCCTTTATGCATGTTTCATTAAAGCGATATACAAGGTACTACGGTTAAGCTTTTTATTTAATTTTTCTTGTGTTGTAACAAGAGCTTTCTTTTCTGGAAAAGAGTGTGTAAAAACTGTCTAAATGTTTTATAGTTCCGAGCGCTTTCGGCTATACCTTTAGGATACCAAGGATGATTTGATTTTCAGCTTAATTGAGTGTGTGCGTTCTGTGTATGTCTTAGTGTGTGGTAGGGATGTTTTTAATTTCCGAATACGGTTAGCACATTGTATATATATATATATATATATATATATATATATATATGTGTGTGTGTGTGTGTGTGTGTCTATATTTCTGAGATGAGGTATTATGTACAGTATTTACATTATGCGGACAATTGTCCTCATCTACATGGTACATGGCAGCTGCCCCCCAAAACTGGGATAGGCGGGTACAAGAGGAGGAGGAGGAGGACAACAACACTCAGAAAACAGTCTGCCTGCCTTATATGAAGGGGTTATCAGAGAAAATACAAAGGATCTGCGGCCCATATAACATCAGGACAACCTTCAAGAGCTTGACAACATTTCGCAGATATGTCTCTCGAGTGAGACCCCCATACAGGAGAACATGACTAAAGACTGTGTGTACGCTATCCCGTGCAGCTGCGGAAAGGAATGATAAGGAGAGACAGGCCTCCCCCTCAAGGTAAGGCTTCAAGAACACCAGAAAGCTGTAACGCGAGAGGAAGTAGAAAAATCAGGCGTGGCTGACCACATATGGAGAGAGAAGGGAGATCACCGTCCCCTGTGAGATCATGTTGAGATCATAGACAGGGAACACAATTGGAAAATTCGTAAACTTAAGGAATCAGCACATATGCTAGGCCACAAAAATCTCTTGAGCAGCCGACTAAGCAAATAAATACAATATGGGAACCAGTAATAAGGAGTGCCAGAGAAAAGCAATGATAACAAAGTTGCAATATGAGCTCTGGTAAAAACATGCAATGATAACAGCAAAATTGCAATATGAGCACTGGTAAAAATGGTTGCTGAAAACATTAGGTTTATAATACCCAGAAATTCATACCCAGATGTCCTCAAGGACACATGGCACGTTGGTTAGATCCAGTGACAGACCCAAATGGCTCTTCCCAAAGAGTGTGAGTTCAATACCCGGTTAAGGCAGTGGAGAACTTTCAGATGGAAAATTAGCAGGAGATAACTGATAACAGATGGCACGTGAAACTAGAACAGTCTACCCTAGTGATCGAAATAAAGGGTTCAGTTCGAAATTCCAACCACCTGAAGAAGGCCGGAGCGTACAACGGCCGAAACGTTGTAATAAGTATGGCGACAAAGATGAGTAAATACTGTATATATATATATATATATATATATATCTACAGATACATACATATTTATAGACACACACACACACACATATATATATATATATATATATATACACCAAAAGTAGAGGAACAGCAATAATGGTTCTTTTGGAAAATTCGGTCTTTTGAAATACATTTAATTATTTTGTTTTTTTTTAATATTAAAAGATGTTGGAATGTATACTCACGAACATTAGGATGATTTTTTTATACGGTGTGAGTGGCAGCTCATTTGTCTAATATTTTTTTTATCCAAAAACTATCCTTGATTTCTCCCTATTTATATTCAGAAAATTCTCCGAATATCTTCAATAAATATTCGTTTCCTTTTCTTACTGTTATCGTTTTTGTATTTCTCCGAATATGGTTTAGCCTCAACTGACTGAATCTTAATTTTATATTATATTTTGAGACAGATATTTATATGTCAAAAATTAAATGCAGAACACAAAAGAAAGAAAAGAAACGAGATGTAATGAATAACATATATTTGTGTATGATGTGTCAAGGGCATGGTTTTCCCAACGAGGGCTCCGCGGAACCCTAGAGCCCAGAGTGAAGCTCAGAGGCTCCGCAAACCATTTTCTTATTTGACTCGATCTCCGACATTACACGGCCTCGGGCACTGAAGGTACTTAAATTGGGGGATTGCTTGGCAACACTAGGTACTATAAGAAACCTCGTACAATTCGAAATATGTCTCGGCCCTAAATAACTCACAAACAGTTGATGAACGTTAAAAAAAAATCAATCAGTTCTATTATTTGTTTCATGTCATTATCGATGCCAAAATGAAGAAAGAACGCTATTTTAAAAGACAAAATAAATATTTTCAACCATGTGCCAAAAATTTGATATCCAAATTTGGGTTCAACCTACAAGAAGAATATCGACAAACTAATTCTGAAGTTCTGAAATTTGTCATAAGATTCGCGACAACTTTTCTTTGTGAAAAGCGGATAATCCAGATGCCGCGGATAATCTTCCTTGTCCGCGTATTTTCAATCTCCTGGTCCTGAGCTGCAATTAACAATCTTGCTGTTTCCTTTTTGAGATCCCCTTTTCACAACCATTCAAAAGGCTTACACTTCATTGTTCTTCTGTACTTTGAAAAAACAAAAAACAAAAAAAAACAATTACCATGTCAACCTTTTGGATATACTTTTGTTTCCCAGAATTAAGAATCTCTTTTATATCCATCCCATCAACAATTGTCATTTCTTCTTTTTACTTAACTTCTTTTTCTTCTTCTCTTTATTTTTCATTTCTTTCTTTTCTTTTTTATTTATTCTTTTGTTCACCTAATGAGTCATCTTCATCTTAGGAACAGTTAGAATTTATTTCCTTCTTCTTCTTCTTCTTCTTCTTCTTCTTCTTCTTCTTCTTCTTTTCTTCTTCTTCTTACTTAACCTCTTCTTCATCGCAAAATGTCTAACAATTTTTCTACTTTTTTGATTAATTTTTTTTCCTTTCGTTCCAGTTTTTCTTTTCCTCATCGAAATAAGTCAACTTCGTTTGATGAATGGTTAATCATATTAAAATAGGGGAGGAGCAAAATCAGACATTAAGTTTTAAAGTGTCCTGATTCTGGATACTTTTATCTAATCCTCTGATAATTTTTTGATATATTATTCTACTGTAAGCATTCTTATTTTGATTTCAATAGACGATTGTTTTTTTTAGCTTTTCGCTTGTACTTACGTTTTAGAATAAAATTAAATAAAACCTATAGACTTTTTTCTGCAAGTACGACTTACGAAAAATATTTAAGTGCTGATGTTTCGTTAAAAAATAAAATAAAAAATAAAGAAAATGAAACGTCCTGATTTATTCTGAAAATTAATGGTACAAATGAATTTAGATAAATGATACAGCACAGGTCAATTGAATTGTCATCGATTGAGACCAAAAGAACAAATTTAGTCTCGTTTAATTCCCAGTTTCAAGAAAAAGTGGGTGGTTCCTCTTCCTGGTAAACTTTGATATATATATATATATATATAATGAAGGTAACAAATACGTTGGTATATAACCTAAGTATATCCTAGTAAGTTTGGAATATTATAGGTTCCTCATGTACGTGTAATAGTCTTAGAGATAGGTGTGACATTCTTAGAAGAAAAATTAGAATAATAAAATACAATAAGCAAAGCCAACTACTGAATCAGAGGAATGAATTAGTATTAAAATGTCGACATAAAAACAAAGGTTTAACTCAATTAGCTACTATAATACTATAATACTCACTCCCATCTAACTTTTCAAATGTCGACAGTATAACTAATTCTAATTTCTATATTCCCCCTCTATAACCTCTTTAAACTATATTAATTATAATTTATAAACTTTTCCCTACTCTAAGATCTCCCCAACTCTCTTTCCATTAATCCCTTACATCCTATTATCTATATAATTTAAAGTTATTTTTTAAACCCCCTTTTTATTCTACTTTTAATTCTAAATTAATATTTCGTCTTCTTTCTATAACCTCAAATTAATGTCATAAGGTTAATATTCGTGTTTAATTTTATAAAACTTCTTCCCTTACAGACAAATAACTTCCACACTCCCCTGATCTATAAATAAAATGCAAAAACAGCACTGCTCTCTCCAAATAATTCTGGCAATTAAAGAATGATGCTAATTCACATTTTATCAACCGGGATTTTATAGCAAGAGGCAAATCTTATAACGGGAAAGGTAATAAGTGTAACTTACGTCTTTCTGAAAAACTGGTTATCTTTAAACTCTTAAATAGCCTTAGCTTTTAACCAAGAGAAATAAATATATGGTTACATGTAGGCATAAAAATAAATATCTGCTTAAATACGTTGATCCAGATTAACTTTTAATATAAATTACGGTTTTTATATAAAAAAAGAGTAAGTAATCTCCCTTTAATATAGAAATAAAAAATTAATATTTACAAATCTAAAATAATTTTTTCAACATCCATATGAAAATCCCGTTTATTTTAAATGCGAAACATAATTTTTAAAATTAAAAACTGTAATCAGATATATTTTTATATTACGCAACGGCCAGTCTATACTCAGCAACTGAAGATAATATATATATATATATATATATATATATATATATATATATATATATATATATATATCAATCACTTGATGATTTTGTTCCGAGATTTGTTCTACATACGTATATACATACATACATATACATATCTACACAGAGATAAGTAGATACATAGATAAATAGCCTGAATATTGCGTTCAAGTGTGAAACAAACTATCGCAATTCGGTGTTGACATCAGTAACCACACATCTATTTACACACGCTCTATTCCGGATATTTAGCGCTTTTAAACTATAAACTATATTTTGTACACACACACACACACACGTGTGTGTGCAAAATTGGACATTGATGCAAACAACCTGCGGCGAAAATCTGATTCATGCTTAAGCGCAATCACCAGAGCCTGATATTGAACACCATAGCACATGGATATTGCATAACTTAAACACACCCCATATATATATATATATATATATATATATATATATATATATATATATATATATATATATAACTAGACTCGTTTCGAAAAGCCCTCGAATTTTTGATTTGCAAATAATCAAATCAATCTCGAGGGAAAAAAAGCTTTTAAAAAAAGAAAGAGCACAAACATGAACTACTGTCGAACAAATCGCACAGATGCAGGTCTGAAGCCTAAAGAAAAAACCCCGATACGAGTAAACAACTAACTAACAAAAGAGCTCAATACAATCGTAGAGCAGACCTTGATACACCTAGTGAGCCAGACAAACCTACCTAGGTTTCACCTAAACAGATCGTCAGGGAAAGTATGGAAATTATATATATATATGTATATATGTATATATATATTCATGAATGTTTGGTTAAATAATTTAGATGTATTATGTCGATTTATTTTTATTTTAATCCTTTCAAGTCCATGAGTTAATTTCCGACATCATTTTTAAGGGTAATAAAACCAACATACATATTAACACTTTCTTCTGAGATGCAATCTCCCAAAGGACATTTAAATTGTTATATGATGTTGGTCTTTTGTAAAATGCCATTTGGCCGAGAAGAGTTTGTATGAATGACTAATCTGGTTGTATAAAATTTAGTATAGTATATAACTAATTTTATTTTTTACTGGGATCACTGTGGGATATATTATTATTTATGGGAAGTTTTAGAATTTTTTCATTCAGTTTAAAGTTAGGATGCATTAGATTACGGTATAGTAGTTTGATATGTTTAGACGTGTTTGAGGCTATATTATGTCCTTTTTGATTCATGTTAATAGTTTTGATAGATCGTCTAATTTGTTCATCAACGATGTCATTGAGAATGTCATTATTAATGAGGGTTTGTTTAATATTTTTTTAATTCAGTATTTTTGTTGAGAAATTTAATTTTGCACTGTTACGTTTCGTATAATAACTACAACGACCATTACGAGAAGGCTTACGTTTCACTTAAATGAACATAGTTCAATCTCAAAGCATTTAAAGGAAGATTCATACCCACATTCACAGTTTAGACAGATATTACTCGAAAATACAACAGTACTCCACTAAGATTATAAAAATCAAAGAACAAAAATTCTAGAAGCTCTATATATCAGATAATTGCGGTCAAAAATAAACAAAGACAACTATGAATATAGCAACAAAGGTCTTAAATCCTTATAGACGCAAAGTCTTTAAAAATTCTGTAGAGAAATCACGTGGTCGAGATAAACACTCAGTTGTGGAGCAAGCTAAGTGAATAATAAATCAACCTTGAGAAAGAGAGCTATTTATGGTCCCTTGGAGCATCTCATTGTGCTAAAGTGGGATAGTCCATTGCTTGGGCTGTGATTGGCTGCTGGTACCTGAGTGGAGGTATTTCTATATAAATACCAGCTTGATTCATCAGTTAGTTTTCAGGGTTTGTATTAAGTTCATCCCCTGGTGTGTTGTTGTTTTCGTGCACTCGCTAGTTACATACATATACCCCCAGGTGTCTTGTTTCATTCTTGGGTGGGTTGGACTAGCAGTTGGAAAAAGTACCGATAAGTGTTTAAAGTTTTTCATTTTTGTTTCAAAGCTATTCTTTTTTTTTTTTTTAGTTGATTTGCATTTAATTTTTTGTTTATTTGTATCCGTGTTTATTTTTTGTTATTTTTTTACCTTTTGTTTCCCTCCTCACTGTTTTTTGTTTGTTTGCTTTGGTTGCACTTTTGTTTAAATTTATCCTTTTGTTGTCCACCGTTTTCTTTATTCATTTTATGTTTGTTTAAAAAACTAAAAAAAGACATTCGTTCTATCGTGGTGGTCGTCGCAGGCCGCCATGAATGAGAACGAGAAAAAGATAACACCGCCGGTGTCGGTGGAAAATTCAGCCTGGTCTGAGAATAGGCCAAGGCCAAAAAAAGATGCAGACTATTATGAGGCCCAAAGAAAAACGTACGAGGGGTCGTTCAAGGAGAACGAGTTCTTAACGATTCCCGGGGCCCTTGAAGCAGTGGAAACCAGAACTATCTCCCTGCTAACATCAGATAGCAAAAGTAGAAAGCTGACAGGAGTCAGCAGAGAGACTATGGAGGAGGTCCTCAAGACCTTAAAAATATTTCCCAAAGTACTGGCAAGGAGGTCAAATGCCTTATGGGACCTTCTCCTACCAACGGAACAAGAGGCCAAGCAGCTGGCAGGCAGCATACTAATATCAAAAAACTTAAAGCTGCAAACTGAATATATGGGCACCCGTAGGACGAAAATAACAGTTCACGGCGTGCCTGTAGACATCCCAAATGACAGGATGGGTGCCTTCTTCGCCCAATACGGGAAGGTCGAAGAGGTGAAGGCAATAGTGGGCAAATCCGGAATTGCCACCGGTGATGTCGAATTGCAGGTGACTCTTAACCAGGAAGAGTTCAGAAGAGTCCCCAACATCCTGGTCTGCAGGAAGAGGAGGATGTGGGTCGTTGTGGAGGGCAGGCGGCCGAATTGCTGGGTGTGCGGTATCTCGGGACACATGGCAAGGGAGTGCCCGACAAAAAAGCCCCAACCGGTGATCCAGCCCACTACAGAAGGTACAGACGCCAAAAAAACGGCAGAAGCCAAAAGCGCTGAGGGCGCCTGGAAGGAGGTGGCAAGTGGAAAGAAGGGGAAGAGTGCATCAGCTCCCCCGCAAAAGAGTGCACCAGCTCCCCCCCAAAACGAGAAGCAGCAGCAACCACCACCAAAGCAGCTGGCAGAAAAACAGCAGAAGAAGGAGGGGGAAAAACCAGAAGGGACGGAAAAACAGTCGCCCAAGAAGCAACAACAAAAGACGAAACAGCAGCAACCTCAGGCGGAGGAAGGCATGGAGGTCGACAAAATGCCTCCCCCTAGAACACCCTCTCTAAAGAGAAGCAGGGAAGAGGAGGAGGAGGGGGAAGTAGATGCGGAAAAAAATAGACATTCGGGGCGTAGTAGGAAGGAGGAGGGCATGGAAAAAACCAGGTCCGCTTCCACTCCTGCTAACCCCAAAGAAACAGTGGAGGCCCCCAAAAGTAGGAGTCTCCCCCCTTCCCCGTCGCGTGCCTCACGGGCACCGTCCCCTTCTCCCTCAAACACTTCCCGGGGTTCGTCCCCACAGCGATTGTCCGATCCCCAGCCCCAGGATTCCAAAACAACCAAGAAGAAAAAGAAAAAACTCTTCGCGGGGCCGGAAGACATTTGTAAGGTAGAGGGGGAAGAGCATAAAAAGAGCCAGTCCGGCCGGAAAAGGGTCCAACTAGGACTTTTGTATAAGAAAGTCTCGGTGGGGGGGAAATCAGTGGAAGATCCCCGCAACTTTCCGGGTGCCCCGGGGGTGCTTACATGCGTAAGGGATACCGGTGGCCCGTTAAAGGTATGGAGTCACATAACGGAGGCAAAAGAAGCCTTCAACAACATCAGAATGGCGGAAATTGATTCCCCATACCTAAGAAAAATGCGCCAATACTGTGCTGGGAGGGTCCCTGTTATTCTCCACCCCTCACTATATAGGTGCCTTAAATTAATGTACCCCACGGACGTCGGCGGGATTGTCCTAGATGGACATATGACGTCAGAGCTAGGTGTAGGGAGCCTAGGACATTCCGTCGGGGTCCTAACTGACTCAGATTTCCTCCCCGTATGTGAGTAGGTTAATTCTGTCTCTTATTTTACAGGTCTTAGAAGATGTCAACCAAGATAGCGACTCTGAATGTGAAGGGCTTAAGGGATCGGGGTAAGGCTGCCCGCCTGCTCCGGGACCTTCTGTCCCTGGATGTGGATGTTGCCGCGATCGAAGAGACACACTTTGTTTGCAGTGCCGATGCGTGTGTGCTGGAGAACGACTTTGTCGTCTATTCAGCATATGGGGACCGGTTTGCCAGAGGGGTTTCTTTGCTTGTCAGACGGACTCTTGATGCGAAGGTGGACCTTGTGCATACCGATGCCGAGGGCCGGTTGATCGTGGCCGATATTGCCGTGAAAAGTGGTTCGTTCCGAGTCGTTGCGGTTTATGCGCCCAACGACCGGGAGGAGCGGGTCTCGTTTTTTCGGCGGTTGGGGCCGTTCCTAGTGGATTCAACGCGCCTAGTTTTAATGGGGGACTGGAATGCCATCCTGGACCCCAAGTTAGACAGGGGGCGGGGAGCTAGCGGGAGAAGGGGCGATCGTAGCCTGGTTGATCTGATCGACGATTATGGTCTCGTCGATAGATACCGGGTCGATCATCCCGGGGGGAAAATGTGGACGTGGGCTCTTAATTGGCCTTTTGACAAGGTAGTCAGCTACCTTGACAGAATGTTAGTTAGAAGAGCCGACATAGATCTACTAGATTGCCCTACGTTCCACTGGGTAGGCTACACGGACCACAAACTCGTTTGTGCCCGGGTGGCGTTAGACTGTAGGCCTAGAATGGCTGGTTACTGGAAGTTCAATCTGTCCTTACTGGACAGGGAGGACTTTCGGGAACAGCTAATTAGACTAGTGCAGCGGGAGCTAGTGGGGGCGGTTATCGGGAATAAGTGGTGGGAACGCCTTAAATGTAGGATTAGGTCCTTCACCACTGATTTCAGCAAACGGCTCGCTCTAGATAGAGCTGACAAGGTGAAGACGCTTAAAACTAGTTACACCCGGGCGGTGGCTGGGGGGGATCCCCTAGAGATAGCCTTAGCTAAGGAGGCCCTGGATCGTTCGAATAGCGAGCGGTACATGGGCCAGGTAATTAGACATAAGTTAAGCAAGATGTCTTCCGAAGCTGTGAACTTGGGCGCAGATCTGCGCAGGGAAGAGGTCCGTCGAGGTGGCGATCGTTACATTCGTGAAGTCGAATCCCCGGAGGGGCGTACTCTTCGGGCCACTGACGACATGTGCGAGGCGTTTCGGCGCCATTTCGAGAGCCGGTTTACCAAGGAGCCTGGTCTCCGTGAGGAGGAGTTTCGTAGCTATTTGGCTGACTTTCCTCGGCTTTCGCCGACTGAAGCGGCTAGCTGCGAGGGAGAGATCACGGACGGCGAAGTCTACGCGGTTTTGAAGAAGGTCGGCAGAGGCAAGTCGCCCGGTCTGGATGGTTTGCCCTATGAATTGTACTTGAGGCTGTCGCACATCTTTGTTCCGATTTTGACTGCAGTGTTCAACAACTGGTTTCGGTCGGGGTCCATCCCCAATCGGATCACCAGGGGCGTGATCACTCTGTTGAAAAAGGGCAAAGGTGGTGGGGGGAAACTAGATGACTACAGGCCCATAACTCTGCTAAACACAGAGTTAAAGATTATGGCCAAGATCCTGCAGGAGCGTTTGCAGTCAGTTGCCGAGTCTCTGTTGGGACCTGAGCAGACTTGTTCTGTGAGGGGCCGAACAATTCAGAGCAACCTGCATCTGATCCGCACGATCATAGAGGGTGTAAAAGACGACGAGCAAGCCGCGCTGATCAATTTGGATCAGTCCAAGGCATTTGATAGGGTCGACCATCGCTACCTTGCTACTGTCCTGCAGGCCGCTGGATTCGCACCCAACTTCTGCCGCTGGATTAGCCTCCTGTATCGCTCCCCCAGTGCTGTGGTACAGGTGAACGGAAGGTTGTCGGACGCGTTCGTGCTGTCTAGGTCGGTTCGTCAGGGTTGTCCGCTGTCGCCTCTCCTTTATGCTTTGGCGTTGGAGCCTCTCCTTCGCCGGCTGAAGGACGAGACCGGCAGTCCGGCCCTACGCGGAATCGCCGTTCCTGGAGGGGCTCGAGCCAGGGTTTCCGCGTACGCCGATGACGTATCTGCTTTCGTGTCGTCCCGGGACGATATCGAGGCGGTACAGAAGGCGCTTGACCGGTACGAGAAGGTGACAGGGGCCAAGATAAACCGCGACAAGTCTTCCGGCTTGCGGTTAGGTGCCTGGAAGGGGGTCGCTCTTCCGGGCCGCTTCGGTTGGACGGATGGACCTGTCCGCATTCTTGGAGTGTGGTTTGGACCGGACCTCCAGCTGGAGAAGAATTGGTCTGAAGTACTTGCAAAGGTCGGTTCTGCCGGCAAGACTTGGAATCGACGGCGGTTGTCCGTGAAGGGCAGGTCGGAGGTGTGTGTTACATACATTTTCCCCCTGATTCTTTATCGATTGTCTGTACTTCCTCTCTGTGGGACCCATTGGAAGGCGCTCGAGCGATCGCTATCCTCCATTTTATGGAGGGGACGCGTGAACAGGGTCGACAGACGAGTCTGCACTAAACGTCCGTGTCATGGGGGGCTGGGAATGCCGCACCTCTTGAGTCACGTCCGTGCCTCTAGGTTGGCTTTCCTACGCCGCGCATTGACTGGGAGAGATCCGATTCTGGAGGGGATTGTTAGGGACGCCTTCCCTAGCCTTACCATCAGTCCCCCCATCTCGAGGGTTGAGCGCCGTCGTAAACCCCGGGACGAGTCGGATTTCATCCGCGAGTGTCGGTCGGCCTTGAGGGCCATTCCCCGGTCCAGTGACCTGTCACGGCCTAGGAAGGTCTTCTATCGTGGATTAGTGGAGGGGCCCGCGAAGGATTCCCTACGTGATACGCTCGGCTTGTCGGAGGAGGAGTTTCGCTCCTACTGGTCTTGGGCGCCAGCGGCGGATTACCTCAGTAACCCTGAGTTTTCGCTTACCTGGCGATTGGCTCGGAATCGGCTGCCTCTCAACGACAAGGCTTTCATATGGGGTTTGGCGGATTTGCCAGACTGTGAACGGTGTGGTCTTGGCTTAGAAGAAACGGCTCCGCACGCCTTCTACCATTGCCCCCGGGTCCGCCCCTTATGGGACCATGTCGGCGAGCTGACGGCTCGTCTCGCTCCCGAACAGCTTGTGTCCATTGATCGCGCATACGCGTGTGACAATGTGTCGCCCCCGTATTCCGGGGTGAAACGAATGGTGTTTCTGACGCTGCTGGCCACGGCTCGAATGGTGATTTGGACGACGCGAAAGGAGGAAGCCTTGCGGGGCAACCGTCTTTCTCATCAGCATCTAATCCTATTCTTTGAGCATCAGCTCAAGATGAAGATTAGATCTGATAGAAAACGATTGCATTCGACAGTCTTTAGCGAAAGGTGGGTAAAAGAGGCGAGCTTGGTTCGTGTGACCGGGGCTAGCCTTGATTTTCTCTTCTAGGTCAACCTATTGCACATCGGGGTGGCTTCCTGTGGAACCCTCCCCTTGGTTAGGATTAGACAAGCTTCAGTGTACCTAGTTAATGTGAGTAAGTGTTGTTCCTGGCCTGTAACCCGGCTACTCTTTGGTTATGATCCAAGTCGAGATTCCCAACCTCCCCAGTTTGTTTCGGCCCCCCCTTTTATCTCGACTGGGTCAGCTTTATATTTTCCCTTTCCCGCATAATATTTTAGCCTTCTTCCCACTCCCTTAGCGAGAGTTGCCTCTTGATTTTGTCCCCTGGGCAGAATACAGCGGCCTCTCTATTTTGAGGGTTGGACGGTCCCCTACTAACATCTGTTATGTTTAGTTTGTATTTTGTGTTTATATTTATTTGATTATTGGGTTCATCTCCCTCCCCTCTCATTCTATCATTATTAAAATTTTATGTATTTTATGTATTATCATCAAATTTTTATGGTGTGGGGCGCGTTTTTGGTAGGTTCCCCTTGAGAGGATGCGGTATTATGGTGGTTGGAGGATTGTTTGGTGACGGACGAGTTCTTTTGGTGAATGGGTAAATTGTAATGTATGAATGGGTCGTGAATCTGATTAGCTAGGTATAAGATAGTAAGTGTTGACCAGCCTTTTCCCCCTCCCCTTTTTGGCCTTGTGCCACAATTGTAACCTTTGTTACAATAAATCCTCAGGGTTTGTATTAAGTTCATCCCCTGGTGTGTTGTTTTTGCTACTGACTTGTTTCCTTTGCGTCGAAAAGATAAGCTTTAAGTTTACATTTTTGCAACCTTTTTTTGACTTTCAGTTTTCCTCGTTCTATTTTGCATTTGTCTAATTTTTTCTCTTTATTTTCCGTTTTATTTTTGCTTTTTGTATTATTTTGCCTTTTTCTTTCAGTTTTTGTTTTCTTTTTTAAATTTTCCTTGTTTTCGTAGTCCATTCTTTCTTCTTTTGTTTGAGTTGTTTATTACCGTTTGAGTTGTTTATTACCGTTTGAGTTTGTACGTTTTTTCTTGTTTATTTTGATTATTATTTTTTACGTATGTGAAACACCAATATAAGTTAAAGAAAGCAACAAAAGCTTAATTGTTCGGCGTGGTGGGCCGAAAAATCCCATCATGGCCGACAACAATATTGACAAAGACAATACACCGCCTTCACAACCGGTGTCACCCCCAAAAACGGCCTGGGGTAAAAACAGGCCGCCAGAAAAAGATCCAGCCTTTTACTGCGAGCAAAGGAAAAAGTTTGAGGATTCATTCCAAGGGAATGAATTCATTACTATTCAAGAAGCCTTGGATGCAGTCGACACCAGGACAATCTCTCTTCTAACTTCGGAGGTAAAGACCCGGAAGTTGATCGGTGTCGGCAGAGAAGTGATGGAGGAGGCCTTGAAGTCTCTACAAATTTACCCAAAACTCCTGGCTCGAAGGACAAACGCTCTGTGGGATATACTCCTAGCTACAGAGGAGCAGGCAAAGGCACTGGCTGGAAGTCTGCTCTCAACTAAGAACCTGCGCATGCAGACAGAGTACATGGGAACTCGCAGAACCAAGGTAACAATTCACGGTGTCCCAGCAGATATCAGCGAGGACAGGATGGGGGCCTTTTTCGTTAAATATGGTGAAGTGAACGAAGTTAAGGCCCTTGTCAGTAAAAGCGGCATCCAAACAGGGGACATAGAAGTCCAAATAACTGTCAACAGGGAAAACTTTCGGGAAATTCCAAACACCCTGGTGTGCCGAAAGAGAAGAATGCTGGTTGTTGTCGAGGGAAGAAAGCCGTGCTGCTGGGCGTGTGGTGCGTCAGGGCACATGTCCAAGGAATGCCCTGGCAAAAATGTTAAACCAATGCCCCCTCCAGCAGCAACAACAGCAGCAGTGGTTGCGAAAGAGACAACCGGAAAACCTCCCGTAGAAGCCTGGAAAGAGGTGGATAGGGGGCGAAAAAATATGAGCGATCCAGCTCCGAAGGAGACGCCCCAAAAGAAACAGCCCGAAAAGAGGCAAAAAGAAGTACAGCCTTCAAAGGTGTACGAAAAAGAGAAACAAAAACAGCAACAACAACAACAGAAACAAAAACAGCAGAAGAGTCCAAAAAGTCCGGAAAAAAGTCCGGAAAAGCAAAACAGTGACATGGAGGTGGAGGAAGTGCCTCCCAAACGGGCCACCTCCTTGAAAAGAAACCGGGAGGAAGATGAGGAGGAACAAGAGGAACAAGTGAAGCAGATTCATAGGCTAATTGGACAGATTAGCGAAGAGAGGGGTAGGGAAACAAACAGATGTACATCCGTCCCCTCTTCACCAGCTAAAAAGGAAAAAAACACTCCAGCTGATAGGAGTCTCCCTCCTTCCCTGTCTCGATTTCCACTCCCTGCTAGCAACCCCACACCCCCGCACACACCTACTCCTACTGCATCAGACCCTCCAACTCCCCAACCATCCCTCCCTACTCCAGCCCGTTCATCCACTCCCACTCCACCACCCCCAGATAGGGGAAAAAAGAAAAAAAGAATCTTCGGCAAAGTCGAGGAAATTTGCAGAGCGGATAAGGGGGAGATAGATAAGAATCTCTCCTCCCGCAAGAGAGCACTGTTGGGTCCTCTAATCAAGCTGTCATCCGTTGACGGCAAATCAGTTGAGGATCCTAGAAATTTTCCTCGTGCCCCGGGAGTGGTTGGACTTATCCGGGACACAGGCAAACATATGAAAGTGTGGGCCCATCTCTTTGAGGCCAGAGAGGCCTTCCCAGAGATAAGGATGATTGAGATGGGCGCACAAGATTTGAAAAAAATGCAGATGTTTTGTGCAGGGAGGGCCCCCGTACGTCTCCATCCATCACTATATAGGGCCCTAAAACTAAATTACCCCACGGACGTCGGCGGGATTGTCACAGAAGGACGGATGACGTCGGAGTTAGGAGTGGGGAGCCTGGGACAATCCGTCGGGGTCCTTTCACCCGCAGATTTCCGTCCTGTATGTGAATAGGTTTATTGCACTTCTTTTTTCTTTGCAGGCTTAGAAGATGTCTATTAAGATAGCGACTTTGAATGTGAGGGGCTTAAGGGATCGGGGTAAGGCTGCCCGCCTTCTCCGGGACCTTCTGTCCCTGGATGTGGATGTTGCCGCGATCGAGGAGACCCACTTTGTTTGCAGTTCCGATGCGTGTGTGCTGGACGATGACTTTGTCGTCTATTCAGCATATGGGGACCGTTCTGCCAGAGGAGTTTCTTTGCTTGTCAGGCGTACTCTTGATGCGAAGGTGGACCTTGTGCATACCGATGCCGAGGGCCGGTTGATCGTGGCCGATATTGCCGTGAAAAGTGGTTCGTTCCGAGTCGTTGCGGTTTATGCGCCCAACGACCGGGAGGAGCGGGTCTCGTTTTTTCGGCGGTTGGGGCCGTTCCTAGTGGATTCAACGCGCCTAGTTTTAATGGGGGACTGGAATGCCATCCTGGACCCCAAGTTAGACAGGGGGCGGGGAGCTAGCGGGAGAAGGGGCGATCGTAGCCTGGTTGATCTGATCGACGATTATGGTCTCGTCGATAGATACCGGGTCGATCATCCCGGGGGGAAAATGTGGACGTGGGCTCTTAATTGGCCTTTTGACAAGGTAGTTAGCTACCTTGACAGAATGTTAGTTAGAAGAGCCGACATAGATCTACTAGATTGCCCTACGTTCCACTGGGTAGGCTATTCGGACCACAAACTCGTTTGTGCCCGGGTGGCGTTAGACTGTAGGCCTAGAATGGCTGGGTACTGGAAGTTCAATCTGTCCTTACTGGACAGGGAGGACTTTCGGGAACAGCTAATTAGACTAGTGCAGCGGGAGCTAGTGGGGGCGGTTATCGGGAATAAGTGGTGGGAACGCCTTAAGTGTAGGATTAGGTCCTTCACCACTGATTTCAGCAAACGGCTCGCTCTAGATAGAGCTGATAAGGTGAAGACACTCAAGTCTAGTTATTCCCGGGCGGTGGCTGGGGGGGATCCCCTAGAGATAGCCTTAGCTAAGGAGGCCCTGGATCGTTCGAATAGCGAGCGGTACATGGGCCAGGTAATTAGACATAAGTTAAGCAAGATGTCTTCCGAAGCTGTGAACTTGGGCGCAGATCTGCGCAGGGAAGAGGTCCGTCGAGGTGGCGATCGTTACATTCGTGAAGTCGAATCCCCGGAGGGGCGTACTCTTCGGGCCACTGACGACATGTGCGAGGCGTTTCGGCGCCATTTCGAGAGCCGGTTTACCAAGGAGCCTGGTCTCCGTGAGGAGGAGTTTCGTAGCTATTTGGCTGACTTTCCTCGGCTTTTGCCGACTGAAGCGGCTAGCTGCGAGGGAGAGATCACGGAGGGCGAAGTCTACGCGGTTTTGAAGAAGGTCGGCAGAGGCAAGTCGCCCGGTCTGGATGGTTTGCCCTATGAATTGTACTTGAGGCTGTCGCACATCTTTGTTCCGATTTTGACTGCAGTGTTCAACAACTGGTTTCGGTCGGGGTCCATCCCCAATCGGATCACCAGGGGCGTGATCACTCTGTTGAAAAAGGGCAAAGGTGGTGGGGGGAAACTAGATGACTACAGGCCCATAACTCTGCTAAACACAGAGTTAAAGATTATGGCCAAGATCCTGCAGGAGCGTTTGCAGTCAGTTGCCGAGTCTCTGTTGGGACCTGAGCAGACTTGTTCTGTGAGGGGCCGAACAATTCAGAGCAACCTGCATCTGATCCGCACGATCATAGAGGGTGTAAAAGACGACGAGCAAGCCGCGCTGATCAATTTGGATCAGTCCAAGGCATTTGATAGGGTCGACCATCGCTACCTTGCTACTGTCCTGCAGGCCGCTGGATTCGCACCCAACTTCTGCCGCTGGATTAGCCTCCTGTATCGCTCCCCCAGTGCTGTGGTACAGGTGAACGGAAGGTTGTCGGACGCGTTCGTGCTGTCTAGGTCGGTTCGTCAGGGTTGTCCGCTGTCGCCTCTCCTTTATGCTTTGGCGTTGGAGCCTCTCCTTCGCCGGCTGAAGGACGAGACCGGCAGTCCGGCCCTACGCGGAATCGCCGTTCCTGGAGGGGCTCGAGCCAGGGTTTCCGCGTACGCCGATGACGTATCTGCTTTCGTGTCGTCCCGGGACGATATCGAGGCGGTACAGAAGGCGCTTGACCGGTACGAGAAGGTGACAGGGGCCAAGATAAACCGCGACAAGTCTTCCGGCTTGCGGTTAGGTGCCTGGAAGGGGGTCGCTCTTCCGGGCCGCTTCGGTTGGACGGATGGACCTGTCCGCATTCTTGGAGTGTGGTTTGGACCGGACCTCCAGCTGGAGAAGAATTGGTCTGAAGTACTTGCAAAGGTCGGTTCTGCCGGCAAGACTTGGAATCGACGGCGGTTGTTCGTGAAGGGCAGGGCGGAGGTGTGTGTTACATACATTTTCCCCCTGATTCTTTATCGATTGTCTGTACTTCCTCTCTGTGGGACCCAGTGGAAGGCGCTCGAGCGATCGCTATCCTCCATTTTATGGAGGGGACGCGTGAACAGGGTCGACAGACGAGTCTGCACTAAACGTCCGTGTCATGGGGGGCTGGGAATGCCGCACCTCTTGAGTCACGTCCGTGCCTCTAGGTTGGCTTTCCTACGCCGCGCATTGACTGGGAGAGATCCGATTCTGGAGGGGATTGTTAGGGACGCCTTCCCTAGCCTTACCATCAGTCCCCCCATCTCGAGGGTTGAGCGCCGTCGTAAACCCCGGGACGAGTCGGATTTCATCCGCGAGTGTCGGTCGGCCTTGAGGGCCATTCCCCGGTCCAGTGACCTGTCACGGCCTAGGAAGGTCTTCTATCGTGGATTAGTGGAGGGGCCCGCGAAGGATTCCCTACGTGATACGCTCGGCTTGTCGGAGGAGGAGTTTCGCTCCTACTGGTCTTGGGCGCCAGCGGCGGATTACCTCAGTAACCCTGAGTTTTCGCTTACCTGGCGATTGGCTCGGAATCGGCTGCCTCTCAACGACAAGGCTTTCATATGGGGTTTGGCGGATTTGCCAGACTGTGAACGGTGTGGTCTTGGCTTAGAAGAAACGGCTGCGCACGCCTTCTACCATTGCCCCCGGGTCCGCCCCTTATGGGACCATGTCGGCGAGCTGACGGCTCGTCTCGCTCCCGAACAGCTTGTGTCCATTGATCGCGCATACGCGTGTGACAATGTGTCGCCCCCGTATTCCGGGGTGAAACGAATGGTGTTTCTGACGCTGCTGGCCACGGCTCGAATGGTGATTTGGACGACGCGAAAGGAGGAAGGCTTGCGGGGCAACCGTCTTTCTCATCAGCATCTAATCCTATTCTTTGAGCATCAGCTCAAGATGAAGATTAGATCTGATAGAAAACGATTGCATTCGACAGTCTTTAGCGAAAGGTGGGTAAAAGAGGCGAGCTTGGTTCGTGTGACCGGGGCTAGCCTTGATTTTCTCTTCTAGGTCAACCTATTGCACATCGGGGTGGCTTCCTGTGGAACCCTCCCCTTGGTTAGGTTAGACAAGCTTCAGTGTACCTAGTTAATGTGAGTAAATGTTGTTCCTGGCCTGTATCCCGGCTGCTCTTTGGTTATGGTCCAAGTCGAGATTCCCAACCTCCCCAGTTTGTTTTGGCCCCCCCCTTTTTATCTCGACTGGGTCAGCTTTACATTTTCCCATTCCGGCATAATATTTTCTCCGCTTTCCCACTCCCTTAGCGAGAGCGTCTCTTGATTCTGTCCCCTGGGCAGAATACAGCGGCCTCTCTGTTTTTGAGGGTTGGACGGTCCCTACTAACATGTGTTATGTTTAGTTTGTATTTTGTGTTTATTTTTATTTATTATTGGGTTCACCTCCCTCCCCTTGCATTCTATCATTATTAGAATTTTATGTATATCATTTATGTATCATCAAATTTTATGGATTGGGGCGCGTTTTGGTAGGTTCCCTTGGAGTGGATGTGGTATTATGGTGGTTGGAGGATTGAACGGTGATGGATGAGTTCTTGTGGTGAATGAGTAAATTGTAATGTATGAATGGGTCGTGAGTCAGATTAGCTAGGTATAAGATAGTAAGTGTTGACCAGCCTTTTCCCCCTCCCCTTTTTGGCCTTGTGCCACAATTGTAACCTTTGTTGCAATAAATCCTCAGGGTTTGTATTAAGTTCATCCCCTGGTGTGTTGTTTTTGCTACTGACTTGTTTCCTTTGCGTCGAAAAGATAAGCTTTAAGTTTACATTTTTGCAACCTTTTTTTGACTTTCAGTTTTCCTCGTTCTATTTTTGCATTTGTCTAATTTTTTCTCTTTATTTTCCGTTTTATTTTTGCTTTTTGTATTATTTTGCCTTTTTCTTTCAGTTTTTGTTTTCTTTTTTAAATTTTCCTTGTTTTCGTAGTCCATTTTTCTTCTTTTGTTTGAGTTGTTTATTACCGTTTGAGTTGTTTATTACCGTTTGAGTTGTTTATTACCGTTTGAGTTTGTACGTTTTTTCTTGTTTATTTTGATTATTATTTTTTTTACGTATTTTTTACGTCTCTGGAAACACCAACATACCTTTAAAAAAGCAACAAAAGCTTAATTGTTCGGCGTGGTGGGCCGAAATATCCCATCATGGCCGACAATAACATTGAGGAAAATACACCGCCTTCACAACCGGTGTCACCCCAGAAAACGGCCTGGGGGAAAAACAGGCCCCCGGAAAAAGATGCAGCATATTACTGCGAACAGAGAAAAAAATTCGAGGAATCATTCAAAGGCAATGAATTCCTCACGATTCAAGAAGCGCTGAATGCTGTCGACACGAGAACAATATCTCTCCTAACTTCGGATATAAAAACCCGAAAGTTGATCGGCGTCGGCAGAGAGGTAATGGAGGAGGCCTTAAGAACCTTACAAATAAACCCCAAGTTTCTGGCGCGGAGGACGAATGCTCTGTGGGACATACTCCTCGCCACGGAAGAGCAGGCAAAGGCTCTGGCAGGAAGCCTACTTGCAACAAAGAACCTGCGCATTCAGACCGAATACATGGGAACCCGCAGGACCAAGGTTACGATCCACGGGGTCCCAGTAGATATCAACGAGGACAGGATGGGGGCCTTCTTCGCCAAATATGGCGAGGTGAACGACGTCAAGGCCCTCGTTAGCAAAGGCGGCATCCTGACCGGCGACATGGAGGTGCAAGTAACCTTGAACAGGGAAAACTTCCAAGAGATCCCAAACACCTTGGTGTGCCGAAAAAGAAGAATGCTGGTCGTGGTGGAGGGGAGGAAGCCATGCTGTTGGGCGTGTGGTGCGTCAGGACACATGTCCAAGGAGTGCCCTGGCAAAAATAAAGTCATGCCGATGCCCCCTCCAGCAGCAGCAACAACAACAGTAGTGGTTGAAAAACCATCCGGGAAACCTTCCCAAGAAGCCTGGAAAGAGGTGGATAAGGGGCGGAAAAATACAACTGTTTCAGCCCCGCAGGAAACGCCCCCTAAAAAACACCTCGAAAAGAGGCCAAAAGAAGGACAAGCTTCAAAGGAGCAAAAAAAACAAAAAAAACAAGAGCAGCAGCAGCAGCAACAGCTCCAGCAACAAAACAGCGACATGGAGGTGGAGGAAGTGCCTCCCAAACGGGCTGCCTCCTTGAAAAGGAACCGAGAGGAAGACGAGGAGGAAGAAGAACAACATGTCGAACAAGCAGATAGACTAATTGGTCATATTAGTGACGATAGGGGCAGGGAGAAAAACAAAGTTACATCCGCCCCCTCTTCACCATTGAAAAAAGAAAAAAACACTTCTGCAGATAGGAGTCTCCCTCCCTCCCTGTCTCGATATCCACTTCCGCCTACCACCCCCACACCCCCGCACACACCTACTCCTACTGCCTCAGACCCTCCAATTCCCCAATCACCCCTCCCTACTCCAACCTCTTCGTCCACTCCCACTCCACCACCCCCAGATAGGGGAAAAAAGAAAAAAAGGATCTTCGGCAAGGTCGAAGAAATTTGTAGAGCAGAGAAAGGGGAGATAGACAAAAACCTCTCCTCTCGCAAGAGAGCATTACTGGGGCCTCTAATTAAACTGTCATCTGTTGATGGTAAATCAGTGGAGGACCCCAGAAATTTTCCTGGTGCCCCGGGAGTTGTCGGACTGATCCGGGATTCCGGCAGGCACTTAAAAGTCTGGACCCATCTCTTCGAAGCCAGAGAAGCCTTCCCAGAGATAAGGATGGTGGAGACTGGGTCGCAAGATCTTAAAAAAATGCACTTGTTTTGTTCAGGGAGGGCCCCCGTACGTCTCCACCCTTCATTATATAGGGCCCTAAAACTAAATTACCCCACGGACGTCGGCGGGATTGTCACAGAAGGACGGATAACGTCAGAGTTAGGCGTGGGGAGCCTGGGACAATCCGTCGGGGTCCTTTCACCCGCAGATTTCCGTCCTGTATGTGAATAGGTTTATTGCACTTCTTCTTTTCTTTCTTTGCAGGCTTAGAAGATGTCTATTAAGATAGCGACTTTGAATGTGAGGGGCTTAAGGGATCGGGGTAAGGCTGCCCGCCTTCTCCGGGACCTTCTGTCCCTGGATGTGGATGTTGCCGCGATCGAGGAGACCCACTTTGTTTGCAGTTCCGATGCGTGTGTGCTGGACGATGACTTTGTCGTCTATTCAGCATATGGGGACCGTTCTGCCAGAGGAGTTTCTTTGCTTGTCAGGCGTACTCTTGATGCGAAGGTGGACCTTGTGCATACCGATGCCGAGGGCCGGTTGATCGTGGCCGATATTGCCGTGAAAAGTGGTTCGTTCCGAGTCGTTGCGGTTTATGCGCCCAACGACCGGGAGGAGCGGGTCTCGTTTTTTCGGCGGTTGGGGCCGTTCCTAGTGGATTCAACGCGCCTAGTTTTAATGGGGGACTGGAATGCCATCCTGGACCCCAAGTTAGACAGGGGGCGGGGAGCTAGCGGGAGAAGGGGCGATCGTAGCCTGGTTGATCTGATCGACGATTATGGTCTCGTCGATAGATACCGGGTCGATCATCCCGGGGGGAAAATGTGGACGTGGGCTCTTAATTGGCCTTGTGACAAGGTAGTTAGCTACCTTGACAGAATGTTAGTTAGAAGAGCCGACATAGATCTACTAGATTGCCCTACGTTCCACTGGGTAGGCTATTCGGACCACAAACTCGTTTGTGCCCGGGTGGCGTTAGACTGTAGGCCTAGAATGGCTGGCTACTGGAAGTTCAATCTGTCCTTACTGGACAGGGAGGACTTTCGGGAACAGCTAATTAGACTAGTGCAGCGGGAGCTAGTGGGGGCGGTTATCGGGAATAAGTGGTGGGAACGCCTTAAGTGTAGGATTAGGTCCTTCACCACTGATTTCAGCAAACGGCTCGCTCTAGATAGAGCTGACAAGGTGAAGACGCTTAAAACTAGTTACACCCGGGCGGTGGCTGGGGGGGATCCCCTAGAGATAGCCTTAGCTAAGGAGGCCCTGGATCGTTCGAATAGCGAGCGGTACATGGGCCAGGTAATTAGACATAAGTTAAGCAAGATGTCTTCCGAAGCTGTGAACTTGGGCGCAGATCTGCGCAGGGAAGAGGTCCGTCGAGGTGGCGATCGTTACATTCGTGAAGTCGAATCCCCGGAGGGGCGTACTCTTCGGGCCACTGACGACATGTGCGAGGCGTTTCGGCGCCATTTCGAGAGCCGGTTTACCAAGGAGCCTGGTCTCCGTGAGGAGGAGTTTCGTAGCTATTTGGCTGACTTTCCTCGGCTTTTGCCGACTGAAGCGGCTAGCTGCGAGGGAGAGATCACGGAGGGCGAAGTCTACGCGGTTTTGAAGAAGGTCGGCAGAGGCAAGTCGCCCGGTCTGGATGGTTTGCCCTATGAATTGTACTTGAGGCTGTCGCACATCTTTGTTCCGATTTTGACTGCAGTGTTCAACAACTGGTTTCGGTCGGGGTCCATCCCCAATCGGATCACCAGGGGCGTGATCACTCTGTTGAAAAAGGGCAAAGGTGGTGGGGGGAAACTAGATGACTACAGGCCCATAACTCTGCTAAACACAGAGTTAAAGATTATGGCCAAGATCCTGCAGGAGCGTTTGCAGTCAGTTGCCGAGTCTCTGTTGGGACCTGAGCAGACTTGTTCTGTGAGGGGCCGAACAATTCAGAGCAACCTGCATCTGATCCGCACGATCATAGAGGGTGTAAAAGACGACGAGCAAGCCGCGCTGATCAATTTGGATCAGTCCAAGGCATTTGATAGGGTCGACCATCGCTACCTTGCTACTGTCCTGCAGGCCGCTGGATTCGCACCCAACTTCTGCCGCTGGATTAGCCTCCTGTATCGCTCCCCCAATGCTGTGGTACAGGTGAACGGAAGGTTGTCGGACGCGTTCGTGCTGTCTAGGTCGGTTCGTCAGGGTTGTCCGCTGTCGCCTCTCCTTTATGCTTTGGCGTTGGAGCCTCTCCTTCGCCGGCTGAAGGACGAGACCGGCAGTCCGGCCCTACGCGGAATCGCCGTTCCTGGAGGGGCTCGAGCCAGGGTTTCCGCGTACGCCGATGACGTATCTGCTTTCGTGTCGTCCCGGGACGATATCGAGGCGGTACAGAAGGCGCTTGACCGGTACGAGAAGGTGACAGGGGCCAAGATAAACCGCGACAAGTCTTCCGGCTTGCGGTTAGGTGCCTGGAAGGGGGTCGCTCTTCCGGGCCGCTTCGGTTGGACGGATGGACCTGTCCGCATTCTTGGAGTGTGGTTTGGACCGGACCTCCAGCTGGAGAAGAATTGGTCTGAAGTACTTGCAAAGGTCGGTTCTGCCGGCAAGACTTGGAATCGACGGCGGTTGTCCGTGAAGGGCAGGGCGGAGGTGTGTGTTACATACATTTTCCCCCTGATTCTTTATCGATTGTCTGTACTTCCTCTCTGTGGGACCCATTGGAAGGCGCTCGAGCGATCGCTATCCTCCATTTTATGGAGGGGACGCGTGAACAGGGTCGACAGACGAGTCTGCACTAAACGTCCGTGTCATGGGGGGCTGGGAATGCCGCACCTCTTGAGTCACGTCCGTGCCTCTAGGTTGGCTTTCCTACGCCGCGCATTGACTGGGAGAGATCCGATTCTGGAGGGGATTGTTAGGGACGCCTTCCCTAGCCTTACCATCAGTCCCCCCATCTCGAGGGTTGAGCGCCGTCGTAAACCCCGGGACGAGTCGGATTTCATCCGCGAGTGTCGGTCGGCCTTGAGGGCCATTCCCCGGTCCAGTGACCTGTCACGGCCTAGGAAGGTCTTCTATCGTGGATTAGTGGAGGGGCCCGCGAAGGATTCCCTACGTGATACGCTCGGCTTGTCGGAGGAGGAGTTTCGCTCCTACTGGTCTTGGGCGCCAGCGGCGGATTACCTCAGTAACCCTGAGTTTTCGCTTACCTGGCGATTGGCTCGGAATCGGCTGCCTCTCAACGACAAGGCTTTCATATGGGGTTTGGCGGATTTGCCAGACTGTGAACGGTGTGGTCTTGGCTTAGAAGAAACGGCTGCGCACGCCTTCTACCATTGCCCCCGGGTCCGCCCCTTATGGGACCATGTCGGCGAGCTGACGGCTCGTCTCGCTCCCGAACAGCTTGTGTCCATTGATCGCGCATACGCGTGTGACAATGTGTCGCCCCCGTATTCCGGGGTGAAACGAATGGTGTTTCTGAC
This sequence comes from Acanthosepion lycidas, assembly GCA_963932145.1. Classification (NCBI taxonomy): domain Eukaryota; kingdom Metazoa; phylum Mollusca; class Cephalopoda; order Sepiida; family Sepiidae; genus Acanthosepion; species Acanthosepion lycidas. The sequence continues at coordinate 85,521,191 of OZ010578.1, forward strand.
GCTGCTGGCCACGGCTCGAATGGTGATTTGGACGACGCGAAAGGAGGAAGGCTTGCGGGGCAACCGTCTTTCTCATCAGCATCTAATCCTATTCTTTGAGCATCAGCTCAAGATGAAGATTAGATCTGATAGAAAACGATTGCATTCGACAGTCTTTAGCGAAAGGTGGGTAAAAGAGGCGAGCTTGGTTCGTGTGACCGGGGCTAGCCTTGATTTTCTCTTCTAGGTCAACCTATTGCACATCGGGGTGGCTTCCTGTGGAACCCTCCCCTTGGTTAGGTTAGACAAGCTTCAGTGTACCTAGTTAATGTGAGTAAATGTTGTTCCTGGCCTGTATCCCGGCTGCTCTTTGGTTATGGTCCAAGTCGAGATTCCCAACCTCCCCAGTTTGTTTTGGCCCCCCCTTTTTTATCTCGACTGGGTCAGCTTTACATTTTCCCATTCCGGCATAATATTTTCTCTGCTTTCCCACTCCCTTAGCGAGAGCGTCTCTTGATTCTGTCCCCTGGGCAGAATACAGCGGCCTCTCTGTTTTTGAGGGTTGGACGGTCCCTACTAACATGTGTTATGTTTAGTTTGTATTTTGTTTTTATTTTTATTTATTATTGGGTTCACCTCCCTCCCCTTGCATTCTATCATTATTAGAATTTTATGTATATCATTTATGTATCATCAAATTTTTATGGATTGGGGCGCGTTTTGGTAGGTTCCCTTGGAGTGGATGTGGTATTATGGTGGTTGGAGGATTGAACGGTGATGGATGAGTTCTTGTGGTGAATGAGTAAATTGTAATGTATGAATGGGTCGTGAGTCAGATTAGCTAGGTATAAGATAGTAAGTGTTGACCAGCCTTTTCCCCCTCCCCCTTTTGGCCTTGTGCCACAATTGTAACCTTTGTTGCAATAAATCCTCAGGGTTTGTATTAAGTTCATCCCCTATTGTTGTATTTTCGATTGACGTGTGCATCGTGATTGGGAAAAAAAAAAAAAAGTGAACGGTTAGATTTTGTTTTTGTTTGAAAATTTTTATTTTTCACACCTTTTTGTTGTACGTTTTTGAGTTTGTGCATTGCTTTTTGATTTCTTTATTTTTGACCCTCCCCTCGTTTTCGTTTAAATTATTTTTCGTTTTGAACTGTTGATTTGATTTTGTTTTTTTTTTCACGTGTTGTTTTTACACACAGTTTCTATTTTATTTTATTTTCGTTTCTCCCCGTTTTACTTGGTTTTATTTTGTCTGTTAATTATTGCTCTTAACAAAGAAAAAAAAAAGAAGAACGTAAAGGCGAACCTTTTTTTTCGTGCAACTGCCGTGGGGAGAAATCCCCATGGCGGACATTCTTCAAGCTACACCGTCTCCTACGGTGCAAACTGACACACCGTCGCCACCAAAAACATCGGCCTGGACGGGAGACAGTCCGAAAAGGAAGAACGCCGCTTACTATCAGGAACAAAGAGAGAAATATGGTGAATTCGTCAAAGGAAATGAATTCCTGACGATCCAAGAAGCATTCGATGGAGTAAAAACAAAAACCATCTCCCTTCTGACAGCAGATGTGAAGAGCCGGAAATTGGCTGGCTTCAGTAGGGAAAGTATGGAGGAGGCACTCAGAAGCCTGAAAATTGCACCCAAATTATTGGCCAGAAGATCAAATGCCATGTGGGACATCCTCCTAGCTACAGAGCAGGAAGCCAAGCAACTGTCAGCAAGCATACTGCAAACAACTTCAATTCGTATGCAGACGGAGTATATGGGCACCCGCCGAACAAAGATCACGGTGCATGGGGTGCCTATAGACATTGGAGCAGATAGGATAGGAGGATTCTTTGCCAAGTATGGTCAGGTAGAGGATGTGTCGCCTGTGACTAGCAAATCTGGCATAGCCACGGGTGACATGGCCCTGCAAGTCATTCTGGACAGGGAGGCTTTTAGGGACATTCCCAATACTCTCATATGCCGTGAAAAGAGGATGCTGGTGGTGGTGGAGGGACGTAAGCCATTTTGTTGGTCATGCGGTGTTCTGGGACACATGGCCAAGGTGTGCCCAGGTAAAAAGGTACAGCCTCCACCCCCTCCAGCTACAAAACCAACAACTGCAGTAGCAACAGCATCAGAAGCAGTAACATCATCAGGAAAGGCCTCGGATGGGGAATGGGTGAAGGTAAAGGGGAAAAAGACGGCACCTTCTCCCCTGAAGCGGAACGAGCAGCCGCCCAAACAGCAGCAGCCACAACAAGAGAAGGGCAGCCACAAGAAGCCACAACAAGAGAAGGGCAGCCCCAAGAAGCCACAACAAGAGAAGGGCAGCCCCAAGAAGCTGCCGGAAAAGCAACAACAAACCCAAAAAATGGAACAGCAGGCAAAAGTAGCGAAACAAGCAAATCGAGAGGGGGAGATGGAAGTGGAGGAAATGCCCCCACCACGCTCTTCCTCGTCAAAAAGAGGGAGAGATGAAGAGGACGAGGAGATCCCGACCAAAAAAGAGAAAGTGTCAGGGAGAAGCAGGAGAGAGAGAGAAACAACAGCATCAAGATCACCATCTCGTCCTACTACATCAGAAGAAGCGGAAGTAACGAAGTCCCGCTCTAGAAGCGCATCGGCATCTCCAGCAAGGTCACAATCCCCCTCACTGTGTACGCCCCCCCAACCCTCTACCCAACCCACTACCCAACTTCCTACTCAGTCATCTACCCAACCACCTTCTACTACTCCCCCACCGTCAACTTCAACCCCGCCACACCCTTCCAGGAAAAAGAAGGTGAAAATACACTTTGACAGGGTGGAAGACATTTGTAGAGTGGACAGGAAGGAGGCGGAGAGGGATCTTTCGACACAGAGAAAGACACTCTTGGGGCCTCTCTTCAAAGTTACGTCTGTGGACGGGAAGTCTACGGAAGATCCAAGAAACTTTCCCCGAGCACCAGGGGTGATTACATGTATACGAGATACAGGGAAGCACCTGAAGGTTTGGGCCCACTTGCAAGAGGCCAAGGATGCCTTCCCTGAGATCCGGATGGCGCAGACAGGCACACCAAACTTAAAAAAATTATTCACCTACTGTGCAGGGAGGGTCCCAGTATGTCTCCACCCCTCTCTTTACAGGGTTTTAAAATTAACGTACCCCATGGATGTCGGCGGGATTGTCTCGGATGGACGGATGACGTCAGAGATGGGTACAGGGAGCCTGGGACAATCCGTCGGGGTCCTTACACCCGCAGATTTCCGGCCCGTATGTGAGTAGGTTTTTGCTCTGACTCTTTTTTTCTCTTTGCAGGCCTAGAAAATGGAAACCAAGTTAGCGACGTTAAATGTGAAGGGCTTAAGGGATCGGGGTAAGGCTGCCCGCCTGCTCCGGGACCTTCTGTCCCTGGATGTGGATGTTGCCGCGATCGAAGAGACACACTTTGTTTGCAGTGCCGATGCGTGTGTGCTGGAGAACGACTTTGTCGTCTATTCAGCATATGGGGACCGGTTTGCCAGAGGGGTTTCTTTGCTTGTCAGACGGACTCTTGATGCGAAGGTGGACCTTGTGCATACCGATGCCGAGGGCCGGTTGATCGTGGCCGATATTGCCGTGAAAAGTGGTTCGTTCCGAGTCGTTGCGGTTTATGCGCCCAACGACCGGGAGGAGCGGGTCTCGTTTTTTCGGCGGTTGGGGCCGTTCCTAGTGGATTCAACGCGCCTAGTTTTAATGGGGGACTGGAATGCCATCCTGGACCCCAAGTTAGACAGGGGGCGGGGAGCTAGCGGGAGAAGGGGCGATCGTAGCCTGGTTGATCTGATCGACGATTATGGTCTCGTCGATAGATACCGGGTCGATCATCCCGGGGGGAAAATGTGGACGTGGGCTCTTAATTGGCCTTTTGACAAGGTAGTTAGCTACCTTGACAGAATGTTAGTTAGAAGAGCCGACATAGATCTACTAGATTGCCCTACGTTCCACTGGGTAGGCTATTCGGACCACAAACTCGTTTGTGCCCGGGTGGCGTTAGACTGTAGGCCTAGAATGGCTGGGTACTGGAAGTTCAATCTGTCCTTACTGGACAGGGAGGACTTTCGGGAACAGCTAATTAGACTAGTGCAGCGGGAGCTAGTGGGGGCGGTTATCGGGAATAAGTGGTGGGAACGCCTTAAGTGTAGGATTAGGTCCTTCACCACTGATTTCAGCAAACGGCTCGCTCTAGATAGAGCTGACAAGGTGAAGACGCTTAAAACTAGTTACACCCGGGCGGTGGCTGGGGGGGATCCCCTAGAGATAGCCTTAGCTAAGGAGGCCCTGGATCGTTCGAATAGCGAGCGGTACATGGGCCAGGTAATTAGACATAAGTTAAGCAAGATGTCTTCCGAAGCTGTGAATTTGGGCGCAGATCTGCGCAGGGAAGAGGTCCGTCGAGGTGGCGATCGTTACATTCGTGAAGTCGAATCCCCGGAGGGGCGTACTCTTCGGGCCACTGACGACATGTGCGAGGCGTTTCGGCGCCATTTCGAGAGCCGGTTTACCAAGGAGCCTGGTCTCCGTGAGGAGGAGTTTCGTAGCTATTTGGCTGACTTTCCTCGGCTTTTGCCGACTGAAGCGGCTAGCTGCGAGGGAGAGATCACGGAGGGCGAAGTCTACGCGGTTTTGAAGAAGGTCGGCAGAGGCAAGTCGCCCGGTCTGGATGGTTTGCCCTATGAATTGTACTTGAGGCTGTCGCACATCTTTGTTCCGATTTTGACTGCAGTGTTCAACAACTGGTTTCGGTCGGGGTCCATCCCCAATCGGATCACCAGGGGCGTGATCACTCTGTTGAAAAAGGGCAAAGGTGGTGGGGGGAAACTAGATGACTACAGGCCCATAACTCTGCTAAACACAGAGTTAAAGATTATGGCCAAGATCCTGCAGGAGCGTTTGCAGTCAGTTGCCGAGTCTCTGTTGGGACCTGAGCAGACTTGTTCTGTGAGGAGCCGAACAATTCAGAGCAACCTGCATCTGATCCGCACGATCATAGAGGGTGTAAAAGATGACGAGCAAGCCGCGCTGATCAATTTGGATCAGTCCAAGGCATTTGATAGGGTCGACCATCGCTACCTTGCTACTGTCCTGCAGGCCGCTGGATTCGCACCCAACTTCTGCCGCTGGATTAGCCTCCTGTATCGCTCCCCCAGTGCTGTGGTACAGGTGAACGGAAGGTTGTCGGACGCGTTCGTGCTGTCTAGGTCGGTTCGTCAGGGTTGTCCGCTGTCGCCTCTCCTTTATGCTTTGGCGTTGGAGCCTCTCCTTCGCCGGCTGAAGGACGAGACCGGCAGTCCGGCCCTACGCGGAATCGCCGTTCCTGGAGGGGCTCGAGCCAGGGTTTCTGCGTACGCCGATGACGTATCTGCTTTCGTGTCGTCCCGGGACGATATCGAGGCGGTACAGAAGGCGCTTGACCGGTACGAGAAGGTGACAGGGGCCAAGATAAACCGCGACAAGTCTTCCGGCTTGCGGTTAGGTGCCTGGAAGGGGGTCGCTCTTCCGGGCCGCTTCGGTTGGACGGATGGACCTGTCCGCATTCTTGGAGTGTGGTTTGGACCGGACCTCCAGCTGGAGAAGAATTGGTCTGAAGTACTTGCAAAGGTCGGTTCTGCCGGCAAGACTTGGAATCGACGGCGGTTGTCCGTGAAGGGCAGGGCGGAGGTGTGTGTTACATACATTTTCCCCCTGATTCTTTATCGATTGTCTGTACTTCCTCTCTGTGGGACCCATTGGAAGGCGCTCGAGCGATCGCTATCCTCCATTTTATGGAGGGGACGCGTGAACAGGGTCGACAGACGAGTCTGCACTAAACGTCCGTGTCATGGGGGGCTGGGAATGCCGCACCTCTTGAGTCACGTCCGTGCCTCTAGGTTGGCTTTCCTACGCCGCGCATTGACTGGGAGAGATCCGATTCTGGAGGGGATTGTTAGGGACGCCTTCCCTAGCCTTACCATCAGTCCCCCCATCTCGAGGGTTGAGCGCCGTCGTAAACCCCGGGACGAGTCGGATTTCATCCGCGAGTGTCGGTCGGCCTTGAGGGCCATTCCCCGGTCCAGTGACCTGTCACGGCCTAGGAAGGTCTTCTATCGTGGATTAGTGGAGGGGCCCGCGAAGGATTCCCTACGTGATACGCTCGGCTTGTCGGAGGAGGAGTTTCGCTCCTACTGGTCTTGGGCGCCAGCGGCGGATTACCTCAGTAACCCTGAGTTTTCGCTTACCTGGCGATTGGCTCGGAATCGGCTGCCTCTCAACGACAAGGCTTTCATATGGGGTTTGGCGGATTTGCCAGACTGTGAACGGTGTGGTCTTGGCTTAGAGGAAACGGCTCCGCACGCCTTCTACCATTGCCCCCGGGTCCGCCCCTTATGGGACCATGTCGGCGAGCTGACGGCTCGTCTCGCTCCCGAACAGCTTGTGTCCATTGATCGCGCATACGCGTGTGACAATGTGTCGCCCCCGTATTCCGGGGTGAAACGAATGGTGTTTCTGACGCTGCTGGCCACGGCTCGAATGGTGATTTGGACGACGCGAAAGGAGGAAGTCTTGCGGGGCAACCGTCTTTCTCATCAGCATCTAATCCTATTCTTTGAGCATCAGCTCAAGATGAAGATTAGATCTGATAGAAAACGATTGCATTCGACAGTCTTTAGCGAAAGGTGGGTAAAAGAGGCGAGCTTGGTTCGTGTGACCGGGGCTAGCCTTGATTTTCTCTTCTAGGTCAACCTATTGCACATCGGGGTGGCTTCCTGTGGAACCCTCCCCTTGGTTAGGATTAGACAAGCTTCAGTGTACCTAGTTAATGTGAGTAAGTGTTGTTCCTGGCCTGTAACCCGGCTACTCTTTGGTTATGATCCAAGTCGAGATTCCCAACCTCCCCAGTTTGTTTCGGCCCCCTTTTATCTCGACTGGGTCAGCTTTATATTTTCCCTTTCCCGCATAATATTTTAGCCTTCTTCCCACTCCCTTAGCGAGAGTTGCCTCTTGATTTTGTCCCCTGGGCAGAATACAGCGGCCTCTCTATTTTGAGGGTTGGACGGTCCCCTACTAACATCTGTTATGTTTAGTTTGTATTTTGTGTTTATATTTATTTGATTATTGGGTTCATCTCCCTCCCCTCTCATTCTATCATTATTAAAATTTTATGTATTTTATGTATTATCATCAAATTTTTATGGTGTGGGGCGCGTTTTTTGGTAGGTTCCCCTTGAGAGGATGCGGTATTATGGTGGTTGGAGGATTGTTTGGTGACGGACGAGTTCTTGTGGTGAATGGGTAAATTGTAATGTATGAATGGGTCGTGAGTCAGATTAGCTAGGTATAAGATAGTAAGTGTTGACCAGCCTTTTCCCCCTCCCCTTTTTGGCCTTGTGCCACAATTGTAACCTTTGTTACAATAAATCCTCAGGGTTTGTATTAAGTTACAATCTGCTTTATTTTTGTCTGCCAGCTGGACGCTAGCTGGGACCCTTACGCCGGTAAGTGCTGTTTATTGTATTGTTGTTCTACAAATTCGAAATTAGAATTGTTTAAAACTACAATTTAAAAAATCTTTTAAGCTCATAAAATTATACTCCAAAAACAGTTAAGTTATAAATAGTTTTGAATATACGCTCTTTTAGCGCTAGAGGGCGTCGTCAGTGATGTTCTGGAGATGGATCATTGGGCAGTTTCGGGCCTTTCAAACATCATACTGACCTCACCAAATCGACCCCTTCAGAGCTGATCAGACTCTGAAACGCCCTCTAAAAAATGCTCGTAGACACTGACTTCTATAAATATACTCCGTTATCACACATTTGATTGAGGATTGACCAACAGCCAATCACAACGGTGCGAATTCTATTTAAGCTGTTTACGGGTGAATTTTTTTTTCTTGTGGACAACCCTTCATCGGATACTTAGCAGGTAATTATGTTTTCCGTTTTTACCCATTTCCCATCACGTTTCATTTCACCAGTTAATAATTACTGTTTACAGAGATAAGACAATACGGCCATTAAAATTAATAAATAAATTACAGCGAATTAAGCCAAGAGTGCTTGTAAATATAATAAAACGTTTAAACTGTTTACGAATAAATAAACATAAAATAAAATAAATAAATTACAGCGAGTTAAAACCGAGAGATCTTATAAATTACATAATAAAACATTTAAAACATATTGACGAATAAAAAATAAATTAACATAAAAATAAACAATTAATAAGTTACGGCGAGTTAAAACCATGTTAATGAGTAAAAAAAATATATATAATCTCGTTTATGCGATTAAAATGAATAAATAAAACGAATTAAACCAAAAATGCTAATAAATATCTTAAAACGTTTAAAACATGTTGGCGAGTAAAAACCCTGATCTATAGAATATAAAATTAAATTTGTTTTTCGTTAGAAACGAAACGAGAAGGGGGGTAAAAGAAAAAAAAAATATTGGTGAGAGATTCGTGATCAATCATGCTTTGCATAAAGTCAAATAGTTGGGTAGAAAGAAAAGAAAAAAGAAAAGGAAACCGGAAAATAAAGTCAGTCAAAACACAGGAGATTTCTGATCAGTAATAAAGGACGAAAATGGGGGAAAAGACTAAAAGACGAAAATGGACATCTTTTGAACGTTACGACGTTATGCAATAATTCTCGATGCTGGGGTAACGGGATAATAATGGTTATGTGAAAAAGAAAAAAATAAATTCAACATTTACGCCAACGTGAATAAAATAATAACAAAAAAAAAAAAAGGTAAGTAAAATAAAAATAAATAAGTAGAATAGGATATAGAATGAAACGAAAACGCTTTCCTTCCTCCTTTCCATTGAAGGATCGTATGTATTATTTACAATGGCTGACAAACGAACCGTGTAAAAAAAAAAAGACTGTTTTCGATTATACGTATTTACAAACCGATTACGGCATATTTAGTTAGTTAAAAGTTGTGGCATATCTTTACACTATTTACATTTAATATACAATGATAAATAAAAAAAATTACACTTTTACATTAATTTAGGCTTTCCCCAATTTGCACGACCATACACTTGCCCGTTTTAGCCATAGCCATTTAGCTGTTCTTTCTGCAGTTTCGGTAATGGTTTGGATGGCTTTTCGTTTTTTTGTACCCACTATCCCTATGTCTGTTAAGGCGCTGACCAGTGATCTTGCCACAAAACCCCTTGTGCCTACTTCGAATGGTTTACAGCTTGCCTTCCATCCATTATTCCTACAACTTTCCACTAATTCATCGTTTTTTGTTTTTTTCTTTCACTGGCTTCTTCTGCGTTATCCTCATAACAGACTGTTAGTTCCCACATGATGACTTTCTTTAGTTTATTAGAAAAAAGGATTAGGTCTGGACGCAATCGGGTTTTGGAAATGTGATCGGAGAAATTTAGCCTTTTACCTAAATCCACTCTGAGTTCCCAGTCTGTTGCACATGATAAACAGTTGGGTGCGGTCATTTTCTTAGGGTTCGGTTTCGCGCCAGCTTTAATAAAGTTTATAAAATTCATGTTTGAATTCGGTTTGCTTGTATGGATGGCTGTGCTAACGACTTCCGCAATTTCTTTTAGTATTTGATCATGGCGTCATCTATACCTACCGTCTGCTAGGGCTGATTTGCAGTTACTAAGTATGTGTTTTAAAGAACCTATTTGACCGCATAGGGGACATGAGTGCGATTCTGATTTAGTCCATAATTGAAGGTTAACGGGGCTTGGTAGAAGGTCATAAACAGATCGGATCAAAAAGTTCAAGCCCAATTCGTTACGCCATAGATCTGGCCATCCAACTTTCCTAGGTATCATAGTCTCCCATTTTGTCCATGATCCTTGTTGTTTAAACCCGATCATCTTTGCCACTCACATATCCTCTTCCCCTGCGCGAATTTCGTCCAGTAAGAGTTGGTGCCTTTCCTTACCTACGGCTTTGTCAATTCTAGCAGTAGGAAAGAAACCTAGCCCTGCTCGACTCGTGGCGACACTGCCCAGCACCACTTTTTCGCGAAGACGCTCTTCTGCCACTTTCAACTCCTTTACAGCTTTCCGTTTCCTTCCAGTGTAAACCTCAACATTTGCTCCTGTCACTTTTGGGTCCTTGGAGAAATTGTATTGAATTATTGTTCGCACCTTAGCGACTTTATATTCTTCCACGAGGCTTTTAAAGGGTAGTTGACGAATGTCGGAGTTACCGTAAAGGGCAGCGCTACTTAGACACTTTGGTAGACCTAGCCATCTCCGTAATCGGGAGTTGATGTTTTTTTCTATGTGTTCTACGGTAGAGGTAGTAAACTCATAGATAGACAAAGGCCACAATATTTTGGGAAGGATAACATGTTGGTAAATCCAAGCTTTGTATCGTCCGGGTAAGCCAGACTTGTCTACCAGGCTTTCAGGTTATCCTTTGTTTCTTGGATTGCGACAGAGTCCTTCAGGGTATTATCAAAGCGCTTACCCAAATTCTTGATTGGGTTTTGCTTTATAGTCGGGATATACTCGCCAGACAATTTAAAGCGATTCCTCTCTGAAGTTTTCCCTTTTTTCACCACTAATGACCTCGATTTGGCGGCGTTGAAACTCATTCTTGCCCATAAAATTAGTTTCTCCATGTCTTTTAGTAACCACCTCGCACCAATCACAGACGAAGATGTTATAGTCATATCACCCATGTATGGCCTTATTGGCGGAAGCCGATGGCCAGATCTTGTTAACGGACCTCTGCATTCTATTTCCGCCGCTTTTATTAACATATTCATGGTCAAGGCAAAGAGGGTAGCTGAGATGGTGCAGCCTGTAATAATGCCTTTTTCCAGTGTGTGTTATGCAGATGTTGTATTTCCTGCTGCTGTTCTCATTTTGAAATTGTTATAATAATCTACTATGATCTCTATAATTTGGGGAGGAACGTGGTGGCGGTTTAACGATTCTTCTACCAATTTGTGTGGGATAGAGCCATAGGCATTCTTAAGATCCAGCCACAGAAAAGCCATATCGCCCTTATGTGCTCTCACGTCTTTTAGCAACTGCGTGATGACACCTGTATGTTCTATGCACCCCGGTATGCCTGGAACGCCTCCTTTTTGAACAGAAGTGTCGATATACTTGTTCTTTAAGAGGAAATCTGTCAAGCGTCGATTCATAACGGTAAAAAATATTTTTCCTTCGACGTTCAATAAGGAGATGTACCTAAATTGGTTTACTGTACTTGCTCCTTCTTCTTTAGGGATCCGTATTCCCTCTGAGCACCTCCATTGTACAGCTATCTTCCCTCTTCTCCAAACAATTTTTAACAACCTCCATAACATGCGGAGAAATGATGGGCAATGTTTATAAACTAAGTAAGGGACTCCGTTAGGTCCAGGGGCTGATCCCGATCTGGCTGTTTGAACTTCTTTCAATGTTGGATCTTTTAAGTCAAAAGGGTATGAAGGCAAATTAAGTGTGATTAGAGATGAGTTTACTCCTAGCTGTATATGTTTATTTGGGTCACTCCGTCATTTTAAGGAAGTTATTTATTTCATCAGGGGTAGATGTTAACCTTCCACTTCGTTTATCGCCTAATACTTTCTTAGTGAAACCGTATGGATTAGAGACGAAAGCTAATCGTTTCCGCGCCCTTTCCTTCCTTCTATTCCTGTGCCATTCTGCTCTCCGTAAAGATTTCATTTTTGAACGGATTATGTCACGGAGTTCTTGCAGCGCTCCCTTTTCTTCCGGTTTTGCTTTTTTATATTGCTTTCGGATATCTCTTAATTCCGCTCTGCATTGTTTGATTTTACTTTCCCTTCGATTTTCTGAAGATTTTTTTTTTCGTTTTCCTTTCCTCGTATCCGAAACGCTCTGAAGCGTAGCTAACTATGATTTTCGACATAGTACTTAAACAGGTATCCACCGAGCCTTTTGAAATTGTCTTTAGTATTTCGCTGATGTCTAAATCGAAGTCGTGCCAAGCTTTTTTGTCTACGGCCGCAGGCCATTTGATCTTTTCCGAAATGTCTCAGATGGTATATCTGGGGATACTTGTGCCTCTGCTTGGAAGAACTGGGCTCTGTGGTGAGCTTCCCGGCCCTGTATTTCCTGCGTCTCATCAGGAGAATTTCCTCTGCGCTGCAACTGGCTAGTTTCCAATTGACATTTCATTTTGGCTTGATGGATTTTTAGGCCGCGTATATTCTTGCATTTTTTCCCGCATGGGCAAGTCATAATCATTGTCCGTGGGTGTGAGATTTGGTTCGTCTCCAGTTGATCCGTCCTAATAGGGATCTTATAAATATAAATACATATATAAAACAATCCACCCATTCAGTAAAAAGTACAAATAAAATCATTGTTGATATTAGATAAAAGTATAGCTGAAAATGCCAGGGCATACAGAATATTTGGACAATTTTGGCATAATCTATGTCCGGAAAAGAAATCTATGTCCGGAAATGAAGAAAATTATAAGAATACAAGAAAAATTAAATAAAAAAAAAATGTAATCCCAATACCTTGTCAGTCGTTTTTAATGAAATTTGTATATATATATATATATATATATATATATATATATATATATATATATATATATATATATGGGAAAATGAGGAAAAGGTTTTCTTGTGATGCTTTTCGTTTATTTAGGACTTCATTGGACTTAATTTGTTGGTGCGATTAAATATGTGTACGAACGAGTGATACAAAAATAATTAAAATTTAAATCGTCGCATCCCTCGTTCGTGCGAATGTGTAGTCCTATGAATATAACAAATTTAGTTCGATGAAGTCCTAAAAGACGAAACGATTTACAAGAAAACATTTTCGCTTTATCATATCGTTATCCTATATATATATGCAGATATATATATATATATATATATATATATATATATATATATATATATATATATATATATATATATTAAACAAACATAACCCCTTGAAGAATGGTCATTACCAAGGTACTTCGAAGTTGGTGAAAACAACAAAAAATTTATATTAAAGTTAAGAATATATATATATATATATATGATAATGTTAGTAATCAGTATAGATATTTCCAAAGAGATATAAATCCATGAAGGGCTCTGTCAGAAACAGAGCAATAATTATTATTATAAAAGACACAAACGCATTTCATTATGTTCATAAAAACAAACCCAATTCCTTTACCGTTTTTGCGACCCTAATGAAACAAATACACCCTCATGAAATTTTAGTGTTTGTGCCTTTTATAATACATATATATATATATAATTATACCATAATTTATCAATATGAAATTAATGCCGGAGTTTATTTTATAAATCTGTGCTTCGTACCGGATTTTTTTCATTTCGATGTTAAAATCTGATATACGTCCTGTCTTGTTTGGACGTTCTGGGTATGACGGTAAACTACATCCGCGTCCTGGGTACGGCGATAAACTGCATCCAACAGCAAGGTCTGGGATAATGTTTTCAGAAAAATAATGTTGCCAGCTCTAAGTTTTTGAAACAATAATGTTGCCAGCTCTAAGTTTTTGAAACAATAATGTTGCCAGCTATACGTTTTTTTGTAAAGGAATAATGTTGCCAGCTATACGTTTTTTTGTAAAGGAATAATGTTGTCAGCTATACATTTTTTATTCCAAAAAAATAGGCATTTAAAATTCATATAAACTGGATTTGGCATTAAATAACCCACAGTGGTTGATGTGCCATAAAACCCAAACAAACCAAACCAAACTGTCTTGTTTGGTATTAAAAATAAATAATATCAATTAAATTCTGTAATTAACCCGGAATTAAATTTATAAATTTTAAGCTTAACTCCTAACTTGTTAATGAATCTATTGTTTAACCAAATATTTCTTGTCGAAGGTCAGTTAGTACTGAGTGACACTATCCTGCCAGTGCAAAAATGTAACGCTATGCATTGATTCGATCAGAAATATCAATTTTCTGTTCTAAGTAAACAGGCGACAGCAAAAAGAAATATGGACAACTCTTTTAGACGGAGAGGATTAATTTACCGATCCTTCATCTTGAATCTTTCACTGACTTGAATTAAATCACAATGTTTTTCTTTTATTTTTATTCCTATTGTAAGGATGATGGATCACTTAAAGAGGAATAAAGAAGAGTGGGAATACTTTAAAATGAAAAAAAAAAGCCGGAATAAATTAAAGAACAATAAATGCAGATTAAGAGAATGCGTATATCTTAGCTGGAAAACGAAGAAACAGACGGGGATAAAGACAAAAAAAAAAAGACAGTTTAGAGGGTGGAAAAAGGGGTTTAAAATATAAGAATAAAATGGGTAAATTCAAGGATAAATAGAGAAAAAAAGAAGTAGGGAAGTAAAGAAAAAACAAAAAGAAAAAAGGGGAAAGGCTGAATAAAGAAAGACGATGGGAGAGGAAATCAGGATGAGAGAGTAAGTAAAAAGGAGAAAGAAAGAGATTGAATGATGATGATGATGATGATGATGATGATGATGATGATGATGATAAGAAAGAAAAAATTATCGGGAAAAATAAAGAAAAAAGATATCAGGGAAAGCGAAACAGAAGATGATGGACACAAAGAAAGAAAGAAAGAAAGAAAGAAAGAAAGAAAGAAGGAAAGAAAGACGAGGAGAATCTAAGAACAAAAAGCAAGAGTTATAGCAAGGAGTTGTTAGATGAAGAGAAAGAGAAAGAGAGGAAGAGGGAATAAGAAAAAGCAAAGAAAGAAAGAAAGAAAGAAAGAAAGAAAGAAAGAAAGAACAAAAAAGGTGTAAAAAAAGAGAGAAAAATATAAAGATAAAAATAATATATAAAGTAAACCATCATGGAGTCAGTAAAGTAAAGCAAAATGAAAGGAAGGGGATAAGATGAACAAGACAAAGAAAGAAAGAAAGAAAGAGAAAGAAAAAAAGAAAGAAAGAAAGGAGGAAAGAAAAGGAAAATGAGAGTTAAAAGAGAATAAGACGATAAATAATGCAAATAAATAAATAATGAAGGAATGAAGTGGGAACTATTAGAAAAAGTAGGGAAGATGGAAAAAAGTACTAAGATGAAAAGATCATGAAAGGGGAGTAAAGAAAGAAAGAAAGAAAGAAAGAAAGAGAAGAAAGAAAGAAAGAGAAGAAAGAAAGAAAGAAAAGAAAGAAAGAAAGAAAGAAAGAGAAGAAAGAAAGAAAGAAAGAAAGAGAAGAATCTCAGAAAAAGTTAGATGATGATGAACCTGTTCCTTTTTTCTTATTATATGAAGAGAAAAAGGAATACGATTCAGAGATAGAGAGCGAGTATAAGAAAGAAAGAAAGAAAGAAAGAACCTAAAATAAATTATGAAGGTAAAAAATAATAGGATAAAGGCAGAAAAAAAAGAGAGAGTAAACAAAGAGAATATGAAAACAAGGGAAATAACTCAGAAGAACGAGAACATTCGAATAGATCAGAATCCGAAAAAAGAAAGTCCTAATTGTCCAAATGAAAATGATAATGTTTATGGCGATGATAATATTCCAGAGTTGATGATGACTATGATTTCTCACAAATAAAGTTGAAAAGGCGGAGAAACGTAGATGCGAAAAGATAGAGACAAAAATATAAAGAAAAGAAGGAGTGATTGATGCTATTGGTGGGAGTAGTGGTGATAGGTAACCAAGAAGGAGGAGTTCAGATAAGATAAAAAAAAAAAAAAAAAAAAAGAATGGGGGCGTTGAAAAAGTCGATTTATTGGATTCATCGATCTTGGAAAGCGAGTAACTAGATTGAGTTGGCAACGTTTTATGCGAGGAAAGCAAATTGCCTTGAACTACCAAAACGAAAAGACAAAGAAGCAACGCTATTACCGAAACCATGAGAGATTTCTTTTGCAAGTTGTTCACTTGAAAGTTGTCTCCTAAAGCACTTATAATGTGGACAGTTATCCAGCTATCTTCTCTAAAGACGATTAATTTATTTATTTTTATTTTTGCAGGGAACTGTTGGATCAGATTTGACTGAATCAGTTTCAAGTGAATACACTCCACTTCAATTTTTATCTATCAGTTACGGTCAACTGTCAGGATGAACGGCGAGGGTAACATTTATCGACCCGCAAAATAGAATCGGAAAGCTGTGTTCAAATTCTATTGATACCATATATGGGCTGGAGCTGCACAATCCTCAATTTCCACAATGCAAAAGCGTGTACGCTGCCATGTAGGCGATGGATTAATTTCCAACGTCACCTTCCGTCTTAAGTCATGTTTTCTTTAGTATCTGTCTATATTTATGAGATGAGGTATTATGTACACTATTTACATTAATTGACTATTGTCCTGATCTTTGTTGCCATATTTATCACAACGTTTCGGCCGTTGTACGCTCCGGCCTTCTTCAGGTGGTTGGAATGTCGAACTTAACCCTTTATTTCGCTCGCTGGGGTAAACTGTTCTAGTTCCACGTGCCATGTCTAATGGATGTCAGTTATCAGATCTCCTGTTAACTGTCCTTAAGCACACATAGCACAGTGGATAAAGGCGTTAGTTAGATCCAGTGAGAGGACCCAAAGAGTTGTGAGTTCAATACCCGGTTCAGGCAGTGGAGAACTTGGAGAGGGGAATTAATTTAAATTTTTAGTGTTAATTTAAGTTCAGAGTAAAAGCAGTAGGGTTAAATGTAAGATTAACTTTGCGCCATGATAAGGATACTTAGGGAACCGCCAGTATGATATCAACTATTAAGTTTTAACTTATATAATAGTATAACTTTAAATATCCCATTTCAGAACAAAAACGTGTGTTGAATTAAAACTATTCTTATCAGATGTAGCAAGCCTCTCACAGTTCTATGGCTACTTCCATAGAAATTTCATAGATGAAGTATATTCTTTAGTGCCACCAGTTCTAACCTTCATGGCTAGTGCTCACCACACTACGCACATTGTAGCGAAGCACCTTCATTCCTTACATATTCCATTAGTGAGAATTAAGTTTGAGCCAAGCAGCTTCTTCCTGCGAATCACTGCTCTGTGAAACAGGCTACCAAGAGAATGTTTTCCCGATCACTACAATTTTAACCTGTTTAGGTCTAGGGTTAGCCGTTATTTTCCCTACATATCCGCAAAAACTGCGCCCTTTACCCTCTACCATGAGTGACTCCCAGGCCTTATACAGGGTGAAACTCACTGTAAAAAACAATCAATCAAGGATTTTTCCTTAGGCAAATAATGGGGCCCCAACAACTAGGCCTTATATAGAGTGAACCTCACTGTAAAAAAATCAATCAAGGATTTTTCCTTAGGCAAATAATGGGACCCCAACTCCCAGGCCTTATACAGAGTGAATCCCACTGTAAAAAAAATCAATCAAGGATTTTTTTCCTAAGCAAATAATGGGGCCCCAACTCCCAGGCCTCACTGTAAAAAAATCAATCAAGGATTTTTCCTTAGGCAAATAATGGGGCCCCAACTCCAAGGCCTTATACAGAGTGAACCTCACTGTAAAAAAAAATCAAACAAGGATTTTTCCTTAGGCAAATAATGGGGCCCCAACTCCCAGGCCTTATACAGAGTGAACCTCACTGTAAAAAAAAAATCAAACAAGGATTTTTCCTTAGGCAAATAATGAGGCCCCAACAAGCCAATTTCAGATAAGTAAATTATTAGGTTGGTGCAAAAATAATGACGTAATAATGTCGTTTTTTGACGTATTTTTTAACGTCAAAAAACGACATTATTACGTCATTATTTTTGCACCAACCTAATAGTTGGCTAAATAATCACATAGCTCACGTCTTTCTCCGTTTCCTTTCTTACACGGTAGAAACCCAAACTTCAAAGACTCTTCAATCACCACAACGGAAATAATCAGTTGTATAGGTAATTTCATTCAATGCAGCTAAGTTAAGTTCAGAGCTCTTTTGAACAAGGTATGCGATGAAGCGTTTGTCCGCCTCTTTCGCTGCTCGTGCCAAGACGATCCATCCGCTTTTCATTTGCATTTTCCACATATTAACAGAAAAGGAAACTTAAAATCGGAGTAAGGGCGGTGGGATCAAGTGTAAGATTATCTACGAATTTGTATTAGCGTAAGATTAGTTAGGGAACTGGCACAGTGTTATAAACTAGATTCCTCTAAAGATTTGATAAAAATTAGCATAAATGATGAAAAAAATCCCCACAAATTAATAAAATTATTTTATCGCCAAAATCCCAAAAGAATTTTTAATTATTAAATTATATATTTTAATCCGTTTTATAACTGTCGAAGTTTTGGTTAAAAATTTTGTTTTTCTTGTGTCGATGGGTGACCATAGATTAGAATGGGAAATTTTAGCGTCTTTTTGCGATTAAAAAGACATCGATTTAGAAATTCTTGTAAAAATCAGTTACTTGTCGGATTTTAATGAAAATTCCAGAACTTATTCACAAATAAATTAAATTATTTTAGAATTCTTTCTCCTACCCTCTATTTATTTAATTTATGAAATTTCGAGAAATTAATTTTTGCAGCGCTTAATGTTTCTATTAGGTTTCGTGCAAAAATAATGACGTAATAATGTCGTTTTTTGACGTTAAAAAATACGTCAAAAAACGACATTATTACGTCATTTCTTGGAGAATTTAAATCATCATTTTTTTTATTTATTATTTTTATTTTATTTTATTTTTTTGTCAAAGATAATCTCTAGTTAAAGTAAATTTGCTCTAAATTGTAAAATAAACTTTTCAATAAAACTGAGACATTATTTCAATAGAAAACCATTTAATTGCGTTTATTTATAAGATAAATTATGGACACTAATGCCTTAAGAAAAACATTCGATAAATAGTGAAATTTTACATGAATTCTTATAATTTTTTAAAATTTTAATTGTCATAATTTATAAAGTTTTAAATCTTTTAAATTTCTGTATTAATTTGTAGCAGTTAGGTTGCATTGTCATTAAATAAAAACTATATTTCCTAATGATAAAGGGAAAAGCTTACTACAATTCATCGACCACCAGCATTTTAAAAAGAACTTTGAATTTTTTGTGTATACAAACGTGCCAATTTTTGTAAATACGGTTGCCCATAGATGAAAATAAAAGCGGTAACTATACTAAATTCCAAATTTATGGTCATTTTCTCAACAAGCGTCTTCGTAAATAAGACCATAAAGCCAGGGTACCTAAAATTCAATAAATTACATAGATTACATAGAATATATTCCTAAAATTTTAAGTTTATTGGGTAGTTAAAAAAATGATATAAAAAACGTTCTCGTTGTATTCGTCATGTATTTTTTAGAGTTATAGGCATTTTACTTAAAATACTAAACATTAAGCTATTGAAGAATCTGTTAACACCTCATAAAACACCCACCTCCGCCTTAAAAATACTTTCCAGTTATATTTTAAACGTTTTTTTAATTTTAAGCAATATTTGTATTAATTCACATAGATAGATAGATAGATAGATAGATAGATAGATAGATAGATAGATAGGAAATTATTGAGATAGATAGATAGATAGATAGATAGATAGATAGATAGATAGGAAATTACTGAGATAGATAAGAAAAGACAGATAGATAGATAGATAGATAGATAGATAGGAAATTATTGAGATAGATAAGAAAAGACAGATAGATAGATAGATAGATAGATAGATAGATAGATAGGAAAAGACTGAGATAGATAGATAGATAGATAGATAGATAGATAGATAGATAGATAGATAGATAGATAGGAAAAGACTGAGATAGATAGATAGATAGATAGATAGATAGATAGATAGATAGATAGATAGATAGATAGATAGATAGATAGATGTTTGTCATAACTGTTGATTGATTTAATCGGTACGTTACAGAAAGTTTTCTTGAGCAGATAAATCAAATAGAAATGTTATTAATGCAGATGGACAGTATTTTTTTTAATCTCAAATCTGACATTTAGAAAGATTTTTCTCAGATAACTGACAATGTTCTGATGACCTTTTTTCTTAATTTCTTGCTATAAGATTATTCGATGTTATTCAGAATGTAAACTCCGGGATTCTGCACATTTTCCACAAAGACGAAGAAGACACTTGAAGCAACAGAAATGGGGACCTACAGAAGGATGGTGTGGATACCATGGACCGAACTTGTGAGCATCGACGAGGTTTTTGAGAAAATGCAAACAAAACGACAACATACATAATATCAAGAGACAGTTGAAATTCCTAGGCCGCATAATGATTAAGGGGGGCTTGGAAAACCTGATACTCAAGGACAGATTAAGGTTAAGAGGTACTGAGGAAAACAATACGTGACGAGTTTGAGAAAATGAACGCCAGGACAGGGTTTAGAAATAAAGAAAAGACAGAATTTATTTAGAGCTGCAGGAATCAGGAAATTGTGGAGAGCTATGACCGCCTTCGTCTTGAGGGCACATAGCACATAATGAAGATCATCTTCAGCACTGATTATGTTATTTAAATCCTAACCGTTTGTTGTATTTCCAGATCGACCGTAGTGCAAATCATTGAATGATTCTTTGCTTTAACTGTATAGATCAGCGAACGATTCTTTCTCTAACTGTAACGTGCTATTCCAGGGCTATATACAGTTTTTGAAGAGTTACTTTCTCCTAGACTGGTTTCCTCCCAAGGCTATAGAATCCAGTCCTCCTAGTTATCCACAGCTGGAGAAGAACAGGATTCATACCTTCCCCCATTAAGTGAATGTAATGGATCAAACTGGAATTCGAACTCGGCTGATTCCTCAGTCCTTGGCGCTCTCTATTACTCCACCGTACCTCCCTTTTCTTTAAATGTCATTAATCAAAAAATGATAATTGATTTCAAATGCGCTATATGAATAAACGGGGTTTCTTTGTTGTTTGTTTGTTTTTTGATCACTATTCCGGCCAATTTTGGAAGCTTACTACAGTCCCAGTTTATTTATTAGGTTGGTGCAAAAATAATAATGTCGTTTTTTGACGTTAAAAAATACGTCAAAAAAAAAACGACATTATTACGTTATTATTTTTGCACCAACCTAATAATTGTGGCAACACCGCTAAACCGGAACACTTCCTCAACGTGTACACATTTCTAAGCTTTTATGAACATGTTGACGCTAATCTATCGACTCTGTTCTTCAACATCCGTTGAAGCTCATAAACCTTCATCTCAAGAATATCAACATTATAAGCTGAAATAACTAAGGCACATAATGAGGGAAGACGACTAGGAGAATTTGACACTCTCAGGATATATTGAAGGCAAGAGGGATAAATAAGCGAATAACCTACTTAACGATCTTGTGTAAATGGTAGTTAGAACACGGATTATAAGGGATAGCAAAAATAAAACTTACTGAGAGCTACAAAAAACAGGAAGATGTGGAGAGTCATGATCGCTCACGTCCTCAAGGAACACAACGCATAAAAGAACTGTTATAAACCTATTTATAACCGCAGTTCTTTTTCTGTACTTCGAAAGGAAAATTTATTTGATTCCGTCAAATAAATATTCAAATATTCTTTTATGTGCCATTACCCTTAATGGCTCTCCACAACTTCCTAACCTTCGTAGCTCTTAGCAATGTTTGTCTCTTTATTATCCGCCCAAGTCCCGTTATGCCATCGATTTACATAAACTCGTTAGGTAAATTACTTACTCTTTCCCTCTTCCCCCTCTTGTGTGTGTCAAATTTTCCAAGCTCTCTTTCCTCGTTATGTGACCAAGAATTTTCAAATATTTCTTTATGATTCTATGTACAATTGTCTTTTTCATTCCCATATTTTATATACACTTACTCGTGTCCCTTCAGGACGTAGGCGTTGATGGCTCTCCACAATTTCCTATCCTTTGTAGATTTTAATGTTTTTCTTTTTACTATCTGTCGCACTCCATCTTCCTAGGCATGGCGGTAAACCCGAGAGAATGGAGATTTGGAGCACCGTGGAAACCACCTCTTAACTGCTGTTGTTCTCAGGGCCACCTTGACCCGGGGTGGTAGCACCTGTTAGGGTGCCAGCTATAGGCGAATAGTGAACTCTCAAACAAAAATCAACGGTACATTTTTATAGTAAAATTGCTAACAGTACATTTTTACAGTAAAATGACCAACAATACATTTTTAAAGAAAAAAGGGCAATCACAACTACACTAAAAAAAGTATAAAAATATATTTTATAGTAAAATTACCAGCTATAGTTTTCCTTTAACAAAATTACCAACAATACATTTTTCATGTGAAATTACCATCAATATATAAAAAAATAATTAACAAGTATACATTTTTGATCTACAAACGATATATCTATATGAAGGTATATAATTAGGTACAAAACATCTGTAGTTGAAAGCATAAAATTACGTACAAAATATTTAGATTTAGGTATCAAAAAACCCATAGAACTCCTTGTTCTGCCATCAATTTACACAAGCTGATTATGTAGCTTACTTACTGTTACTCGCCGCCCATCTTGTTTTCAATATGGTCTGTGAGTATCAAAGTCTCTAAGCCGTCTTTCTTCATTATGTATTCCAGATATTTCAACTGTTTCATTCTTATTCTAAATATAAGTGTCTTTCCTGTTTCCATTTTCCTTAAAGCTTCGTCGTTGCTTTCATGCTCTGTCTAACATCCTTGTGTAGAAACACATCTCTGTTGTCTCATGTCTCGTCTTTACCTTTGAGGATATTCGCCAGCATTCACTTTCATATATTGCATTTTCTTGTGTGTAATACAAGAGATTTTGAATGAAAATTAAAATGCGAAAAAAGTGGGGGGGGTCGTATTTTACACAAGTAAACGTTTTCAGAAATGTTTACTGAGCTTAAAAAAAACTCTTATTTGAAACAGCAAAATTGCAAATGATCTCAATTAGCGCAATAGATAATGAAACACAAACTAGGTAGGTGTTGAGAACAATTGTTTACAAAATATATTTGATATGTCGGCAAATTCTCTGCAAATCAGCGTAAATGAAATTCTTTTATCTCAATTATCTTAATCAATTAGAATTATCGAAACGGAACAATTAAAAAATAAAAGTGAAATTAAGAAAGAATATGAACAAGAAATCAAAGAGCTGAATTTAAATTCCAGTCAGTTTGGTTTGGTTTGTTTTACGGTATATCAACCTCAATGGGTTATTTTATGCCGACAAGATTTTTATTGCTGGTAATAATTTTTTCAAAAATGTCTTGCTGGTAATGTAATATGTCAATGTAATAATTTTTTCTTCAAAATTTATTCCTGGTAATTTTTTTAATATTTTAATTTTACAAAAACGTATTTCTGGTATTAAAACCTATTTTTACACTTTCATAGTGTTTTAACCGCAGTTTGGGAAGGGTTAATTATTTGCCGATAGCTAGGACACTGAAAGGTGCTGCCACCCCGGGTCAGGGTGGACCTGGGAACAACAGCAACTAAGAGGTGGTTCCACATTCCTCAAAGCCTCCCGATCAAAAGCCTTGCTGCCGGAAGTAGTTTATCGTCATACTCAGGACGGGAATTCCGGTCGGGTTCGTTGTACACGCTTATGCGCAAGATATTAATAATCTGCTTGATCTTTCGTATATTCTCATGAAGGGACCTCATCTGAAACAATTTCTTTATCATTATAATGATTATTATAATTGTTGTTGTTGGTATTATTATTATTATTAGTAGTAGTAGTAGTAGTATAAACCTTTGATAATGTCTCGCACTCTTGAACCCTTAAGGCTTTGGAAATGTACAACGTCTCCTCGGTGAGAAAACAACATTATAACTATCAGGTTGGTGCAAAAATAATGACGTAATAATGTCGTTTTTTGACGTTAAAAATACGTCAAAAAACGACATTATTACGTCATTATTTTTGCACCAACCTAATATATAACACTAAAGGTACAATGAGTCAGTTATGTGCTATACGGTATACACGCTTAGGCGATCATGTATCTTTCGATACATGAATGACGAGGCAGATTTTTTTCCCGCAGTAGGTTGACATTTCTTTCTGCGGTAGACCAGTTGCCATCCAAGGCTATAGAACCCGGTCTGTCCTGCTATTTACCCATAACTTGGTGGGGGAGAAGAAGATTCATACATTTCCCAAGGATATTAGCACGTAAGTGAATGTAATGGATTCGACTGGAATTCGAACTTGGCTCTCCGATTCCTAATCTCAGAAATATAGACAGATAGTGAAAGGCCGAAATATTGTGATAAATATGGCGACAAAGATGAGGACAATAGTCCGAATAATGTAAATAGTGTACATAATACCTCATCTCAGAAATAGAGACAGATAGTGAAAGGCCGAAATATTGTGATAAATATGGCGACAAAGATCAGGACAATAGTCCGAATAATGTATCCTCTACGTGCCTCCAAAGGTGCAACCACTTCCAATTGTTTGAATATCCCTGTTGCCCCTTCTCTTCTGTCTGTGTCTTTTATCCTATTGCGTGAACAAAAAACTAATAACTATGGATACAAAGTAAAAAAAAGAAATGTGTGCGCATGCGTAAGGGTAATTTGCATAAAACTTACAGGTGAGATCCCGATGAAATACCGGTTCCGGTACACGATCATCGACCGCTTGGTCAGTATCCGGTTCTGTAAGCATAGATGTGCAGGTGGCGTAATGGTTAATGGCATGGAATTGTTAATAGGAGAACCGAGTTCCAATTCCCGTTGATTCCACTATATTCATTTACGCGCAAATACCCTTGAGAAAGATATGATTCCACATCTTCTCCCCCAGCTATGGGTTAATTAGTGAGATTTTTAGTACTAAACTATTATTGCCTAACAATTCTCACAATCTAAAAATATTTTCTGACTTTGAATAGCATGCAAAGGGTAAATAAGCCGTAGAAAAACGAATCAAATTATTATTGTAGATTTTGTTGATGATAATATTAATATTACTACACGTTGGCCAATGGTTAGAACGTTCGCATTCTTACCATGAGACGCGGGATCGAATCTCACCACGGTCGATTTGTCAGGAAGGAGACTTCATGATGTCATCGGACTGGAGGGGTATGGTTTTCAGGCACGAGTTGTGAGTGAAATTGGATAGACGGAACCCCTGGGGGTCGTCGATAGCTGTGCTAGTATGATGTCACAAGTCATCATGGCCGAGGGTCTGGGTGTGCTGGCCTTGTTTAGATTGTTGATCATGCTAGATAACATACTTTCTCCCAGAAACTGTAACTAAGGTCTGCTCAGCATAGTTGAAGTATGGTTGGCTCTGTGGGTGTTGAACAAACGCAAATGTGCCTGAGCGAGCGTCTGCAATAGAGATTGGCTAGTCGCCTTAATAGACAGAAATTCTCGAATACAAGTGGCTATATATATATTATAATATTATTTTGTTGCTGTTTTTGTTGATTATTATTATTATTAGTAGTAGTAGTAGTAGTAGTAGTAGTAGTAGTAGTATTATCACGTTATTTACAAGACATATTCTGCCGGTAGGACATTGACCTTTGAAGATTAGCCAGAAAATTTCAGGGAAACAACATTGCAATCATCCGGAAGCCTTGATCAGTCATATTTAATGAAACATATATATATATATATATTATATTTATATATATATATATATATACTCATTACACACACGCACACACTCTCTTTTTCTCTTTCTTTCTCACTCTCTCTCTCTCTCTCTCGCTTACTTTCTCTTTTTCTGTGTGCGAGTAAAAGAGAGAGACAGAAAGGGAAGATAGAGAGAAGAGGAGGAGAAGGAGGAAGAGGAGATATTTATAAGAAAGAAACATTTGTAGTAGTTTTGCTCAGCACGAGTGAGTAATTTTATTTATGTATGTAGGGGAAATATACAGGACGAGAGCGATAAACGACTCAGACTATAATGCGATAGATAGAAAGATAGATACATACATGGATACGTCGATACGTATTCACAAGGGGTGCTCCGAAAGTAATGTCTCCTATTTATTTCCACGGAAACTGTAAAAGATACAGGAAATAATATAGCACTGTAGGCTAGAGCAAGACTTCTACTACAAAACTCTATTTTTCCACATAGTCACCAATATTGGTTAGGCATTTTCACCACCAATAAAAAGAGGACTCTTCGTGCTTTCACAGACGTGCAGGACCGCTCGGAACATGATTTGCCACCGAAATCGCTGAAAATAAATTAGCCACTGTGTTTGCATTAATTGTTTGGTCCCAGTAAATATTCCACCAGCGGTGAAGGATGTCAATGAGGGCAAATTTTTTTGTCATATGACGGAATTCAATTTCTCATTTCTGCTTAATGCGCACACCCATGTCAGTCACCTTTATACCAAATTGCAGCTTAGTTCATGTCTTCAACAATGCAAAAATGTGTTATTGGCGGGAAGATTCAACGTCTACTGACATTCCAAAATCACCTGCCTTTGATGTTGTGAGGCAATTTAATACAGTGGGAAACATTACTTTCAGAGCAACCCCATAGATAGATAGATAATAATCAGATTGGGATAGATAGATAGATAGATAGATAGATAGATAGATAGATAGATAGATAGATAGATAGATAATGATCAGATTGAGATAGATAGATAGATAGATAGATAGATAGATAATGATCAGATTGAGATAGATAGATAGATAGATAGATAGATAGATAATGATCAGATTGAGATAGATAGATAGATAGATAGATAGATAATGATCAGATTGAGATAGATAGATAGATAGATAGATAATGATCAGATTGAGATAGATAGATAGATAGATAGATAATGATCAGATTGAGATAGATAGATAGATAGATAGATAGATAGATAGATAGATAATGATCAGATTGAGATAGATAGATAGATAGATAATGATCAGATTGAGATAGATAGATAGATAGATAGATAGATATATAGATAGATATATAGATAGATAGATAGATCGATAGATAATGATCAGATTGAGATAGATAGATAGATAGATAGATAGATAGATAGATAGATAGATAGATAGATAGATCATGATCAGTTTAGGATAGATAATGAATTGAAAGGGAAAATATCGTTTAACATAACATCAAATAATATTTATAACGCAGGATTATTCAATTATTCATAGCTTCTAACCGACTGGGAGGCAAGTTACGTGATTCCAATTCACAAACAATTTCCCTGATGTCGAACTCTCTACTGCGTTACCCGGGGCCACACTTTGAAGACATCTAGAATGTCAATCAGTTTTATAAGCTTCCCGTTGCTATAATGTGCCATCATCAGTTTTCTTTTTTAAATTCTGCTTCCAATTTTGCTCGTTGGCGTTAACATCCGTTCAACATTGACGGACATCAACCAGGTATTCAACATCACTTGTCCTGCAACGTTAAATGTGATAACGAAATTTTCTAAAGATTTGCTTCAACTCAAAATATTACTTATCATAGTAGGTAACATTTCATATAGAGTATATCTGTAAAAAGAAAATGGGAATAAATGTAAAAGGAAAACATCTTAGCCGACGCGTTTCGTCTTCTGAGAGACTCTTTTTTTTTTTAAATCAGTATTGTTATGGTTCGGTTCCTTGTACCACGGTGATAGTCCAAGGTAGAACTAATAAAGAACTCGAATACGGATATGGAATAACACAGATATATTACAAACAGGAATATATACAGAGAAATAGAAAGTGTTAGTACGAACAATCAGGTTTAGTAGTAATTGTCTGAACGCGACTCTGTTTCGGACTGCCTCTGACTCGACTGACTGACTCGCTAGCTCTGACAGACTCCTGACGGACCTCATTCCAGACTTCAGACTGAACTCTAGACTTCAGACGGAACGGTATTTAGTCATGCCCCACGAGGGCATCATGTGGCACAAGGCCGGTTACCGTGGGACCACCGAGCCCGTAGAATCTCCGAGCCCGTAGGATCTGCGAGCCCGTAGGATCTCCAAGCCCGTGGGCTCGGCCGAAAATATGCCCTTTGAACCCGTATAAACAAGTTCAGGGTCGGTTTACCTCCCCGAAAGAGACTCCGCCCTTCGGCGTAGCCTCGTTCGGGTTCCTTCCCGCCAGAAGGCAGCGAGTTCAACTGATCAGCCGGTCAGCCGGTCGCTCGTCTTCAGACTGAACGGTATTTAGTCACCCCCCCCCCCTACGAGGGCATCATGTGGCACAAGGCCGGTTTAACGTGGGATCTCCGAGCCCGTGGGCTCGGCCAAAAATATGCCCATTGAACCCGTATAAACGGGTTCAGGGTCGGTTTACCCCCCCGAAAGAGACTCCGCCCCTCGGCATAGCCTTGTTCGGTTTCCTCCTTGCCCGAAGGCAGAGAGTTCAACCAATCAGCCAGTTGTCCAACTTCAGACTGAACAGTATTTAGTCACCCCCCCTACGAGGGCATCATGTGGCACAAGGCCGGTTTAACGTGGGATCTCCGAGCCCGTGGGCTCGGCCAAAAAAAATATGCCCATTGAACCCGTATAAACGGGTTCAGGGTCGGTTTACCTCCCCGAAAGAGAGTCCGCCCTTCGGCGTAGCCTCCTTCGGGTTCCTCCCCGCCCAAAGGCAGAGAGTTCAACCGATCAGCCGGTCGCCCGACTTCGGGCTGGACTTCCTGCTTCCTCTTGAGGCGCAGTGTTTATTACGTATAGAATAGTCCATTATGTTATTATGGATAAGGTCCCCTAACAAGTTTCGACCCATGCAAAGCAGTAAAGCCACTAAGACACATGGA
The DNA here is from genome assembly GCA_963932145.1 of Acanthosepion lycidas. NCBI lineage: Eukaryota > Metazoa > Mollusca > Cephalopoda > Sepiida > Sepiidae > Acanthosepion > Acanthosepion lycidas. The sequence continues at coordinate 85,549,792 of OZ010578.1, forward strand.
GCTACTGGGCACGAAAGAATTAGGAACAGAAAAATTACTAATCAGCGGAAAGAGAAAAGAATAATAGATAACGATTGACATTGCATTTAAATTTTTGCAGATTAAGGTTAGCTGGAAAGCGTGGAGTCGGAAGGGAGTTACACAAGCGAGGAGTGCGAGACTAGAGAAACTTTTAGCATAGAATTTATGGCTACATCTAGCCAGCTCAACTGTAAATTGATGAGATCTCAACACCACTCTATTACTGTGCTTAAATTCAAAAAGTCTAGGTACCATAGCAAGGAGCGATATTTATTCTGTTATATACACAGAAATGTGACACAAGTCCAAAATGGCAAATGGGGAAAAAGACGGTCTTTATTTGTCTTAACTTTAATTTTTGCTAGCCACACACACTGACCTAAACGTACCACAATATTCTTAACACCAAAACAACGCGTTCTTACCTACCTTTCTTACTACATCCACCATTGTCTCCATGAAAGTCTTAACTAGTCCACTTATATATTAAGTTGGTGTAAAAATAATGACGTAATAATGTCGTTTTTTGACGTTAAAAAATACGTCAAAAAACGACATTATTACATCATTATTTTTGCACCAACCTAATACAATTCATTGTCTGTGGGGAGGGGGGAATAAAACCACAATTTAAAAAATTAGCTCCCACGAGTATTTACAATATGAAAATAAAAATACTTACCAGAAACTAAACAAAATAATGTTAGTAATAAAACGCCGCACAATCTGTAAATGTAACAGAAACATCAGTTAACTTGATGAAATTAATGCTGGAATTTAATAATATAAAAACAATCAGTCATCCCTTAAACTCACTTAAGCACACACTCATTCAGACACAACAACACATATTATTGCGTAGAGCTACAGCCACCATAATACCTCATTGTCTCTATGAAAATACTATAGCGAATCACATATGTGCAATTACCCTCGGGAAAGGTATGAATCCACTGCTTCTCACCCCATATATCATAATATTGTTCCTTATTATTGTATCATCAATGGGAACGATACACAGAGAAGAATGAGTGCTTAATATATTTATTCAGCACAAGTATCCAGCGCTAATGGATACATACAAAAAAAACACAGAACAAAAAAAAGTTACAAAACAATTAACAAGACAGTAGAGGAGGGTCAAATGCTGTCTAGCCAAACGAAGATCAGTCGGAATCTTAATCAGCTTAGTATCAACTTATTAATCAACGATATTTAGTCACCCCACCCCCCCACGAGGGCATCATGTGGCGCAAAGCCGATTTAACATGTGATCTCCGAGCCCATGGGCTAGGCCAAAAATATGCTCTTTGAACCCGTATAAACGGGTTCAGGGTCGGTTTACCTCCCCGAAAGAGAATCCGCCCTTCGGCGTAGCCTCTTTCGGGTTCCTCCCCGCGCGAAGGCAGAGAGTTCAACCGATCAGCCGGTCGACCGACATCGACTGACTGACCAACTTATTAATCAACTGTTGAAGTCCTTAATCGTAGACTATTTAAGGCTATGAGCCAGGCCATCTAGTAGAGTGCTGAAGGGGTGCTAGCTACTCTACAACACTTATACTTTTAATTTCCGGAATATAAATATTGACCTAATCCATAAGAATGATATAACCTAATACCCTCCTTGCTCAAAAAAGTAAGAAGAAAATTCAGGATTTTCCAAAGAACTGCCAATTTGGGGAACTGTCCCCACGTAGACGCTTCCCTGAAAACTAGAATCTTAACCTCTTCAAGTCAAGGATCAATCGTTATCTATCCTACTTATCTTCATGATCATCAATTCCCATCACCTCCCATTTCATTGAAATTACGCACTGTATTTTGACTGTAACCTTCTACATTGAGTGGCTCTCGAGATTTACATGGGAATTTTATTTTAAAAGACAAGAGAATGAAGATATTATGAAGTTGTTGAAAGGCGGGTATTCAACTCGGGGAAAAGGTGAACAGATGTGATATAACAAAGAAATTTAAAATGTTGGTAAATGTTGACAAGAGCTGGTTTTAATAACGCTAGAAAAAAAGATTTGATGGACATTAAATAATAAAGAAAATAATAAATAATATTAATAAATAATAATAATAATAATAATAATAATAATAATAATAATAATAATAAAAAAAACGCTGTCAAAATACAAGGACCTTGAAATAGGAATCTCGAAAATGTGGCATATGGGAAGATCAACAACCCCTGTTTTAGTTGGAGCCCTAGGACTGGTTGGGAAAGATTGCAGTAGACTAATTGCAGGGATTCCTGGAATCCCATGCCTCAAGGAGATACAAAAAATTGTTCTGACAAGTACAGCCCACACTTTACGAAGGGCTTTATCTATGTAATTTTTTTTTTTTTTTTTTTTGTCAGTGGAAAGTGTCATGATGCCATTTCTAACCTTAGGTCCCTGGGCGGGACGCTGAAAGAAATGTGTAAACGCCAGAAATCAAAGAAAATAAAAAATAATAATAATAATAATAATAATAATAATAATAATAATAATAATAATAATATTAAACATTAATAACACTATTTAGTGTACATAACACCTCATCTCAGAAATATTGACAGATAGTGAAAGGCTGAAATATTGTGATAAATATGGCGACAAAAATGAGGACAATAGTCTGAATAATGCAAATAGTGTACATAACACCTCATCTCAGAAATATAGACAAATATTAATGAATAATAAATAAATAAATAAATAAATAAAAAGAAAAAGAAAAATAATAAAGAAAGATAAGAAGAAAGAAAAAGTGGATTGGCTATCAAGAAAAATATTTGGAGAAGCTGGTGTTTCAAACGTAAACAACAAGAAAAGTACCAGAATGCTATGAAAATTGGTAAAAACAATAAAAACAACCAAACTACCATATTTAAGTAAACATCACAAAAATTACATAAAACTGTTTTAGAAAACCACAAGAACGTAGTGAAACAAGGTTTCCAGTTAGCATAGGAAGCGGTAAAATCTTTTTGTTCTTCAAATCTGATGAAAGTGCCAAGAATATGTTTTATCGACATACAAGCCACAACCAAGTCGTTCTAAGCTAAATGTTATGTTCATGCAATTCTCCTCCATATTTTGTAATGTTTGTTATCGCCTACATTTCAAGCTTTTAAACACCCAAAATTAGTGGAATGGATCCAAGTCTTTCAATAGAAAACTTGCAATTTATTAAAAGAAATGTATAATATGGAAAATATTCAGGGAGAGAAGATATGTTAGAAGTAATAAAAAATGCTGCAAGTAATGCTAAAGTCGAAAGAATAGATAAGTTAATAAAATCAATGAATAAAAAACTGATCAAGTTATGGGGGACATATTAACGGGTAGAATAATCCAATATGGAGTCCATACAAACGTGTAAAATAATAAAATAAGGGATCCAAATTCACATACCAAATAATAAAAACGGGATCCATATTAACGTGTGAAATAATAAAATATGGAGTGGTTTATTTTTTGGGGTAGTAGAACTTGTTTTCACTGTCCTTAAAATAAATTAGCTACACACAATCACTGACCCAAATGCTAGAATATTTTTCCTTTCACCAAAGTGTGGGTAGATGAACCTATTGTTCGGCCATCACATCTTTCTCATCAGTTGAACAGGGTTTATCCCGTATTTCATGTTTAGGATTGGGTTTCTGGTTTCTTCTAAATTCTTCTCATTTTCTTTCACTTCCAGTAGCCCCTTGCATCTTAGTGGCATTATCACCTTGCATGGAATGAAATGATTAAAAAAATATGTCGTTTGCATAGTATAGTCTTACAGCAGACACCACAATGGTATTTATTCGAGAGATTACATCAAATATGGCACAAGGCCGAATTTAATTAAAGTGGAAATGGCTAGACTTCATCTGTCCTACGTTTAACATCTTATCTCAATCATTGATCCACTCGTCCGATAATGTTCCATTCAACATAACGTCACATTCTTGCGTACTATTCTTTACTACAGTCATCAAAATACCACAATTTCTCTATGAAGTCCTAGTCCCAATTTTTGCGTATAGAGGGATGATAAAAATAACAACCACTTTAAAAAAATGTCGTATTGTTTATTTACAATGACAAAAAAGAAACGTAATTATAAGAAAGAAAGAAAAAAATGATTAGCAGTATTAGAAAATCCCACAATAAAAATGGCGGCATTTGATCAGAAATATAACTCACTCTTACGGACACACATTCAGTCACGCACGCATTGAAATACAATAATAAATCCGAAAAGACAAAAGCAAAAAAATTATACCACACCTACCAGAGAATTGAAATGTCTGTCGCCTAATGGGGGAGTGGTTGAGAAATTAAAAAATAAAGGAACACGCTACTGTCCTGGGTATGACGATAAATTACATCTACGTCCTGGGTAACACGAAAAACTACGTCTAACAGCAAGGCATCTGATTAGGAGGTTTTGAGGAGCGTAGAACCACCTCTTAATTGCTGGTGTTCCCAGGTCCACCTTGACCCGGGGTGATAGCACCTGTTAGGGTCCCAGCTATGGGCAAATAGTTAACCCCCAAACTGTGATCAAAACACTATGAAAGAGTAAAAATAGGTTTTAATACCAGAAATACTCCGTAAAAAATATTACCAGTAGTACATTTAAAAAAAAAAATATTACCAGCAATACATTTTTGAAGGAAAATTATTACCAGAAATAGATTTTTGAAGAAAAAAAATATTACCAACAATAAAAGTTTTGTTGGCATTAAGTAACCCTTGAGGTTGATATGCCGTAAAACAAACCAAACCGGAACACGCTATATTTGAGTTACTGTTTTTACTATAAAAACATTTGAATGTTAAGAACACTTATGGGTTTATAAAAGGTGCGCACACTAATAAACGTACTTATTTATAAAATCTCAAACCCCACACTCCTTTCTTTCAAATGAAATACTTAGTGCCACGTCATTCAAACAGTGGACAATACGAAAGTTCAAAGCAATCGTTTCTTCTGAGACGTGTTACAAGTGAGCTCGCATGCCTTCACTGTATAAAAAAAGCCTTTTAACAATAATCTATACTCGATAAATTTCTGGAAGTTATTCTGATCAAACCAATGGCCAAAATTTAATAACGGACCTCTAAACCGGCAGTTCACTGATCCAATTACTGAGCGTTTCTCACAAGAGTAGAACTCTCGCGGCGTTTTACAATTGCTTCTCTGCATACGACAGGATCTCAAAGCGGAAGTAGCCTGATTCTGCGAACGACACCGGAAGTTGCTCCATTCCAAGAAAAATTGTACAGACAACCATGGCCTCAACTGCTGATTGCTCATCTCTTCTTCGTCTAATCTGAAACATTGATTAAAAATTACCTTCAGCCCAACCCCATGCTCGTGTCACTTCCTTCACTTATAAGTATTTCGGTGGCCGATTTTTGACGGCCTTTGGCAAATTCAATTTCGGCATGGAGTCTCTCCTGATTACTTATTGAGTAATGACCAGAGACGGGGAGCGTCTCGGGAACAACTGAAAAGGGCAGTGGTAGAAAGGAAACAGAGGTGGGGATGATGCTGCTGCTGCTGCTGCTGCAGCTGCTGCTGCTAGTGGTGTTGTTGTTGTTGTTGATGATGATGATGACGATAGAATTATTTAATAATGCACCATTCATTCTACAGGGAAAACGAAGATAACTAACACTAAAAAAATAGAAAAACAAACTGCAAGAAAGAGAGGAAGACGACGAAAAAGAAACAGAGGAATTAAACAAAAGAGAAATAGGTAAAAAAAAAAACGAAAACGAAAGAGAAAAAGGAAAAGAGAATGACAGAATGAAAAAAGGGAGAACAAAAAGGGAAAAGAAAGAGAAGAGAAAGAGAGGATGAAAGAAAAAGCGAACGAGTGGACGAAAGCGAAAAACGAAACGAAAGATAAAAGGAAAAGGAAAAAGAAAAGAAAAAGAGAATGTGAGGATGGAAAAAAAGTGGGAAAACAAAAGAGGAAAAGAATTCGAAAAGAAAGAAGACGAAAGAAAAAAATTAAAGATTGGACGAAATTGAAAAATGCACGGAAAGAGATTGAAAAAGAAAAAAGGAAATTAAAAGAAAACATGGACTAAAAGGAAGAGGGCAGCGGAAGAAAAAAGATTTAAAAAAAAGAAACGAAATGAAAAAGAAGGTGAAAGAGAGAATGAAATGAAAAGAGGACGAAGTGGAAAACGAAAGGAAAAGAAATAACGAAAGAGAAAAGGAAAGCAAAGGATTAAAAGGGTCGATTGAAAAGAAAAAAACAAAACAGAAAAAGAAGACGAAATAAGAAAGAGAGAAAAAGAATAACAAAGAAAAAAGAAACAGACTAAAAGATAATTTCTGAGAGAAAGAGAAACTTAAAATAAGAATAAGTTATATAAAGGAAAGAGAAATGAAGAGATAAAACAGGAGAAAAAGGATTTCTTCAATAGAGAGTAAAAGAGAGTAAACGAAAGACAAAGAGAGAGAAATGAAGAGATAAAACAGGAGAAAAAGGATTTCTTCAATAGAGAGTAAAAGAGAGTAAACGAAAGACAAAGAGAGAGAAATGAAGAGATAAAACAGGAGAAAAAGGATTTCTTCAATAGAGAGTAAAAGAGAGTAAACGAAAGACAAAGAGAGAGAAATGAAGAGATAAAACAGGAGAAAAAGGATTTCTTCAATAGAGAGTAAAAGAGAGTAAACAAAAGACAAAGAGAGAGAAATGAAGAGATAAAACAGGAGAAAAAGGATTTCTTCAATAGAGAGTAAAAGAGAGTAAACGAAAGACAAAGAGAGAGAAATGAAGAGATAAAACAGGAGAAAAAGGATTTCTTCAATAGAGAGTAAAAGAGAGTAAACGAAAGACAAAGAGAGAGAAATGAAGAGATAAAACAGGAGAAAAAGGATTTCTTCAATAGAGAGTAAAAGAGAGTAAACGAAAGACAAAGAGAGAGAAATGAAGAGATAAAACAGGAGAAAAAGGATTTCTTCAATAGAGAGTAAAAGAGAGTAAACGAAAGACAAAGAGAGAGAAATGAAGAGATAAAACAGGAGAAAAAGGATTTCTTCAATAGAGAGTAAAAGAGAGTAAACGAAAGACAAAGAGAGAGAAATGAAGAGATAAAACAGGAGAAAAAGGATTTCTTCAATAGAGAGTAAAAGAGAGTAAACGAAAGACAAAGAGAGAGAAATGAAGAGATAAAACAGGAGAAAAAGGATTTCTTCAATAGAGAGTAAAAGAGAGTAAACAAAAGACAAAGAGAGAGAAATGAAGAGATAAAACAGGAGAAAAAGGATTTCTTCAATAGAGAGTAAAAGAGAGTAAACGAAAGACAAAGAGAGAGAAATGAAGAGATAAAACAGGAGAAAAAGGATTTCTTCAATAGAGAGTAAAAGAGAGTAAACGAAAGACAAAGAGAGAGAAATGAAGAGATAAAACAGGAGAAAAAGGATTTCTTCAATAGAGAGTAAAAGAGAGTAAACGAAAGACAAAGAGAGAGAAATGAAGAGATAAAACAGGAGAAAAAGGATTTCTTCAATAGAGAGTAAAAGAGAGTAAACGAAAGACAAAGAGAGAGAAATGAAGAGATAAAACAGGAGAAAAAGGATTTCTTCAATAGAGAGTAAAAGAGAGTAAACGAAAGACAAAGAGAGAGAAATGAAGAGATAAAACAGGAGAAAAAGGATTTCTTCAATAGAGAGTAAAAGAGAGTAAACGAAAGACAAAGAGAGAGAAATGAAGAGATAAAACAGGAGAAAAAGGATTTCTTCAATAGAGAGTAAAAGAGAGTAAACGAAAGACAAAGAGAGAGAAATTTTATGTAATTGCAAAAAAAAAAAAAAAAAATGTAACCAAATAGGAGAGAGAAAAAAAGAAAAAAAAATATGTACGAAAGAAAGCGAAAGAGAGAGTGAGAGAGATAAGAAAATTAAAATAAGAGGCGTTCAATTATCAAATGTGCAAACACTTGGTCGATTGGGTATGCGAACAGCACCTTCTGCGTTGTTTAATGATCAGGGCGAATTGACACATTTCTCTATTTCAAGATATAAACGAACGTACGCATGAAGGCATCAGATATTGTGGTGAGGATGAAAGAAGGAAGACTCTCTTGTTCCAAAAGAACTGATCTCTGCCCGGCGGAGAAACAATAGGATGGGCCTATGAACAGACATATGAAGAGCTCAAAAAGGTCCCTCTTCCATGGAATCAACTACAGCCTGTGGTTAAAAAAAAAAAAAAAGAGGTAGCAAGAAGGGAGGCATGGCAACACAAAGTCCTCCTGACAACCTCACTTTCATTTTGCGTACTGCTGATGATGTCCTTTTCGGGATTCGCATTTATCAACGACGCAGTTTCAACTTGACATCTAAATGACTAAACGGCAAATTCTGTCTGTTCGTCCTTGTGTCTGAAATTCCTCTAACTCAAGTCACACGTGCTCTACATAGACATATTATACCTTTTGGGAAACAGGATGGTCCCGGAATTAAAAATCTTCCCGTCATCACTGGGAGTTGTGTCTGGATGAGGAGGGAACAGTTAAAATTAAAATTTTTAAATAACTGAAAAAAATAGTGATTTTAAAAGTTTTTAATTTTTATTGAGTTTAAAGTAACACAAAAACGTTGTAAATTTTTTTAAAAATATTCTAAATTCAGTTAAAATATCTCCAAAACTTTGATAATCGGGGAAATTTATTTATTTCTTCAAAATGCCAAGGAATCAGAGTTAAAGTAAGAGGTCTCGTGGCATGAGATTTTGAAATGCTGCAGAGTTTGTAATTTGAAAAAGACAACTCAATTGAAGTTGCAGGGAATTTGTGATTTCAAGAACTCAGTTTTCGGCACAAATCGAGGTTTCTGCTCAAATCTGAATTTCAACCCAAATCGATCTTTTAGCCGGCATTGGACTTATAGAATTAAAGTGAGCTTTAGAAGTTCCACGGAATGAATTCAGGAATTCGAAATTATTTCTTCAAAATTATTTCTTCGAAATTATTTCTTCGAAATTATTTCTTCAAAATTATTTCTTCAAAATTATTTCTTCAAAATTATCATTGCTGTTTTCTAAGCCTAACCAGAGGTCCCTTTAGTTTTGGGATGGAGGCCCAGTTAGCCCTCTACAGTAGCTAGCTCAAATATCCGCACGGAGAGGAGCTTGCAAACTAGTTTGTAAATAAAATAAAAGTACAGATAACTCTTTATGAAGTCCGATTTGACACTATTTATATTAAACACAGGACCCGTCCTTCTAAAAAGAATATAAAAACAATATTGTTTGATTCTAACAAAGGCTGTAGGAAAAGAAATGTTTTAACGTTAAAATCTATCAATTCAAGCAAAATGCCCCTAACCTAAATTTTTACCTATCTTTTATGATCGGGTCAGTTAACTTAAGTAGTGTCCAATATTGTTGAACTCAGGCTATGTATAATTGACTGCCTGAGGTAAAATTATAGTCTACGGAGGTAACTATTGGGGATAAAATCAAGCTCTACGGAAGTCTCAATTTTCCATCTAAAATAAAGTGTTTTTTTTTTTTAGAGTTTTTGTTGTTTTTTAAAGTCAGTCTTATAAACAGTGGCTACTGCTGCTAATGCAATGCTCTTCTAACCGAATCGAGCTCGAGTAGCTACTGACGTCTTTCGCATATCAAAAATGTTAAAATTCCCCTTCCGCTCTGGCGTGCGACGATAGCTTGGGAGTAGTATCTCTGACTGATGCGAAATCGGTTGGGTTTCGATCCCGGCTTGAAGCAATCGAATGTCTAGACACACTGATGAGCTATGATACATCGAAACAGCCTGTCTGTGGATTATATATATATATATATATATATATATATATATATATATATATATTAATCCTTTCCCCCAAAGTAAGGCAATATAGCCACTAAGGGGGTTACTGGGTGTTAGAGAACATGATAAAAACAAACACTATTAAGGAGAGATAACTTTATAACAACAATAATTAAGAAGACGGTAGATAACGATTGACGTTGCATTTAAGTTTTGGAGATAAATATTGAGTGGGAAGCAAGAAGATGGAAGTCAGTGTAGGGACATTATTATTATAAATAAATAAAAAATAAAATAATAATAATAATGAAAATTATAAAAAAATAAAACAATAACATGAAAATGTTGTATAAAATAAATTAAATAAAAAATAAAAATAATAAAAAAAATCTCACAGCATGCAACAAAAATGGTTCCTGTCAGAAATACGGACATCCCGCCAAAAGACATTAAATTCACTATGTTTACCACGAACCCTCAAGGCAGACAACACGTGTGTAACTTCTCTCTGTGATATGTGGTGTTATAGTACGAAGTGACTTCTCCCTTCAACACATGTACCATAAAACAGTTGTAACCTTACAAAAACAGAAAAAAACAAAAACACCAATATACACACAAAATATAAATAAATTGTATGAAATTAACGTATGCCTTTATTGGTAACTCTGTATGTTTTATTTCTACGACTTAAGTTTTTTTTTCATTTACATGAACACGAGACTGTTTTCTGCTGCTTTCAACAGTTACAAATGCGAGAAGTGCGATAGAAGAACTTATATGCTGTTAATTACCGTACATGTTTGTTTATATATGGGATGTAAATGTATATATGTATCACTTCATTCACTCTGTTTTATAGGCACAATAATGTCACCGTCTTTAAGAATCGAACTAGCTTTAACCGTCAATGGCCTTTGCCGACATTTATTATATTAGAAAAAATCCCGAACTAATTTTCATGGAGGCAGCATGTTTTTTGTTTAATCATTTCACACTAACCAAAGTGATAAAGCCGATAAGACGCAACGGTTTACTAGAGTGTGTGAGAATATTAGAAAAAGGAAGACATTGTTAAGGAAAGTTAACAATAAAAGAACAGGAATTAAAAAGATTAGCGACTGATACTACATTTAAAATTTTTGAAGATCAAAATTGACTGGAAAGCAAAAGACCGGAAGAGAGTTCCACGAGTAAAAAAAATCTGAGAGAAGTAAGTGTCAGCATAGTCATTTCAATTATAAAATGATGAGACCTTGCCGTCAATCTAGTAATGTACTTATCAGAACAATTACCATGAAATTATTTATAGAAAAGGCACAGAAAAAGCTATATTATGGCCGTGGGAAAGTGACTGAAGCGAAGATGCCAGGTCAGGCCAAATAACATTGCAGATTATTCTTTGTATTTTATGAAGAATTTATGAATACTTAGCAGAAACACCAGACCAGTTCAAGCCATACACATAATTCTATATCGATATGATATTCGGTGAAATAATGGATAGCGATTCGGATTGAGGAATCAGAGTGTCGAGTTCGAATTCTAGTCGAATCCATTACGTTCACTTACGTACTAATGCCCTTGGGAAAGGTATGAATCCTCTTCTTCTTTCCACAATTCGAGTTCTATAGACTTGGATGGTAACTGGTCTACCGCAGAAAGAAATGGCAATCTTCCGTGGGGAAAAAACTGCCTCGTCAGTCATGTATCGATAGATACATGATCGCCTAAGCATAGCACGTAACTGACTGATATCGATATTCCATACTATACTATTAAACTTAAAGAACTGGAACTGTGAGTTATCAGGCCACACTTTACCAGTTTCCAAGATTCAATTAATGATTTTCCCCATTCCATGTAAGACTCTGTGTTTGTTATCGTTGTGTTAACTGGTATTCTGAAGATATTCTACTATCATATCCTATGTAATCTAATGAAAATGGTAATATTACCCGTTTCCTTATAAGGAAACATTCGGCATTCATTGACCGAGCATTCAGTACAACTCTTGGTTGAAATTTATAAATTTTTTCTGTTAAAAGAATTTTTCCGAATTCTCAAATTCTCTGTTATTATTTACATTATTTACATTGTTCAGACTGTTTTTCTCAATTTTATTTTCATGATCACGGTGTTTCGGACGTTGTACGCTTCGGCCTTCTTGAGGTGATTGGAATTTCGAACTGAACACCTTATTTCGTCTACCGGGGGTAGATTGTTCTTGTTCCACGTGCCATGCCACTTCCGGATGTCTCAGTTAACTCCCTTTAACTCAGCTCTCCGAGTGTTTTGTTCCCCACTACAGTTGCCAGGTATTGAACTCGCGACTCTTTGGGTAAAGTCATTAGATCCAACAAATGCTTTTATCTCGTGGGCCATGCCATTGCTCTTTCTAATATTGATGTAGGTTTCCTTCCTAACCATTTCTTTGAAGTAGTTGGGAATGTCAACATTATTATTTTTTCTTTGAGTTACAAGTGCTGTCAAGTGATGTCGTTTGGTAACGTTCTTTGTGATTATACAGCGTGAGTGCACAAAGTCTAAAGAATGGCTATTTTTCGCAGAGATCGACAGGTTTCATTCGCTCGAAGCTATTTTAAAACCATTGATCTAAGAAAGCGGTTGTATGCAGCTGACAGTTTAGATATTTCTGAACGGGTTTTGGGGCCATGCATAACATTCATAAAACAAAATCTCCCATTGGATATCTTTGTTTTTGCATATATTATAATTTTTTTCTAAATTACTTGATGCACTATTCATTATTTTCTTTACCACTGCAACGCGAATTTCTCTTGCCACATTCCGTTTTCATTTCGGTGCAGGCTTGTAGTGTCAGAAGCCGATCCCGTCTCCCAAGAAACGTAGAAAGACTTTCGGGTATCATCAAAGAAGCGAACGTGTTGAGAAAATCAATAACATCACTAATTTGTAATATCAGCGAATGAACGATTTTCAAGTCAAATAAATGTCCTTGTCACATTGTAATATCTGCGCTATAAATTCTTGAATATTTTATCCGAAACAAGCCATCGCAGTTTTCCCATGTTTTACTTTTAAAAAGATTTCCAAACCTCCGTGAAGTAGTTGAGGCTTGGACTATTTGTGCACTGAGTTATAAATGGTGGTTATTCCCCGTAAGGGAAGAGAGATTACATAATTCGATTCGGTATGTAGGATGATATTGAAATAAAACGAATATCATTTTTTTTCTCTCATTATATCACCCCATGCAAGGCAGTAAAACGACTAAAAACTCAATAGATTACTGAGTGTTAAAAAAAAATAAAAAAATAAAAACAAGAAGGAGCGAGAACAATAGAAGAATAATCAGGAAGATAGTAGATAATGATTTACAATGCATTTAAATTTTTGAAGGCAAGTTACCTGATTCTAATTCACAAGCAAGTTCAATGTTGTCGAACTCTCTACTGTTTCCGGAGGCCACACTATTAAGACACGTAGAATATCAATCAGTTTTATAAGCTCCCCGTTGCTAATATGCGTCATCATCAGTTTTTTTTTTTTAATTCTGGTTCCAGTTTAGTTCTTTGGTGCTGACATCTCTTAAACGTTGACTGGCTTCAACCAGGTATTCAGCGTCTCTATCCTGCAACGTTAAAAGTGATAACGAAAATTTCTAAAGATTTTCTTCAACTAAAAATATTACATATCGTAGTAGGTAAAATTTCATATAGAGTATATCTATAAAAAGAAAATGCGAATAAATACAAAAGGAAAACTTATCTCAGCCGAAGCGTTTCGTCCTTCTGGATCGGTCTCACGCCATGTAAGGCAGTAAAGCCATTAAAATACAAGAGATTACTGGGTGTGAAAGAACTAGGAACAGAAACATTAATAATGAGCGGGAAGAGAAAAGAACAATTAGGAGGGCAGTAGATAACGATTGACACTGCATTTAAATTTTTGAAGATCAAAGTTGGCTGGAAAGCGTGGAGCCGGAAGAGAGTTCCACGGGCGAGAAGTGCGAAAAAAGAAACTGTCAGCGTAGAACTTACGGTTAAATCTAGCCAATTCAACAGTGAATTGATGAGACCTTGCAGCTAATCTAGTACTGTACTTGAATTTATAAAGTTTAGGCGACATAACGCTGAGTGATATTTTTTTGTATTTTTATACAAAATGCGACACAAGGCCAAAAAGGGGAATAGAGATAAGGATGGTCTTCACCTGTCTTAACGTTAAACCTCGCTAGCCACAAACACTGACCCAAATATACAACAATATTCCTTACACCACAGCAACGCAATCTTACCTTTCTTATTACACCCACCATAATACCGCAATGTCTCTATGAAAATCCTAAATAGTTCCCATATGTACTATTCATTATCTGTGGTGGTCGGGAGAATAAAATAACAACGCCTACTTAATCCGAACAGCTACCGTGAAATTATTTGTAGAAACGGGACAAGAAGGCAACATTACGGAAGTGGGAAAGTGACTTGTATCGACTTTGGAATGGTCACCAAATTCGTCGTAATTAATCGGATTGAAATGCCACGAGCGTTTTAACTTACGAGAAATGAATTAGGTTGAAACCACGTTTGTTTTGTATACCCCCTCTCTTTCTCTCCCTTCTCTCTCTCTCTCTCTTCCTCTTTACTCAAAACTTTATTTTACTGAGTAAACGTGTTAGGGTTGTCATACCTGATATTTTAATGCGTATGGTCACTATTCCAAACTCGATACAAGTCACTTTCCCGCTGCCATAATGATTCCTTTCTGTTACGTTTCTATAAATACTTTCACGGTAACTGTTTGGATTAACTCAGCGTTGTCATTTTATTCCCCCCGCCCACACACAGACAATGAATTGTACATAAGAGGACTAATTAGGACTTTCATAGAGACATTGTGGTATTATGGTGGATGTTGTAAGAATGGTAAGTAAGAATGCGTTGTTGTGGTGTAAGGAATATTGTTGTATGTTTGGGTCATGTTTGTGGCTAGCTAAGTTTAACGTTAAGACAGAAGAAGACCCTCTTTTTCGCTACTATCCTTTTTGGCCTTGTGCCGGATTTTGTCTAAAAACACAAATAAATATCACTCAGCGTTATGTCACCTAAACTTTATAAATTCAAGTGTAGTACTAGATTAGCTGCAAGGTCTCATCAATTCACTGTTGAATTGACTAGATTTAACCGTAAATTCTACGCTGGCAGTCTCCTTTCCCGCACTTCTCATTTGTGGGACTCTCTTCCGGCTCTTTGGTTTCCAGATAACTTTTATCTTCAAAAATTTAAATGCAATGTCAATCGCAATCTACTTTTTTATAACATGGAAACCTCGGTTCTCTTAATGAATCACCGAAGTTAATCAATGTCAAGCCTGATCAGTACCTAGGTGGGTGACCGCTTGGGTATACCAGGAACTGTAAGCTTGGATGTACGGATGGTGTAATGGGCAACGTCTCGCAATGAGAATTCAGTGAGCCGAGTTCCAATTCCAATCGGGTTCGTTATATTTATTTACGCGCAAATACGCTTGATGGAGATATTAACGCACTTCTTCTCCCTCAGCTCTGGATTAAATAGTAGGATTTGTATTAGAAAATCTGTATTATCTTAAAAAATCCTTACAATCGAAGAATATGTTACGGTTTTAAATAACCTGCAAAAGATTGATAAGCCGCAAAAAAAAAACAAAAAAACAAAAAATAAATAAAATACCTGATATTTTAAACCATGGAATTAATACCAACCTGTCTAGAAATCTAGGTTCTTTACTAGCAAATAACCTGTCCTCTGACAGGAATTGAACTTTTATTCGCTTTTTTTTCACATCCTTTAACACAAGTCAATTTTCTACCAATTCTATTCCAGGAATGGATTTCTCACGCTGAGATCTTTTGAAGTTCATGACTAAAACGTAAACAAATTCATTTTAAAATAGATTTTGTTTTTAATCCATCATTATTTTTTTTTCAGATTAAATCTGAAAGCAACTTTTATATAATAAAAAAAAAAAGGTTTCTCTAACCTTCACGGCTAAGACCTGCCATGCTAAGGACATTTTAGCGAAACACTCTCATACCTTCCGTATTCCATTGGTGAGAAGTAAGTTCCACTCGAGCAGCTTCTTCCCACGAACCACTGCTCTGTGGAACCGACTCCCAACATGATGTATTCTCGATCACTACAATCTTAACCTCTTCTGGTTTAGGGTTAAAAGTTATCTTCTCCGCATAAACTGTGGCCCTTACTCTCCTGCCCTCTACTTCACTGAGCCCTGACTTTGTACAGGGTGAACGTCACTGTAAAAAAACATATTATTTAGTAATTCTCGTCAAGATGTCCATCATATAAAGTATAGAAAACTAGTAAACAAAATAAAAAAAAAACTTTTAGCGTTGCAGATTTCACTAGCTTAGCATAAAATAATGTTATTTTTAATAAACATTTCTGCTTATGACCGCATTTACATATTAAGGACAGCTAATTTCTCTTCTGTATCATTATATACTTAAATAAAATAATGTCATTTTTAACCAGCATTACGATTCACGACAGCATTTACATACTAGGGACAATTAATTCCTTTTCTGTATTGTTAAATACTTAAATAAAATAATATCATTTTTAACCAGCATTACGATTCGCGACAGCATTTACAGACTAGGGACAATTAATTCCTTTTCTGTATTGTTAAATACTTAAATAAAATAATATCATTTTTAACCAGCATTACGATTCGCGACAGCATTTACAGACTAGGGACAATTAATTCCTTTTCTGTATTGTTAAATACTTAAATAAAATAATGTCATTTTTTTAACCAGCATTACGATTCGCGACAGCATTTACATACTAGGGACAATTAATTCCTTTTCTGTATCATTTTTTTTCTTTCTTTCTTTCTTTCTTTCTTTCTTTCTTTCTTTCTTTCTTTCTTTCTTTCTTTCTCACGCAGACGCACACACTGCTTTTGCTTTCGTATTTCACATGCAATAACTGTATTATATTTAATCCTTGCATTAGGCTCTATTCATAGAGACCCTAACAATGAACAAATGAGTCTAAGCTTGCCAACCACTACATTAAGAGGATAATTCAAATAAGACTGACTACCGCGAAATCAGAGACGTTTATTTTACTCAGATATCTTTATAATGTCTGTTAAACTCTGTCATTGACTAAGAGCAGCCATTTCCAGACTGTGACCCATTAGTGACGCTGTTGGCTCTCAATTGATCAAGTGGTTACGATGAGAACACTATGGGGATAATTGTTCTGACAACGGATTTTGGTAAGTTGATTCCTTCTGCATACCGTTCCGTTCCGAGTACTTTTCATGTTGCTCCGCTTCCAAAATTGGCGGAAACAATAAAGTATCATTGATCAGACTGTCATATCAGTTATAGGTTTAATAAAAGAACATAATACTGACGGCATATTTGAATGGTGATTTCTCATTTGAAAACTAAATCCTTAAAAAAGATTCTGACATAAAATAGTCTTACTAATATTAAATAAAGGACTTAGTTCCGAAATACCTTTAGGTTACTAATAGATATACAACTGATAAAAGCCAGAGAGCACGAAACGTAGTGATAACAACAATGAGAACAATAGTTCAAATATAAATAGTGTAAATAAAATAGTTTTCGCGCGAATAGTAATGTTATTATTAAACAATTTTTTTATAAGCAATAATAGCCGTTTTCTTATGAGAAAACATTTGACATTAAATGATCGAGCAGCCAGTGAAACTGTTGGTTGAAATTTATAAAAGTTTTCTATTAAAACAATTTTTTTAGGAAAATTGACTTTTCTGGTCAATTAACTGTTATTGCTCTTTTCAGTTTTGATTGGGTTTCCTTCCTAACCTTTTATTTGAAGTAGTGTGGAATGTCAACCATCTTCATTATGTCATCATTTTCTCTTTAGGTTACACGTATTATGCATTTTAGTCGTTGCACTTAGTGGTTTCTGTTATTTGATACATTAATTTATTTGATATTCTGTAGCACCAGTCAACGAGGTTTGAGTAAGTATCGTCCTTGCTAAGACCTAAGTGGTTCATTCACTCACAGCCGTTTTTAATCATTGATCAGAGAAAATGGTTGTATGCAATTGACTGCTTACACATTTCTGAACGGGTTGAACGCCATGCTTAACATCTAAATAGGCAAACAAAAATATTTGCTTTAAAAACAAAACATTAAGAGCCTGAGCCATGTTTTTTTTTAACCTCGTCAAATCGAGACATTCATATACAAGGTTAAGTCAAAAATGATCTGCACTTTCGCCATTAATATATCTTCAGCTTTTTCACACTGTTTTCTTCCCATGCGTGGTTATAGTTGATATTAGGTTGGTGCAAAAATAATGACGTAATAATGCCGTTTTTGACGTTAAAAAATACGTCAAAAAACGACATTATTACGTCATTATTTTTGCACCAACCTAATACTATTGTAGCGGAGTGGTTAGAACGCTAGCATTCTGACCATGGGACCTGGGTTCGAATCTCACCATATTAAAAGATTTTATCGGACTGGAGAGGTCGATCCCAGCGTGCGGAAAATTTGAAAAGTGCCTGAAACCAAGCCTTGTGAGTGAAATTGGATAGACGGAACTCTTGGGTGCCGTTGATAGCTGTGCTAGCACAAAGTCACAAGTCATCGTGACCGAGGGCTTAAGCGTGCTGGCCTTGTGCAAATTGTTGATCATGCTAGATAACACGTTCTTTCCCATAAACTGTAAGTAAGGTTTGCTCAGCATAGCTGCAGTATAAAGCACAGGTGGGATATGGGGTGTTGAATAAACACAAATGCGCCTGAGCAAACGTCTGCAATAGGGATTGGCTACCCGCCCTAGTAGACGGGTATCCTCGAATAGGAGTGGCCAGCTATACATTGTGGTAATGTGATCGAAGTTTGAACCTCATTGCGCCAGTTTTCTTGCGAGATACGAATTTGTTATATTCCGTGCTAATAGGAATATATACTTGAAAAACAAGATGAATAAAATAAGTTTAAGGTTTATTGCAAAAATCAATACAATAAGATAACAGTTATGCACAATGTCGTCGCAAGTCAATCCAGTAGTGAGAGCTATTATTGTTTGGTAGTTCTCCCTGAAGTCTAAGTCGTACTCAACAGAACCCAGGTAGAAAAATTTACCAACTTCCCCACGGGTAGGATGTGGCACAAGCCCGAATTTAATGTGAGACAATCCGAGCTCGTAGGTCGGCCAAAATTCCCCGTAAATCCCCGCATAAACGAGTTCGGATCTGTGTAAGCTTCCCGCGCGATCAGATGTGGCACAAAAGGTCGAATTTAATGTAGGATATCCGAGCCCGTAGGCTCGCCGAAAAATTCACGTAGACCCCGTATAAAACGGGCTCGGGTACCTGTTTCACAAGACGAGACCATGCCCTTCGTCATAGCTTCGTCTGGGGATACTGTTTGCGCGGAGGCAGAGAGTTTGACCAACACAGCTGGAAAAGTTTTCAGATAGTGTATTTACTAACCTTCTTACGCGATCGGGTGTAGCACAGGATCGAATTTAATGTGAGGTATCTGAGCCCCTAGGCTCGGACAAAAATTCCACATAGATCCCGTATAAAACGGGGTCGTGTAGCTGTTTCCCGAGACGAGAATCTGCCCTTCGGCATAGCCTCGTCTGGGGGTCCTACCTGCTAGGAGGCGGAGAGTTTGACCAGCACAGCTGGAAAAGATACCAACTGGTATATTTAACAGCCCCCGCCACGAGGGTCGTATGCGGCACCAGGACGAGTTCATCGTAGGTTCTCCGAGCCAAAAATATTCCCTTAGTACCGGTATAAATGGGTTCTGGGTCAGTCTACCTCCCCGAACGAGACTCTGCCCTTCGGAAGAGCCTCGCCCGGGTTCCTCTCTGTCCGAGAGCAGAGAGTTCGACCATCACTGCTGAAAAGATTTCAGCTGAACAATATTTACTAGACCCCCGACAAGGATAGATGTGGGACATGGCCGAGTTTAACGTGGGATTTCCGAGCCCCTAGTCTCGGCCAAAAAATCCACGTAGAACTCGCATAAACGGGATATGGTCAGTCTAGCTCCCCGGACAAGGCTCTGCCAAAGACAGAGAGTTCGACAGAATAGCTGAAAAGATTTCTGCTGGAATATTTAAAAGACCTCCACAAGGGTCGTATATGGCACAAGGCCAAGTTTATCGTGGGTTCTACGAGCCCGTAGGCTCGGCCAAAAATATTCCCTTCGAACCCGTATAGACGGGTTCAGGGTCGGTCTACCACCCTAGCGGAGACTCTACCCTTCGGCAGAGCATCATCCGGGTTCCTCTCTGCCCGATGGCAGAGAGTTCAACCAAACAGCTGAAAAGATTTCAGCTGGTATATTTAACAGTCCCCCACGTGAGTTTTATCTGACACAAGGCCAAGTTTATCGTGGGTTCTCCGATCCGGTAGGCTCGGCCAAAAATATTCCCTTCGAACCCGTATAAACGAGTTCAGGGTCGGTCTACCTCCCCGAATGAGACTGGGTTCCTCTCTGGCCGAAGGCGGAGAGTTTGACTATCACAGCTGAAAAGATTTCAGCTAGTATATTTAACAGTCCCCCACGTGAGTTGTATCTGGCACAAGACCGAGTTTATCATGGGTTCTCCGAGCCCGTAGGCTCGGCCAAAAATATTCTCTATTCGAACCCGTATAAACGGGTTCAGGGTCGGTCTACCACCCCAGCTGAGACTTCACTTTTTTGCTCAGAGGTAAAGAGTTTGACCATCTAGCCGAAGAGATTTCGGCTTGACAATATTTAGCAGCCCCCACTCGTCCGGGTTCCTCTCTGCTCAGAGGCAGAGAGTTCGACCTGCCAGCCGAATAGATTTCGGCTGGAATATTCAGTCACCCCCCCCCCACGAGGGTTGCATGTGACACAAAGCAGGGTTTAACGTAGGCTTGTCCAAAAAATGCCCTTAGAATCCGCATAAACGTATTCAAAGGTTTCCATTGAATTGTAGATTGTACTCTGGGAGAATATTGTATCTTTTTCAGAGTTTGAGCCTTTTAATGTATTTACGAGTAATTCTTTAAGTTGTTTCTGTTGTAGTTCAGCATTCTGAAGCGTAATTTGTTGGCATTCCATTTGTTGTTTATGTAATTCCAAAAATAGTTGTTGTTGTCTTTCTTCTGATTTTTGTTGCTGATCCAAATGTTCTTTTAGCATTTGGACGATTACTTTTTGAAAATCTTCAAAATTGACAGCGATTTTTTGTTGCTTTGACACCCGTGTACCAAGGGGAAGTACACAAAAAAATCTTGATAGATTTTTTTTTTTTTTATAAAAAAAAATATGGACAGACAATTAGTTAAGCTAAACTAATTATGTGTTTAGCTTTTTTGAGATTCCGTGGTTCCGTTAATTTTAACGTAATTGTATAAATTTCCACCACACTTATGTATTTTTTATATATATATATTGAGGTACAAAAAAGAGAAAACTCGCCTCAGTCAATTTGAGGGGAGAATAATTTTATGCACGAGATTCAATTCAGTTACATAAAAAAAATTTTAGATAGTTTTTTTTTTTCGAAAACTTAAGTCGTAAGTAGTACTTCGGCTCTTGTGTTGTCAGTTTGTTTTATGAACAAAATGGGTTTTTTGTGTGTGTGTGGGTGTGTAAGAAATCGTTCTCGTAATGTTATTTGGACAGACTTTAATATTCCGTCACTGCTGTTTGGTATCGGAATATTTTTTTTAATATGTAGACGCTGGGTATTGCGTTTAAATCGCTAATGTAGTAATATCAGCTTAATTTCTCGTTCAACACTGCTGTGGGAACGCATGGAGTTTCTGTGTATTTTTCGAGTACTCTGTCGCTATTGATATGGTGAGAACGAAATTCTCAAATCTTTCTGTCGCCACTGATGTGGGACTGGTAAGGTATTGCGGTTTTCGACGTGAATACGTTTCTCGAATTCTTTGTCGACACAGATGTGGGCCCAAAATCTGGACCACGGAAGGAAAACACGGAACACGGATTAGAGGTAAGAAAGATATATTAAACAAAAAAGGTTACAAAGATAGTGTAGGTGTAAGCGGAGCTTACTATGTGCTAGTGTCCAATATTGGTAGTCGTACGCGGCTGATACTACGGTATTAGAATACTCTCTCTCTCTCTCTCTCTTTCCTCCTCTTCTCCTAGAGTGTTATATCCCATACTTTATATAGTCCTGGAAGAGTCCATGTTGTAGGTATGTTACCGTCTCACAACAATTATTTAAAGCCGACAAGATTTTTATTGCTGGTAATATTTTTTTTCAAAAATGTATTGTCGGTAATATTATTTTTTTCTTCAAACATTCATTGCTGATAATAATCTTTCACAAAAATCTATGGCTGGTATTATTTTTTTAATTTTTTTTTTTTTTAAGCATTTCACCCCAAGCAAGGCGGGAAGCCACTAGGACGCAAGGGGTTACAGAAAATTTAGAGCAAGATCAGATAGGAGTGATAGAAGACAGGATGAGGAAGAGGGTAGTGGATAGATCATGTCAACTGGAGATGTCGATTGACATTACACTTGAATACCTGGAGATTATAGCTCACAGGGAAACAGGAATAGGGAAGGGAGTTCCACAGGCGAGAGGTGCGAGACATGAAGCTATTGGAGTAGAAGAGACGGCTACATTTAGGAGTTTTGACAGTGAAGGGGTGAGAGCGGGATGCCAGCCTCGTAAGGCGCTGAAACTCATGACGTTGGGAACCAGCGAATGCAGCTCCTCGGAGCAATTTCCATGAAAGTATTTGTAGAACAGACAGAGACAGGCGACGGCGCGTCTGTGAGAAAGTGACTGTAGACGAGACGCCAGAGCAGGGCCAACTACATTGCATATCCGCCTCTGGAGCCTATCAAGAACCCCGAGTCAAACAGAAGGGGCACCAGACCATATAATTTTACACTTTCATAGTGTTTCGACCAGTTTGGGGGCTCAACTGTTTGCCCATAGCTAGAACCTTAACAGGTGTTACCACCCCGGATTAGGGTGGACTTGGAAACAATTCAGAGGTGGTTCCACGCTCTTCAAAACCTCCTAATCCTGTTGGATGCAGTTTATCTTCTTACTCTTGCTTTTGGATCTCTCTTCCAATTTTTTGCATTGCATTCAACTTTGATCTTCGAAACTTTTAATGAAATATCAATCGTTATGATCTGTCTTTTTCATTTATGTTCTTGTTCCGTAATAATACGTATTATTATTTTTTGAGTAGTATTTTTTCTCATTTTAATTTCATTTTTTTTTCATTGCAACTACTCTAGCTGTTATCATATGGCCATGCAAGGCCGGTGCAAGAGGCCCGTGTCCAACCTCGAATCTGTGATACGGGCCTCCGCAATCTACTTCATCTCAATTTTCTTAAGGGTATGATTCATATGAAATACACATCTGAATGTAACTTAATTATGCATAAATATGTATCATTAGGGGAGGGTTGATTTTACACTGTTTTTAGAAAATCATCATTGCACTCAATTTGAAACCTGCAGTTTTATGTGGTGAATACTGACACCAAACATTAGATTTATAGCTTTAACTAATTTTTGAGCATTTAGTTTTAAAGACTGTCTGAAAAAATGTACAGAAATACCTAATTTCCGCAGGTTTTTGCTTAGAAACTGACTACAAATTTAACATTTCAAGAATAAATCAAAATAAACTTGATATCTTTTATATTAGATGCATTGAATGGAAAATATATTCAAACCAGAATTCTAATTATGAATCACCACAAACAAAATATGCAATTTCTTTACTGTAGTCGATAAGCAAATACAGCTACTCAACAAATAAGATTTGTTAGATTATTTGTTAGATCATAATTAAAATATTAGGTTGGTGCAAAAATAATGTCGTTTTCTCACATAGTAAAATATCTGAGAAAACGACATTATTTTTGCATCAACCGAATACAAAAAAAAAAAAAAAAAAAATAGATAAAATGTGTATATAACACCAGAATACTGATGGGCACAAATTATAAGACAAAATCTTTTAAGTTTGCATTGTTCATTAAACATCGCACTAAAACTACTGCACATATGTAATATATTACATCAAAATATAGCTAAAATGTTCAGTATAATTTCCCTTTGGAGTAAATGAAGGTCTTATTTGATGGCACAATATTTTAGTAATAATGTGTTTGTACCATGCATCTTGTCTATATACATTTTGTAAAGCTTCAGTAAATCATAAATTTTATAAGATCATGCTATAAGGCTTTCACTGATCACCAGAATTAAATTCCAATGCTACAATTTTAAACCTAAACTTAATCTTTTAAACTCGATTTCTCAAAAAACAATAACGATATAGAAAAAATATTTTGTGCCATTTTTTATAATGTCAAATGCCAACTTCCAACCTGAGTTCAATACCAAAAATCCAAAATCCACCTACCCTAATGGATCATATGCAATATAGGTGAACAATTCAACTAGAAAAATGAAAGATAAACATATCTAAGTATAAATTATAGACATGTCATAATAGATTATTCCATCTTAAATAAATCGACGATGTTTTGCGGCAATTTTTAACATCAACTTGAGATTTTTTTTGTTGAAAAGTAAATTATTTTAACACATTCAACATTGTGGATAAAAAAATTAGTGAATTTTCTATAGTGTTTTTTTCAAGATTTAGAATAAACAAAACGAATTCACAGATTTGGGCGAAAAAAAGAAACATCCCATAATAACATCAAAACCAGCAAAATTTTTCATCTTTTAATATTTTAATAATGTTTAGTTTGATTTGTGACAGACATAAATGTAGGTAGAAAAACAAACATATATTGATAACATTGAGAGAGCTACATAGTACTGCCCGGGAACCCGAATCACGTGGGGGTTTGAGAGTAGTATCCACCGGCCCTGTGGCCATGAGTAAACGTAAATAAAAAAGCACTATCGTGGAAATTCGAATTAAAGAGATAAGAATTCTATTTTTATTCTGAGGGTTTTTTTGTTTTTTTTATATCTGATACACGCTGTTTACTAACGGCCGTATAATGACTGTGTGAGTCAATGTGATGGAAAGCAATTCGAATTACGATGAAATACATATATGGTCAAAACTTATTAGTGCTTGACGGTGACTTGTCTAATAAAAAATCAAGATAAAATTACTACTAGTGCATGTAAACACAGAAATAACACCAAGTAATCAAGGGCAAGTAATCAGGAGGAGGAAGAGAATAATGAATAAGTTTTTTCTGGTTAGATTTGATCGTCTGCCAAGTGTATAATTCTCATGGCTCCATTTGTTATTTGAATAGCAATCAGGGTAATATTGACTTTCTGAGGGAATTGTGATATTGCTACGAGTTAATTCGCTATTTTGTATTAATGGCTAATGACTACAGTTGGGTAGTTGTAAAGAAATTTAATAGAAATTAAAAAGAAAGAAATACTTTTAAAAATAGTTTGTTTTTTTCATAGTATACGATTTACAGTGATGACACCCTACAAATACTAACAATCATTGCACTAACCATATGAGCAATGAAAGCTTTATGCTTGGCAAAATAATAAATCTATTTCTATAAACCCTCTACTCTACAACCCCATTCCCACAAGTGAAACTTTGTTCGCCTCTCGCTACTCAGTTGCTATTACGATGACAATGGCTTGTAAATTTTAACACTTCCAAAACAGAACTGCTTTTATTTAACCACCATACAGAACCTTTTCTGCCTTCCATCAGTATGGCTAACGCTAAACTCCTAGCGAGTCTATGTTCACTGCGACTTCTTGGCCTTACGTTTCCGATTGACTTGAAGTGCAGCGACTACATCGAACCCATAGCTGCATCTACTGCAAGGATATTTGAGTCACTGTGTCGTGACAGAAAGTTTTTCTGGTCAGAATCCATCCAGCATATTTACAAATCTAGCATTCGTCAGTCCATTTAATACGGTTGTCATATCTGGTCTAGTGCTTCTGCTGTACAGCTCGAGATTCTTGAAAAATCCAAAGAAAGATGTGTACTATAATCGATCCTGACAAGGCATCTCGACTTCAATCACTTTTTCACCGACGTGACGTAGCTTCCCGCTGTCTTTTCTACAAATATATTCATGGCAACTGCTCTGACGAGCTTTTCTTCTGTGGTGTCCTGACTACATGAATGTGGCTACTAGACTGACCCCCGTTTACTGTTGAAGCAACGAAATGCAACCGCCACTTCTACTCCAACAGTTCCCTTTCTCTTTTGTGATGTCAACGAATACTCGTTGTCACTTTCGTAATGTTCGTTGTAGTAGAGACTTTGTAATCTCAGATACAACTATAATAACGCCGTTGAACAGTACTGATGTCAGACGCCTTCGAAAAGCACTCGCACTAATAGTACTTGCTTGATAATACTCGCTCAAAAAGTCACCACCGAATAGTGATCCAAATAGTAATCCGTAGAGTGAGATATTCACTAATCGCCCCGTGCGTTCGGATGCGGCACAAGGCCCAGTTTATTGTGAGGTATCCGAGCCCGTTGGCTCGGTCAAAAATTCCCTGTAAACTGCGCAAAAACAGGTTCTGGTAGCTGTCGCCAGAGACGAGACTCTGCTGTTCGACATAACCTTGTCTGGGGATCCTCTCTGCCCGGAGACAGAGAGTTTGATCAGCACACTTCCGAAGTAATCCGTATAGTGAGATATTCATTAACTTCCCCACGAGGCCAGATGCGGCACAAGGCCAAGTTTATTGTGGGGTATCCGAGCCCGTAGGATTGGTCACAAATTCCCCTAATCCATATAATGATGATATTCACTAACCGCCCCACGCAGTCGGATGTGGCACAAGGCCTAGTTTATTGTAGGGTATCCGAGCCCGTAAGCTTGGGCAAAAATATCCCCTAAACCCCGTAAAAACGGGGTCGGGTAGCTGTCTACCACCCCAGACGTGACTCTGCCCTTTGGCATAGCCTCGTCTGGGTTCCTCTCTACACAGAGGCAGAGTTTGACAAGCACACTACCGAAGTAATCTATATAGTGATCACTTAGACGCCACGCTAATTCCCATATATAAATTTCCTTTACTCCCACGTGATCTACTTATTCAAAATGGGATCCCCTGTGTTTGCTCTCCGCTGATCTGAGTTCCAACTCCAGTGTCGGCAGCGTCACTTTATTCCTATATAACACACGTTATACGTACAGGTCAAATCGTCCATATCGTATTCTTTTGTTTAAGCGGACATTTAACCCACATAGCATATTCCTCAGAATTGTTACTTTCCGGAACAGACTCCCGAGAGGATGCTTCCTCGATCACTGTAATCTTAACCTTTTGAAATCTAAGGTGAAGTGATAACCACCCTACATATACTCATAACAAGCATCTCTTTCCCCACCATTCATGCCCTTACAACAATTTCAGACAGCAACTCTCTACCTTGAATGGCGCTTTGGCCTGAACAATAGTAAAAAAAACTATTTGGTGAAAGCAACTATTAGGCAAGCCTCTCGCTCTTCGGTTGCTATTTCCATGAAAAGTGCTCAGACGAACTACATTCATTAGTTCCACCAGTTCTAACCTTCACGGCTAAGACTCGCCATACCACGCATATTGTAGCAAACCACCCTCATTCCCTTCGAATTCCGTTGGTGAGATGCAAGTTCCACTCGAGCAAATTCTTCTCACGAACCACTGCTTTGTGGAATCGACTCCCAAGAGGATGTTTCCCCGATGGCTACAAGTCTAAGGTTAACTGTTATCTTCTCCAGATATCCTCATAAACTGTACCTCTTACTCTGACAACCTTTACTTCGAGTGGCTCTTGAGGCTTGTACAGGGTTAACATCATTTTGAAAAGAAGGTTAAGACAGGTTTACCAAAGCAAAAGGGATTGCAATTTTTAATCTTGCTTAGAACTTATTCGTTATTTCGGATCTACGTTAATCACTATAAGATTAATCTCTGTGTAGTTTAAATAAAAAGCAACTGAAACCAAGATTAAATACGAGTTTTGAATGGATGACAGTGCTTGATCTAGTAAACATTCAAGATATTATTACTACTAATATTTCTAATATATGTAAACAACACAATATCATTAAGGGCAAAGGGAGAGGGAGAAATAGCGAATAACTTCATATGGTGACCTTTGATCTTTTTTTCTAATTGAATTGTTATTAGAATAGCCATCAGGATAATATTGTCCTTCGGAGATAATTGAGATAAGTATCTGTGTTTCATCACGATCTTATTTGCTATTTCAGAGCCACATTAATGTCTAATGACTACAGAATGACTCTCTGGGTATTTGTGATGAAAAGCAACAGGAATTAAGTACAAAGAAATGAGAGTCGAAATATAATAATGGTAGACGGCTTGCTTGCTTTATATTTGCTGTCAAGAGAAAAATTTAATACGAGTCTAGGTTAAACTAAAAAGCGAAAATTAATCTCGATATGGTCATTACAAATTCAACATTTTATTCCCCTTCTATGTGCCGCGTCCCCTCAGCATATAGGCGATCATGGTTCTCCTCAACTTCCTAATTCGTGCGGTACTTAGCAATGTTTATCTCTTTGCTAAGGTTCCCGCCAACCGTTTAAAACCCCCGATTTCAGTGAAGGTGGACAACTATAACAGAACATGGTTCTTCTCTTCAGGCCGTGGGCGATCGTGGATCGCCATAATCTCCTACCCCCGTGGTCTTTAGCATCGTTTCTCCCTTTGTCAAGCCTATCGACCCCTGTTCCGCCATCTATTCACACAATCTCGTCAGGTAAGTGACCCGCTGCCTTTCCCTATCTCTCTTGCATTCAATATGTCTTGTGGGGGTTAATTTTTCTAAGTCTTCATATTCCATTATCTGTTCAAGGATAATTTAATTACCTTTTCATGATTCTGACTAGTTTGGTTTGGTTTGTTTTACGGCTTATCAACCTCAATAGGTTATTTAATGCCAACAATTTTTATTGCTCGTAATATATTTTTTCTAAAAATGCATTGCTTGTAATAATTTGTTTACAAAGTATTTCTGGTATAAAAACCTTTTTTTACACTTTTATAGTGTATTGGCCCCAGTTTGGTGGGGTTAACTATTTGCCCATAGCTAGGACCCTAACAGGTGCTACCACCCCGAGTCAAGGTGGACCTGGGAACACCAGCAATTAAAAAGTGGTTTCACGCTCCTCAAAACCTCCTGATCAGAGTCCTTGTTGCCGGATGTAGTTTATTGTCATACCCAAGACGGGATTCTGACTAGAAGTGTTCTTTCAGTTGCCATTTTCTTTAAGATTTCCTTGTTGCTTACTCGCTCCCGCCATGGAATTCTCAGTATCCTTCTGTAGAACCACATTTCTGGTGCCTCTAGTTTTCTCCTCAACTAGCGTTCACTGTCATATAAGAGGGCGGATATCACATAGCAGTCCAGCACTTTTTTTTTCTAGATAATTTTGTTCTTTTGTCAGTACCTTGTTTAGGTCTTCGAATGCCTGTTTTACTAGCCCAATACGTGTTCGGATCTCGGTGTCACATTTTCAATCCTCAGTTATAACGCTGCCTAGATATTTATACGTCTTCGCGCACTTAATGTTTATTTATAGCTTTAAGTCACATTTTTTTCTCTTCCTGATGATCATACTTTCAGTCTTCTTGCAGTTGGTGCTTATTCCTTTCTTCTCGCTTTCTTCTTCACCCTGTCTAGAAGATCCTGTAGATTTCTTTCCGACTCGGTCATCAATACAGTGCAGTTTACTTATCTCATATTAATAGTAAATCCTTGTAGATGCTCCAGTACGCTTAGGATAGCATCGCTACAAATGAGCAAATCAAAGGAGAAAAAACATCCTTGTCTCACGCCCCTTTCTTTTTTGTGTAGCTACTCAATTCATTTTCTATCCGTATGCAGACGCTTTACTCCCAGTGTAAGTTCTAGATTATTCTAGCATCTTTCCCAAATAGATCCCTGTCATACCTTGTCAAATGCTCTATAAAACATGTGCACACCCTACTGCATTTGCATTGCTCTCTCTGATATTATTCTAATCATAGATATCGAATTTCCTGTTCCAGTGTCCTTGACAAAGCCGCACTTTCCGGTCTAATTCTTCTTCGCGTTCTATTCATCCGGATCCGCATCGTTTGTTTGGTTATGTGGCTCATTAAGCAGATTGTACGATGGAGCTCGCATTCATTTTCACCTGGTCTTTTACATGTTACAAAGATAGATTTAGTGAGGTCTGCCGGTATTTCCCCGCTGTTGTATATTTCGTTTATTACTTCTATGATCTGATCGATGCCGAAAACGTCTAAGGCCGAGAGCATTTCTGTTACGATCCCTTGGGGACCCCGCTACTTTGTTCCAGATCATCTTCTCCAGTGATGATCTTTGTTCATCTTTTAATACTTTCTGGCACTTATCTAGTTTTCTTTGGCGTATTCACTCCATTTTTGGAGTACTTTTTTTCTTTTTCTATTATCACTTATCCTTCTTTGATTTTATAGAACTTGTTGGCTGGCTTGTGCATACTCGCTGTATTTGTGCTGCTCATTCTCTCTATTTCCACCCACTTTTCATTGATCCATTCCTCTTTAGCCTACCTACATTTCTTTTTACTTTCTGTGGTTAGTGTTCAATATACTTTTTCATTCCTTGACATTATATGTTGTCGCTTTTTCATCATCTCTAGATGTTCCTTCCATTCGTTACTTTTTCTTTAGTTTTCTTTGAGATGAACTCATTTTCTGGTGCTACCAGTATTTCTATCTGTACGTTACAATTTGATTTTATAGCCTCGTTTTTGTAATTCGTTTATAACTCTGTTTACACATGCCTTCTTGCAACATTGGTCCTTCAGGAGTATGCTGTATTTCAGTTTAGGCGTGGCTTTTGTCATTTTTTAGTTTCGTTGTTTTACTTCGATGTCTAGAAGATGGTCGCCCCTGCAGTCATCCACTTGTCTTGCGTTACTGAATCTTTGTTGATAATTGCGCAATCAGCTGGTACTTTGTGTCCTTTCCCGAGCTTCTCCATGTCCATAGGCTTATTCGATACTTCTGGAATCAGTTATTGGTGATTATGATAACCATTGATTGATTGATACATCTTTCTACGGTTTGTCAACCTATTTTGCAAGTTATTTAAAGCCAGAAAATATCTTTATATTGTAGCAATTTTTTTTCTTTTTAGATGATAATGGTTTAGTGATACAAATCTTACTAATTAACTCATAGCTGGGGGGAGAAGAGATGGATTTATACATTTTCAAAGGGCATTCGCGCGTAAATGAATATAAAGAACCCAAGTGGAATTTGAACTTGATTCTCCAATTAACAATTCCGAGCCATTATCCATTACACCACCAGCTTACAGTTTCTGATATTTCAAAATAGTCACCCATATTGGAAGTGACCGGGTTCGACCTTGCTTAACTTCGGTGATCGTTCGAGAAACGGTGTTTAAATGTCATGTGGGTTATATTTTGTATTAGGTAGGTGCAAAAATTATGTCGTTTTCTCACATATGTTACTATGTGAGAAAACGACATTATTTTTGCACCAACTTAATACTTGTGTTAAACAAAAATAACATAGGCACAAAGGCTAAGATGCTGTGAATACCATGGGCAGTGCAATCGAACAACGAGGAAGTTGTCAGGAAAATGAAAACCAAAAGAACACATATACTCACAATGAGCAAGAGACGATTGAAATCTCTAAGACTCGTAATAAGGAAATAAGCCTTTGAAAAATTGACCTTTACAAGATATTGAGGGTATATGGAGGCAGCGAATAGCCTAACGAGTTTATGTAAATGGATGGTATATAAAAGACTACGAAGGAAGGTTGAATTTGTCCGGCGGCATATCAACCTCTATGAGTTATTTAATGCCGAAATCTAAATATTTTGAAACCGTAAGCCTTCAACTACAGATATTAGGTTGGTGCAAAAATAATGTCGTTTTCTCACATGTGAGAAAACGACATTATTTTTGCACCAACCTAATAAATTATATTGTTGGTAACTTTACTATAAATAGGTACTAGTAATTTCATTACAAATTATACTGTACATATTTTTACTATACAAATATTTTTTTATACTTTCATAGTGTTTGGTGGTTCACTATTTGCCCATAGCTGGGACCCTGTCAGGTGCTACCACCCCAGGACAGGGTAGACCTAGGAACAATAGCAAAATAGGAGTTGGTTTCACGCTCCTCAAAAACTCCAATCTCCCAACCAGAGGACTTGCTGTCGGATGTAGTTTATCGTCATACCGAGGACTAGCGAAGGATGGTAAGCGAACAAAGGTTACTTACAGCTACAAAAACAGAATGATGTTGAGAGTTACGAGAGCCCTCGTCCTGAAAGTACCCGATACATGAAAGAATAGACCAAATAAAAGAACAGGTCGAATTATACACGGATATGCACTTTACACGAGATAATCTAATAGCATTGGAAACTTGATTTATAGTCAATTACCTGTAATCCATTACCATGTGGTGAATATGATCAATGTTTTCCTCGGTGATGACAGTAGCAAAACGTTCAAATCTTGGGTCAACTTCAAGAGCCACCCTTCCTCTCCTAAATTCAGCTTCCCACTTTTGCAGTACTGATAAAATTGAAGTGTCCTTCCTAATATAGTAATCATGTCAGTATGAATGTCATTTGGGGGTTAAACCCTTTTTTTCTGTGGGTATTTGATTACACTACAATACTGCAAATCTTGTCCATTTTCAAGAGAAATCGTTACTGTGAAGCTTTCTATGAACAGTTAGGTGTCACTTTAACTAGAAAGAAACAATTCAGGTATTAATAAGAAGAGATGACATTAATGCATGCAGGATTTTACATCTCCATCATCATTTGTTCATGGTCAACCTATGCACTTTTCAGTGCAGCCTCGTTATACAATTTGCAATTAATGCTGGTTAGGAAAAAAAGAGTAAATTTATTCAATAAAATCGCTATTGCTTTCAACCATGACCTCCAGACAACTTCAGAATCTCCTGCAACGCTTCTTGTTTAATTTGGTGAACACTTCCATAATCCTTGCCTTCAGTTTTATTGGTCTCTCGCGGAACAGTACTCCACACATAATAATCAAAGGTGTTACAGTCTGTGGAGTTAGCTAGAGAGATGTAAAGGGTGATGTAGTCGCAGAAATTGTCTGACAGTCATGAATGGGGTCTCCTGCTTGTGTGGCTTAGTGCAGAGTCTTGTTGCTAGGCATAGGGTCTTCCAACATCCACCAGGACAGCACTACCTCCTCAAGGCATGAAGTAGGGCTCCGGGATGAGTCTGAGGCCCTGGGAGAAGATGAATGGAGACCTAACGTAGCTATCACTAGTGATCACACAAACACCTTCCTAATCGCTATTAGATTTATTAAACTTTTTCCGAATCCTCTGCACTGTGCTCAGATTGACTCACAAACACTCTGAAATATTCGTATTGGAGATTCCGGCGTGAATGCCAAGCAGTACAGTATGCAGTTTCCAAATGTCCGGCGGAGTGAAATGCGTCATGGTGCTCTTTTTTTCACAGACGGTACCCAACGGACCCTAAAATACAGTGTAGTCGACAAAATCAAAAACAAATGACGCGCATGCGCGAAATTAAAAATGTAAAATCGCGACAATTTACTCATCGCACCCTGTATATATAAACAATTAATGGATTTGTTATTTTTCAATCTGCCATGTTTTTTATTACTTCAAACGTCATTTTTAGTGTATATTCATATTTGAGTAGACGCTCCATTTCTTTACACATTGTTTATTTCGTCTACCGACCTGTGCACTCGAATAAAATTAATGAAAGAGATGTGGACATGCGCAGGCCGGTAGACGACTAAATGCGTCATTGAGGTCAACTCCAAGTGAGAACAGAGTTTGTTTTATGCTTAAACGCAATCTCCTGGCAAACATAAAATTTAACCCTAGTACCGAGCACATTAGACCATAAATATATATCTTGTAACTTTATTTTTATCATATGTATGTATTTGGGCAGCAGCCTTTCTTTTATACATGTTTCGTTGAATATGGCAGAAAATGACTAAGTAGCCGAAAGCGCTTGGAACAATGGACAATACGAACAATTTTTTATTCCTTAACTCCCATCAAGCGGGAAAATATAAAAATTTGGAAAAACTAAATTGGAAATTCATCAAATTTTCCTTGTCTGTCCTATTAAGAAACGCCGATAGACTCCGTGCCTCATGAACTGGGAACTCCACCCAGCTAAACTATAGTCATACGCCAAAAGCATAGGTACTCGTATATGTACTAACACACACACACACACACACAAACATATATATATATATATATATATATATATATATATATATATAAAGACATTTTTATGTTTATACATTGTTTTTATCGATACAAATATTTAAGTAAATGTTCTGTTTTATAATAAACAGTATTAAACAACATTTATCGGCCTGAATGTCCGAGAAATACTGTTTATTATAAACAGAGCATTTACTTAAATATTTGCATCTATAAAAAGAATGTATAAACATAAAAATGTCTTAAAATAATTGTCGGACTTTGTCCGTTTCATAATATCATTCATATATATATATATATATATATATATATATATATATATATATTACAAGTTTTCTTTCATCTCATTTCCGTTGGGTTTTATCTCAAACATATAGACAGATTATTTTATTTTATGGAATCTGAACAAGGCGAAAAAATAACAAAAATTCAATTGAAAGAAAAACTATTAAAATATTCATAATAATGATCATTCTTTCACTTTCAAGTTGGGTAACTTGAGATTCCTAAAAAATTAGTTTATACTCATAGCAAGTCGAGAGTCGCTAAAGAAAATGCGCTCAGCTGAACACTAATTTTTTTTCTATATTTTCATCGTGACATCCCTTGAGAACGTAAACGACCATCGCTCTACCCGAATTACTTTTTCTAGATTTATATGTGAATTGCTTTCTACAGAAATATATTGCTGTGGCCTCCTGCTGCATTCTACACGGTTTGAAATTCAGAGTTTTCCTACTCTTAACATCAAAAGTTTCTTTGTGTCGATTATTTTGATTGGCCAAAATTATTTTGTTTCCGGCGTTCTTTTCTTTTTCATCATTTTTTTTTTTTTTTTTTAACGGAAGTTAGGCATGGAGCCTCCATGATTTTTGCTAGCTTTCAGTCAGAAATATTTACTCTTGTATCTTACAAACATCCGACGTTTTTCGGCCGTGTTGAGTCTTTTCTTATTCTCCGCTTTTTATCTGAATGTTTTCCTTCTCGTTAGTTGAGAGAAGTATAAAAAGAGAAAGTCAGAGAGAGAGAGAGAGAGAGAGAGAGCGAGAAAGAAAGAGATAAGGGCTTTGAAGGGAAGAGCAAATGCCTTATTTTAATTTTAATTCTTTTATTTTTGTTTATATTTTTTTATTTTATTTTATATTTATCGTGACTCACTACACGACAGTGAAAACATTAGATGTTGAATATAAAGGAATGCGAAACTAAGCGTTTGATAGAAAAGATTAAATGTAAGAACAGGCTGCGTACAATATTAACGTTGGATAAGAGAAAATAGTCGCTCGATTTATAAGATAAATATAGACAATTATTTTTCGAGATTAACTTTATTCAAGAACATATCGTTTTTTTGTGATGTCAACGAATACTCGTTTTCACTTTTGTGATGTCAACGAATACTCGTTGCCACTTTTGTGATGTCAACGAATAATCGTTGTCGCTTTTCGTAATGTTCGTCTGTAGTAGAGACTTTGTAATCGCAGATTCAGCTATAGTAACGCCGTTGAACAATACAGATGCCTACGAATATCACTCATACTAATAGTACTTGCTGGATAATACTCGCTCAAATAGTGACCATCGTATAGTGATCTGAATAGCGAACCTGTATAGTGATCAGTATATAGAAATAGTATAGTGAATAGAGTAGAGAATAGCGGTCCCTATAGTAATAGAGGATAGAGTAGAAATAGCGATCAGTTCGACGCCAAGTTAATTCCCATATATACATTTCCTCTATTGTCACGTGATCCATTTAATTCAATAATGGTTTGTTTGTACCCTGGCGATCTATGTTCAAACTCAAGTGTCGGCAGTGACACTTTATTCCTATATCACACGCTTCTTTCCACTAACGTCTGCCATCTTTCAGTCAACTTCCTATTTCCATCCTCACAGAAATTTTGATCTTTCTCATCCAGCTTTAGGTACATTTGGCAGTCTTCCAGGAATTTTATAAGAACATTCTTTAAAGACTAGAATAAATAATCACTTAGTTTTCCCGCTGTCACAATTTTTGCCTAATCACAAAAGAAACAGACTATCTTATATTTTTCTTATATAACATTATACCTCTTCTTGTATCTAATTCCGAAACGTTTTCGTCGATTCCTACCTTCAAATGGTCATATTGGAATCAATACTTGTTCGAATCAGTTGAACTCATAGTAAATATCTAATTTTCGACTCTCACCATACACATAGCATCAATATTCTTTCAATGAAAACAAGCCTCTAGTATGATAAGTGGGGGTGCATTTCCTCTACTGTATCTTGCATTTCACATGTTGTAAAGTATTCACTTTTCATCGCCTGTCAAAATTTTTAACAGAACATTTTCTTTGCAATAAATATTATTGCAATGTTATTGGTCCTGACCTGACATCTCGACTTCAATCACTTTCCTGCCACCATGATCTGGCTTTCCTGTGCTTTTGCTATAAATAATTTTACGATAATTGTTCTGATGAGGATACTTAGACATTATGAATTTAAGCGCAGTACCAGATTGGCGACAAGGTTTCATCATTCTACAGTTGAAATGGTTAGATGTAACCGTAAGTTTTACTCTAACATTTTCACCTGCCTCTTGTGAAATCTCTTCCGGCTTCTTGCTTTCCACTTAACTTTGATCGTCAAAAATGTAAATGCAATGTCAATTGTTATCGTCTGACTTCTTAATCCATGTTTTTTCTGTCCCCCCCTCTTCATAGTGTTTTTGTCTCATATCCTTTCACACTCTAGTAAACCACTGCGACTTAGTGGCTTTATTACCTTGCTTCTGGTGAAATGGTTGGGAGAAATAGCG
This sequence comes from Acanthosepion lycidas, assembly GCA_963932145.1. Classification (NCBI taxonomy): domain Eukaryota; kingdom Metazoa; phylum Mollusca; class Cephalopoda; order Sepiida; family Sepiidae; genus Acanthosepion; species Acanthosepion lycidas. Next base: position 85,586,697 of record OZ010578.1, read on the forward strand.
AATCGTACACAGAAGTAGGATCCAGCCCGTGTAGGAGAGTTTTTTTCCCCTCTTTTTTCTTGCTTACGCCATGCGCAAGCCACGTATCAAACTGATTAATATAACGTAGTTATTTTGAAATATTTTCGAATCTTAATATATTTTGAGTATGTTGGGTTGCATTGGATTTTTTAAAATGTATGTTGCAAGCACAATCGTTGCATTTATTAAATATGTCAAATTTGACTTGTGACTGAAATAGTTATCAATCTTCTACAAATTCCAGGATCTTTTGCGCAAATTCAAGATTGGAAATGCTGATTTTCTCGACAGGCAGGCTTTTTCAATCCTAAAATGTAAAGCATTGCTCATGGACGTCAGGTGTGGTTTGGTTTATTTTGTTTTATGACATATAAACCTCAATGGGTTATTTAATGTCGACAAGATTTTTAGGATAGTTGCGTATGAATAGAATATGTATTCTTTGTGTTTTGAATAGAATAATCATACGAAGAGACAGAGAGTTTGACCAGCACAGCTGAAGACGAATCTCCAACTGCAGGATATGTACCAACCGCCCCACGCGTTCAGACGTGGCACAAGGCCGAATTTAATGTGGGTATGAAAGCCCGTAGGTTAGGCCAAAAATTCCCCGTAGACTCCGTATAAAACGAGGTCGGGTAGCTGTTTCCCGAGACGTGACTCTGCCCTTCGACATAACGTCGTCTGGGGATCCTCTCTGTCCGGAGGCAGAGTTTGACCAGCACAGCTGGAGACGAATCTCCGACTGCAGATCAACATACAGTATCTACTACTGTATTTATGTGAATGGGGACATACCCATTATCGTCCATAGGTATGCTACAACATTTTGTGTTATGTGACCTTACCCATAATAACAAAATGGACTATTCTATACGTAATAAATACCGCGCCTCAAGAGGAAGCAGGGAGTTCAGTCTGAAGTCTGAAGGGAGGTCCGTCAGGAGTCTGTCAGTCAGTCGAGTCAGAGGCAGTCCGAAACAGAGTCGCGTTCATACAATTACTACTAAACCTGATTGTTCGTACTAACACTTTCTACTTCTCTGTATATATTCCTGTTTGTAATATATCTGTGTTATTCCATATCGGTATTCGAGTTCTTCTTTATTGGTTCTACATTGGACTATCACCGTGGTACAAGGAACCGGACCATAACACTTTGTAAAAAATCTGTTTGTAGATTAGGTTTCATTGACGTATTTTTGTAAAGAGGGTTTTTGTCGACAGTCAAATGTATTGGTCGTAATTTTTTTTTTTTTCTTCAAAAATGTTTTGCTGGTATTTGTACTAGAAAAATCTATTTTTATACTTGCATAGCGTGTTGACCCGAGTTTAGTGTTAACTATTTGCTGATAGCTGGGACGCTGCTCCCACCCCGGTTCAGAGGTGGTTACACGCTCCTCAAAACCTCCTGATCAGAGGCTTTGGTGGCCGATGTAGTTTATCATCATACCCAGGACATATGGACGGGAGACTTAAAAGAATACAGGATCTGATTTCAAATATTGCTGGGGGGGGCTTTTTGTTTATATATATATATATATATATATATATATGTGTGTGTGTGTGTGTGTGTGTGTGTGTGTGTGTGTATATATATATATATATATATATATATATATATATATATATATATATATATATGAATGTATCTGATATATGTATGTATCTGGGTTCAGAAGACAGATGATCACTTTTATCGTTTGCCGAAATAGTCTATTTCATAAATGAGGTAAAAGGATTTTTTTGATTGCTTATTATATTGCTCTGTATAAATAAAATACATCGAGCTATCTCTTGTGGATCAGTTTTAATATCCTTATATTACTAAGACCAGTTGAATTATATACCCACGGAGTTTATTTTACCTTTAACACACACACACACACACACACACACACACACACACATATATATATATATATATATAAAAGCGAACATTGACTTCAATACTCAAAGACTGTTTCAAGTTAAACGGCATCATCAGACCTCAATGTGACGTCATACATTATCAAACGAACAAAGTCTGACAATTATTAAAGACATTTTTATATTGGATACGCATTGCATATATATATATATATATATATATATATATATATTGATATGTCCCGGAAAGGGATATATTTGAACGAAGTAGCTAAGTGGTTTTGGCTACTGTATCCAAGAAGAATACGGTAGCAGGAATCGACTGGTACGGGTCGTAGTCACAGGTAAGAAGTGTAGATCAATGGCGTAGTCCAATGGGCGTCGTTAGAGACTCTGTCGTACCTACACGTCCGTTGGTATTTATGTCGGACACCAGCCAATCATATTCCAGTGAGGAGGAACACAGGTGTACGGATATTCCATTTTATCATATATATACTGCTTGACTCATGTCTTCAGGATTAAAAAAATCCAGGCATGGGAATAAAAATAAAGAATATTCCGTTAAGAATTAACAAAGTCAGAAAGACATCAGTCGAAAAGAGTAATTTCACTGATTGCTTTTTTTTTCTTTTTTTTTATTGGTAAAATTGTTTAGTCATACGATAATATACAATCTAATCGCTCAGCGATATGAAAAATGAAAAAAAAAATGCAAAATAAAGAAGAAATTCAATAACTAACTTTACAGTTCCAAGCGGCTAAAAACTCGATCAAACGTATTCCTAACGAAGAATTGGTAAACAGTTTAAAAAACAAAACTAAAAGAAAAAGAATTTCTCTAGTTTTGAACTTATCGATCGAAATCACAGAAATGTGGTTCTTTAATGAATTCCGAGTCTTTTTCATTGATAATTGGAAGCTCAGCTCTTGGAGAAGACTGAATTCTCAATATCTAAACAAGAAAAATGATGAAAAAAATATGAAATAACCTATTAAATGTGTTCTTCGTCTCAAAGGAACGCCACTGAGGTGTGTGCTTGATTCGAAGCATGAATGTGTAAACGATTCTTCCAGTTTTCAAAATCTACTGACATTTCTCATGATGCTAAGTTTATCATTAAAGAACGTTTTTATTCTCACCTGTTGTGTGAGAAAACAGTCCATGAATTATTCGGGCGACTGTCTTCGTACGGTTACCTTGCAATCGCTGTGTATATCACATGGTATGCTCGTAAGCTTTACTGAGATATATGTCTGCTAATAAAATTTTTAGCAAAATTCATAAGTATATATATATATATATATATATATATATATATATATATATATATATATATATATATGTATATATATATATATATGTATATATATATATATATATATATATATCAGGTTATTGATATTGAGCACTCTTTTTTATTATAAATTACACACACACACACACGCACATACACCCCCCCACATTTATATATATATATATATATATATATATATAGTACAGGTAATCGATTCGTTGGTATATAATCCGAGTGGATACTAGTAATATTAATTATTAAAGCTTATCCAGAGAGAGCTCGATGTATTTATTATAACAGAGAATATGTACTTTTACAGCAAAAAAAAAAAACCCAAATTTCCTCAACATAGTACAGTCTATTTCAGCCCCGCTGGTGATAGCCGCGTACAGAATATATATATACTAGCAGCATGGCCCAGCGTTGCCCGTGCTTGATTCAAAAATCGTACGACTCACACAGCAATCGCTATCACTTGACTTAAAATATTTTTGCCCTTCCTTGCCTTTAAACGAGTGCTCTTTGCCGTGCTGGTGTTGCTACATGCCTTACTTCTTGCCTATCTCACACTGCCAATTTTTTGTAAACATTAAATCTGTTACGAAAAAAGAACTAAACAAAATAAACACAAAACGATAAGCTTTAAAAAAGGACTCGTAACTGGAAAAACCGAATGAAAAAACAATGTTAACAACAAATACTTTTTCACACCGAACCCAGTTCTGCGGAATCAGAATCAACGTTGATTTTAAGCAAGCGAATGAGCCAATTGGAGTAAAGTGCTATGCAGATTTAAATTCTTCCCACTTGTGACGAATGCAGTTATCGATTTTTTTTGCATGGTAGCATGCTAGTTAACATTCGTGTCAGTCAGCTGTTGCCTCTCACCCTGGCCAATAGAATCTTTTTGCCTATTCGTGGCAGCCAGCTATAGGTTCTCAATCTGGCCAGTACAAAACTACATTAAAAACTGCCGTAGAAGCATGAAAAAATCGATTATTTCCACTATCGATGGAAGTTGGGAAATGCAAAGTCGGTGTTCCGCTAACTTGGAGCATGTGCATGTAAATTTTGGTGCAAATCCGTCGAAAATTGCGGCCATGCATTCGTTACACACACACACACACACACACACACACACACACACATCCTGCCTTTTATAGATAGAGATATGACAAAATAGAAAAAGCTTTCGTGTAACACGTTTCGTCCTTAAAGATTTGATCGGACTAAATTCGTTTTTGTTGGCGAAACTACACATGCGCAGGAACAACAGATGCTGGGAATTGTGAACTTTAAATTATTTTTTTTGAGTATATAATCTATCAGATTTCATTTAGATATTTTTTTTTGTTTCCATCATTTTTGTTATTAGATATCGCACACTATGTTAATAGATCCGACAGGAATGGTGTAATTATGGAAACAATGAATGTTCAAGATCTCTTATTAAAGAAAAACTTGCGCTTTTTTTTCTTTAATAAGATTTCTCGAACATTGAGGCCGGTAGACGAAAATGATTAAATATACTGTTTAATAAATAAACGAAGCGCCTACTCAAATACGAGTAGCCACTGAAGATTAGAAACCACTCAGTTTAACTCTGAGTCCTTCGAAGAAATACAACTGATTTCCTCAATTCACAAAGTTTTAGACATATTTTTAACTGAATCTAAAACAAAGATTTTTAAATTCATAATGTTTCGTGTTACTTTAAACTCAATATAAGTTAAAAACTTTTAAAATAACTATATATTTTTTTCAGTTATTTAAAATTTGAATTTTAACTTTCCTGCTAATCCTGACACAAATCCCAATGGTGGATGTTCAAGCACCAGATCAAAGGCAGTTTTTCCAATCCGGGGATCATCCTGATTCCAAATAGGTATAATATCTATGTAGAGCTAGTGTGGACCTAGTTAGAGCGGTTTCAGACACACGCTCCGACAAACCGAATTTGTCGTCTATTTATTAAAATACGCTTGGCTTGAAAGGAAGTGTAACCCGGATATAAGAGAAACCCGGATATAAGAGAGATTTTCTCTGGGCCCCAAATTAGAGCCATACTTACTTAAACAAAATAGACCAAACCCGGATATAAGAGAAACCCGGATATAAGATACTTCTTCTCCGGTCCCGACAACTCTCTTATATCCGGGTTACACGGGTATAAATGCATTGTGAGGTTTAAGAGTGAACAGAATTTACATTTAGGAATTTCTCTGACAATGAATCTTCTAGATTCATCGTCAGAGAAATCACTAAATGTAAATTCTATTCACTCTTAAACTTCACAATGTATTTATATATTTCTTTCAAGCCAAGCGTATTTTACCATAGTTCAATTATCTCATTAAAGAAATGTACATCTCTCGTTGGCGTTTTTCAGAGTCTATGCCCGCTAAAATTATTTTGGTATTCGAAACGTAAACAACGTAATTTTCTTATCAATTAATGGACGGTTTTTCATCTGACCTTATTTCTTAATGTCATCAACGTTATATTTAGTAAGGTACATATGTTTAAGTAAACATCCCCAATTTTGCATTTCGTTTTTTAACAGTAAATTAATGTCTATCGGCCTAGAGTAAGACTTTTTGCTCTCACTCCGATCATCCAAGAAGCTACATCTGAAACCTAACCAGGTGCTGGCCGAACCTTGTGCGTGACGAATTATTCCACTTCTCTCCCACAGGCGGGATGTGGCAACCCACCCACTGCTCTGCCGCTAATTCCATGGAAAATGATCGGTCGAACCACATTCCCTGGTCTCGCCGAGGCAAGCCATCACAGCAAGAACACGCCATGCCACTTACACAGCAGTGAACCACCCACATTCCTTCCGTATTCGGGGTGAAGGAAGCTCCACTCGGACAGCTTCTTCCCGCGAACCCACTGCCCTGTTGAACCGACTCTCCAAAAGGATGTTTCCCCGATCACTACAAGCTTGACCTGTTCAAGACTCGGTTTAACCGTTATCTCCCATTCTTATACACACAAATGGCCTCCTAACGTAACCCTTTATCTCGATTGGCCCCAGCTTTGTAATTGGTAAAGGTTACTGCAAAACAAAGGCGGAATAGAGTCTCCAGTAGAGACATATGGTTGTTGTTTCTGACAGAAATATTTCCATTTTTAATCGGAGAATTTTTTTTTCTTTTTTTTTTTTAACGAGATAAGTAAGAAGGACTTAGAAAAGTTAACCATCGAAGAGCATACTGAGGGAGAGAGACGGAGAAAGACAGCGAACCTCTTAGCTAACACACTTGTTAGCATAGATGGCAATTGGGCGATGGAGCCGGTTAGCTTTGGTCAAAGGGTGAAAACTGCTAAGACCCACAAAAGATAGCAAGTTGTGAAAAGCGATGATCACCTATTTCCCAAGGAACGCGACACACAAAATAGATAGATAGATAGATAGATAGATAGATAGATATAATGAACGAAGATAGATAGATAGATAGATAGATAGATAGATATAATGAACGAAGATAGATAGATAGATAGATAGATAGATAGATAGATAGATATAATGAACGAAGATAGATAGATAGATAGATAGATAGATAGATAGAAAGAGAAAAGGAGAGGAAGAGTTTACGTTGGGCATGACATAGAAGCGTAACCCATACGAACGGATATATAGATAGATAGATAGATAGATAGATAGATAGATAGATAGATAGATAGATAGATAGATAGATAGATACGATCAGACTGTCTTAGAGAAAAGTCTGGAGACTGAGATAGATATAAAATATTTGCAATAGATAGATAGATAGATAGATAGATAGATAGATAGATAGATCGGGAAGAGAATGCAATAGATAGATAGATAGATCGGGAAGAGAATGCAATAGATAGATAGATAGATAGATAGATAGATAGATAGATAGATAGATAGATAGATAGATAGATCGGGAAGAGAATACAATAGATAGATAGATAGATAAATAGATAGATAGATAGATAGATAGATAGATAGATAGATAGGAACTGACTATAAAAAAAAGATAAACTAGGAGAGCTTTCAGTAGTGAACGATACGAGACTGAAAAGTTAATTGGCTGACTATAATGGAAGTGATACTCGATCTGTTTAGATGCGTGAATTTCACCCCTTCCTATTAATAAATGCATTGTTTCTTTCCAGTTAAATTGTTCAACGGTGACTTTTTATCCAGTTGGTCGAAAAATCATCAACAGCATATACAAATTCATCATCACTACGACACTCGTTCCCAGTCAAGTGTTTTTTTCCTGTTGGGCAACAGATGATAGTCAAATCCGGAGAATAGGGATGGTGGTCACCTAGTTCAAAACCACACTAGTGCACAGTTTTATGTTGTTATTAAAAAAAAAAAGAAAAAACTAACAAATTAAATTAAAATTTAATTAAAACCAAAATCTTCCGAACCTCCAGTATTTCTGTTCTTTTGCACTGACAACTTAACTATTTCCGATGGAACTTTAATAGCAACTAATTAATTAATTAGTTAATTAATTAATTAATTAACTGGAGTTTTCTTTGCCCGAAATTGATTCTAGGAGTGGGTATAAACGGTATTCTTGCTTTGGTTTTGCTATTTATTACAAATTTTCCGCATTATACAACAGTACATATTTATTTAGGCGACCTTAAAAAGATTACTTCACTTTCGACGCACTCATTTCCACCATGCAAAATTCGATTAAATCAGAGCATTAATCTTCGCATCTAGGTTCCATGGAGAACGTCATCATCGGGATAGAGATAACAAGCGGGGGAAAATGAATAAAGAAAGACGAGAAAGTGAGAGAAACAGAAAGGATAATAAAGGAAGGGCGGCTTTTAAAAAAAGAAAAAAAAAAATGAAGCGCTGTTTTTTTTTTTGTTTTTTTGTTTTCTTTTATCATGAAAATAGAGAAATGAAAGTTTGCAATGCTAACAAGGAAAAACAAAAAGAAGACAAACAAGAAAGGAGCTCGCAATTAGAGGTTTTATAAAGGGCCCATGATAATAACGAGAAAGAGGAAAAGTTATAAGCATGACATGAAAATGTGGACGAGTTTATAGAAGTACAGCGATACGTGCGTTCATGATAAACGATCGATTGGCAGAAAACAAGGGCCAAAACAAAGAAGATAATTTGAGTAATATATGTCGTGAGGTACGAGATAGATAGATAGATAGATAGATAGATAGATAGATAGATAGATAGATAGATAAAGAAAACAGATAAATCTATAAAGGAAACAGATAGATAAATAGATAGATAAAGAAAACAGATAAATCTATAAAGGGGATAGATAGATAGATAGATAGATAGATAGATAGATAGATAGATAGATAGATAGATAGATAGATAGATAGATAAAGAAAACAGATAAATCTATAAAGGAGATAGATAGATACATAGATACATAGATAAAGAAAACAGATAAATTTATAAAGGAGATAGATAGATAGATAGATAGATAGATAGATAGATAGATAGATAGATAGATAGATAGACAGATAGATAGAAAGATACATACATACATACATATACCGATAAGGAAAAATGATAGATAGATACATACATACATACATACACACAGATAAAGAAAAATGATAGATAGATAGATAGATAGATAAAGATAACAGATAAATCTATAAAGGTAACAGATAGATAGATAGATAGATAGATAGATAGATAGATAGATACACACAGATAAAGAAAAATGATAGATAGATAGATAGATAGATAGATAGATAGATAGATAAAGAAAACATAGATAAATCTATAAAGGAAATAGATAGATAGATAGATAGATAGATAGATAGATAGATAGATAGATAGATAGATAGATAGATAGATAAAGAAAACATAGATAAATCTATAAAGGAGATAGATAGATAGATAGATAGATAGATAGATAGATAGATCTATAAAGGAAACAGATAGATAGTTGGATCTATAAAGGAGATAGATAGATCTATAAAGGAGATAGATAGATCTATAAAGGAAATAGATAGATAGATAGATAGATAGATAGATAGATAGATAGATAGATAGATAGATAGATAGATAGATAGATAGATGCGAAAGGTGTTTTATCAACACGATCCCGAAAAATTTAAATTCTGAATGTTGGACACTTGGTCAGATGTTAGGAAATGGCTTTAGCCGAGAAATCCCCACCCCCACCATGGACTGAACGAGTAAGCAACAAGAAAGTCTAAAAGAAAATGGCAACAGAATGAAGACGTTTACCTAGAATCAGGAAAAGTGACCTGAAATTCTTTGGACACGTAATAAGGGAGAAGGTCTTGGAAAACTTAACCATCACGAGGCATATTGAAGCCAAGAGAGACAGAGGAAGACAGTGAAGCACTTAGCTGATGAGCTTCTGTGCATGGGTAGCGAATTGGGGAGATGCGTTAAAAAGGAAAACTGTTAAGAGCCAGAAGAGATATGACCTTGTAAAGACCCATGTCCTAAATGAACGCTTCCCATAAAAAGATAGATAGATAGATAGATAGATAGATAGATAGATAGATAGATAGATAGATAGATAGATAAAAAAAAGAAGATGAATGGGCTGGAAGAGCTTTCAATTGTGAACGATGTGTGGCTGGGCTGAAATGTCTATAGGCTGACTATGAAGGAGTGATGCTAGAGCTGTGAAATCTTGTATGTGTTAATTTCAGCTTTTCCTGTTAATAACTGCGTTGTTTTTTCCAGGTAAACTGGCCAATGATTGTTCAACCAAGACTATTCGTCCTGTTGGTCAAAAAAAAAAAAAAAAAAAACATCCACGGAAGATAGGATTTCGTCATTACTGTGATATTCGTTCCAAGCCAATAAATAGATTTACTAGAAATTCGACAGGAAAAGAAAATTTGAATCATTTCTTATTTATTTATTTTGCGATTGAATATCGGATTAGTAATTTTTTGAGAATAACAATGATTTTTTTCCAGTTACAAGACGTGCTATTTAATCTATACCTAAGGGAGAGATGTACGCATATCTTCCCCATAGGTATTTGCGCGTAAACGAAAGTAACAAACCCGAATGGAATTCGAACTGGACACTCCGATTTCTTACTCAGAACTGCTCTCCATTATACCAACTGTATTTTGAAAATACTATATATTTCATAGTAGCAGTTGGCGGTCACAAGTCTCGCAAAAAAAAAAGTAGACTATGAAGGGTCTTGGCGCCTTTTATTGGTTCATAAATTAACGAATCAGCAATTAACAAGAGGGCGATATTTCCTAAGAAGAAAAGGATGTTTTTCTCTTTAAATTCGTCAGAGAGAAAGTTTGCCTCGTAAGAACACGTTGATCTGCAACTGTTAGGAGTGGGGAGTTTCCTCACTCAATTTTTCCACTCCATCACTAAAAGGTCGTCAGCAAAATTTCCCGACTAGGGGCAACAAAAGTAGCCAATACAGTCTATATACGTTATGCTATTTACCACTATGAAAAAAAGATCTCCTTGTGAAAAGACGAATGATTTGGCTTTCAGTAAGAAACAGAGACAGCCCGACTTTAGTATATTGACCTGAAAAATGTGGAGATTTACGTAACGATATGACACTTTTCTCGACATAACAACAACAATATACCCTTTCGATCCCCTAACCATATATCATGTCGTGACACTGTACAACGAATTAATTTTTTATTTTTTTTAAAATGATTTAAAAAATAAAATTAAGCTTTTAGGCAAGAGTGACTTTCAATCTCTCTAAGGAGCAGGTAATCTTCTGGAATCGATTTGATGGAAGCTTCTCGAATAGAATTTTTTGTCTTTGTTTTCGTTTGATTTTGTTTAGCTACATATCAACCTCTATGAGTTATTTAATGCCGAAATCTAAATATTTTGAACATAACTTTTATACCTTCAACTACTGAAAAATGTATTGCTGGTCATTTTACTATAAATATATATGGCATTTTTATATATGGTATTTTTACTATAAAAATGTATTTTTATACTTTCATAGCTTTTTGTTTTTGCTTTTTTTTTGGGGGGTGGGGGTTAACTATTTTCCCATAACTGGAACCCTAACAGATTCTACCACCTGGGACCTGGGAACAGAAGTGGTTCCACCCTCCTCAAAATGTCCAATCTCTCTATCTTTGCTGTCGGATGCAGTTTATCGTCACACCCAGGACTCTCACATATAAAAAGCAACACAAAGAATCAGTTACATGGTTCGAAAACTCTCTTAAAATAATGATGTTTCTTAACAAATTTATAGACAGTGTATTTTATAAATATTCATTTTAGCGTAACTTTAAGCTATATTCTGTTTTCTTGTTATTTGTGATTACTAAGCTTTAGTATGTGCGTAGGAATCGATATATAAAGTTCAGATTCCAGCCGACGTCGTTGCGATTACTTTCGTGTATATATCAATGAGAAATATTTAAAAGCATTACTTTTGCCCCGCCAGCTATAGGTTAAATAGCAGATAAGATTGGGCTTTCGAGCCTTGATTGGCAACCAGTCTAGGAAAATGGTAACTTTAAATTCAAAAACAGGATGAGCATGGGCTAGCTTCTCCACATCATGAACACCTAGTTGGTACAGAAAAACCGTAGCAGCAACACCAGCGTACTGAAGCTGTGATCCTACAAGGGAGTCTAATGTCACTGAAAAGAGAAGTAAGATATGTATAACACAAAATAGAATTTGGAAGTGGATTATGTAGTGTTAGTATTCTAATTAGGAAGGGTTTGTTTTGGAAATCACTATTCATATTTATTATTTTATTTGGGCTCGAACATAGACTACTGACACTTACGGAAAAAATACACTGTTATTTAATCGTTTACAGAAGCCAGAAGATCTTAAACATATATTATCGATATTTTCTAAGCTTTCACTGGCATAAGGTCAATTTTTTTAAGGTAAATGGGGCTAGGACGGTTTCACTAATCTTTCTTTCTTTAATATTGGAACTTAAAATATAACCGCTTCTGACTGTTCAATAGTTTCAAAAAAGAAATTAAATCGATTTGTTTTGGTATCTACGGGTGGAATTATAGACATTTTGTTTCGTACAAAAATTCCCCCATATTAGCCAACAGTGTCACCTATGGTTGTCAGCAAGTGAAAAAAAAAAATGAATCGGGGATCTTCAAATCAAACAAGAAGAAAAGTTTAAATGTCGAGGAAATTTTTTAACTGACTAAGCAAAATGTGACATCTAAAAACGAAAGCGTATTGACATATCAAAAATGCCTTCCAGAAACTAAACAAAATATTAAGAAACAGGAAAATTCCGTTAGTGTTATATAGGAATAAAGTGTCGCTAACAACACTTGAGTTTGAACCCAGATCACCAGAGAACAAACAGGCAATCATATTATTGAATTAATTAAACTACGTGACCATGGGGGAAACGCATGAGTAGAAAGTAGCGTGACGTCTAAAAGATCTCTATTTTTAGTCTATCCTCTATTTCTATTCGGATCTATATTTCTAGTCTATCCTCTATTATTATACGGACCGCTATTCTCTACTCTATTCACTATACTATTTCTCTATTCGGATCACTATACGGATTACTATTTCAGCAAGTACTATTAGTGCGAGTGATATTCGAAGGCGTCTGACACCAGCGTTGTTCAACGGCGTTACTAGAGTTGTATCTGCGATTACAGAGTCTCTACTACAACGAACATTACGAAAGTGACAACGAGTATTCGTTGATATCACAAAAGTGTCAAACGAGAGTTCGTTGACATCAAAAAAGTTAAAAACAATGAAAAGAGTGCAGAGTTGCTATGTAATATCAATCCTCCTTATATGGCAATGGATGCTGTACAATTTCCACACATATTGTTGTGGATTCCGAGATGAAATTCGGTCTCCAATGAATTACAAACGCAAGTATTAAAGATAAGAAATTAAATGTATTTACACAATAATACAGTGGGTATATTGTTAGTAGATCCAGGAACACCGTTAGTCGTAATAATAATAATAATAATATATATATATATATATATATATATATATATATATATATATATATATATATATATAGTCTCGAAGTAGGACTTCCTTAGAGTCTACGTGCTTGTAACTGACTTCTACAAGCGGTTACCTCAAACTATTACTCCACCTCCAACTCAATCACAATCTCTGCTCACTCTCCCACTCTCTATTAATCTCCCTTTCATCTCCATATATTCTGACTGACTCTAGGTATTTAACGGCAGCAGTCCAAGTAGCACTTTGGTCGAGTCCACTTATATGAGAAAGGGGAGGACCCCATAACACAGAAACTTGAGGCAACAAATATGTAATTCTACAGAAGGATGCTGAGAATGCCATGGACATAAGTGAGAAAGAGGTTTTAAGGAAAATGAAACAAAAAAAAGATTCTATATAATAAATGCGAATGTCAGTTAAAGGGACACAACTCTCTAAATTTTTATAGCTCATTTTCTTCTATATAATAAAAGTGAATATCAGTGTGTCCTCGTTTCACAATTTTTCAATTAAAGGGATGCAACTCTCTAACTTTCAATAGCTCATCTTCTATATAAATAAATGCAATTGTCATTGTGTCAGTGTGTCACGCTTTTTCAACTTTACTCCTAGATACCGTAGACTAATATATTATACCATTTTGGAATCAGGCCGACTTCGTTAGCAAATTAAAAACATTCTGGGATGGATCCGGACCTGTAATCCTGAAATTTTTTATTCGCAAGTTTCCATTACTGCGACTGTTTTCGGAAGTTGTTCTACGTGATTTTTTGCGACAATTTTTTTTTTTTTTTTTTTTTTTGTACGATAACAATTTTTACAACTTGGAAATGAATTTGGCAATAATCGAAATTAATTGCGAAATTCACCCATGAAATAAAAATAATTATTTGTACGGAAAATAAGGACCTACGTACATCAAATTATCTTTAAAATGACACTTAATCGTTGAACTTTTAAAATGTAAGTTTAAATATTAATGCAATACTTAAATGCAGCGATCAATTTTGTGTTCTTTTGTAGTTTATTGTTGCCTATTGCATCTACTCCTCCCTACCTGTTGTGATGAAGGCCCAGTCGGGACCTAGCTTAAACGCTGCCCGGAAGGACGGCTATTCAGCTAGTTATAAATAAAATCAGGAAGAAACAGTTAAAATATCTGAATCACATCATGCGAAAAGAAGGCCTAGAAAATTTGATATTCACAGGGCATAGCCAAGATATCATCACGGCAAGATATACTCGATATATACAAGATATACATAAGTAAGATATACACGCTGCAAGATATACTCGCTGTTCACCTCTGACCCAGAGAATATATTTTTGTAAAATATATTACACAAAATGGATGACAGAAAAGAAAATAGTAGGGATAGTAAAAAGAAAAACATTTGCTAAGAGTTAAAAAAGGATAGGAAGGAACCAAAGCACAAAGAAGAAGAGGACATATTTTGTAAAATTTACGAATCAAAATGTTAAAAAAAAGGTCAATTATTTTTTCAGCATTATTTCTAATTTGAAATGGATAAATGAAGTGAAATGGAATTTTTATTTGTTTTAATGAAGAATTTAACGTTCTATCCCGATAGATATAAAGTGACTGCATTACTGATATATATATATATATATATATATATATATATATATATATATATATATATATATGACGTCACACATTATGAAATGGACAAAGCCCGACAATTATTTTAAGACATTTTTTATGTTTATACCTTCCTTTCATAGATACAAATATTTAAGTAAATGCTCTGTTTATAATAAACAGTATTAATAACATTTACCGGCCTGAATGTCCGAGAAAATTTCCTAGAAAATATGCGTCCTCCGACAGGAATCGAATCTGTATCCTATATGCAACCGTCATATAGCCTGACGTGCTTTTACCGATTTCGCCACAGAGGAGCGTTTCGGTTAGCAAGGTCGATTTTACTGTTTTTAAAATACAATTCTCCATACATTCATATCTGCTCGATGCGTATCCAAATGTAAAGAAATGACCTCACACATTATGAAATGGACAAAGTCCGACAAATATTAGATAGATAGCAGATTACGTCAAAGATAGATAGATAGATAGATAGATAGATAGATAGATAGATAGATAGATAGCGTAAGATAAAAGGTTTATAATTTGTGGTGGCTTAGAACCCAAATCCTACGCTTTAAATTAATTATCGATAAATTTGTTCCATTCAAATCAACGTTTGAGATGAAGTTATTTTCAAAAAATGAATATTTAACAGCACATGTTATCAAGACGTCTTGTTACAACATTTATTGATTGGCAAATTATAGCACACAAGTATGGAATAATGAAGCGAAAATAGATGTTTTGCCAAAGCAGTTTGAACATAAATATTAATTACTGATCATTGTGTCATCATTATTCTGCAATTTCAGCAGCTGGAGGAAAGAAAAAAAAAAAAAGAAGAGAAAATCTCCTTTGTTTAAAGATAAAATAATGAACACATTTTGAAAGATAGTTATATTTTTTTCTTAATTTTTTTTTTCAATACATCCCTGTCCATCAAAGAGTAGTATCTACTTTTGGGTGAAAGAATAACATTTTGTCTCTCGATTGTTTCTGTCTTCGGACAGCGCAACTGGAAATATTATTAGGAGATCCCCGATCTCGCAAAATGGCTGTCCTCGGCAGTACCTCTCTCATTACCCTAAAGCAGTAATTCTCAATGGCCGTACCGCGACACACTAGTCTGCCACCCGATACTCTTAGGTGTACAGCGAAATATTGTCACGTATTACATACATATATATATATATATATATATATATATATGTGTGTGTGTGTGTGTGTGTGTGTGTGTCTGTGGAATTAGTAATGGTACATCATTAGTATATAAATAAACGAATAAGTATTAAACATTTTTTTCAAATAATTCTTTTCACTATTTTTCGATTATGCTATTTTAAATATTTTGTTT
The DNA here is from genome assembly GCA_963932145.1 of Acanthosepion lycidas. Taxonomy (NCBI): domain Eukaryota; kingdom Metazoa; phylum Mollusca; class Cephalopoda; order Sepiida; family Sepiidae; genus Acanthosepion; species Acanthosepion lycidas. Next base: position 85,602,824 of record OZ010578.1, read on the forward strand.
TTATTCATTTTTTAAAAAGAATTTTATTTTTGTAATTTCAATTTAAAAATTTTTCCTTTATTTCAATAAAGGAATAATCTTTTTTGATATAAGTGTATTCAACAATCTTTGTTTAATTCAAAATTTAAATTTGAATCATGAATTGGTAATGTCAAAGATTCCGATATGCAGCATTGAGCAGTCGATTCAATAATTTCCCAATTTTTTAAATTGAAGGATTTATTTCATCACATTTAAATGTCTACCTTTGAAAAATTTTGTTCAGTGAGCCGTGATATTTTCATTTGCTCCGCGTTGAGCCCTTGCTTCAAAAGGATGAGAAACACTGCATTAAAGAAAGGAGGAGTCGGTTGCTGGCGGTGGGTCATTTGTGGAGCTGGCCCGTGTGCACACGCTCGGGCTCCCCAAAATAAACTGACTGAGCGTGAATTGGCAAATGCGTGTAGTATCTGATTTAGGATGGACAAAACTACATTTTATCTATCAACTGTGTTTTATCTTCGGATAGAATTCAACTCAATTTTGTCTTTGACTTCGAACAGAGTTCGACTCCGTTGTGTCGTCTTCGGACAGAGCGCAACTCAGTTGTGTCTTTGTCTTCGGACAGTGTTCAACTTGGTTGCGTCGTCTTCGGACAGAGCGCAACTCAGTTGTGTCGTTGTCTTCGGACAGAGATCAACTCGGTTGTGTCTTTCAATTCGGACAAATCACAACTCAGTTGTGTCTTTGTTTTCGGACAGACTTCAACTCGGTTGTGTCGTCTTCGGGCAGAACGCAACACAATTCTGTATTTGTCTTCGGACAGAGTTCAACTCGGTTGTGTCGTCTTCGGACAGAGCGCAACTCAGTTGTGTCTTTGTCTTCGGACAGAGTTCAACTCGGTTGTGTCGGCTTCGGATAGAGCGCAACTCAGTTGTGTATTTGTCTTCGGACAGAGTTCGACTCGGTTGTGTCGTCCTCAGATAGAGTGCAACTCAGTTGTGTTTTGTCTTCGGACAGATTTCGACTCCGTTGTGTCATCCTCGGACAGGGTTCAACTCAGTTGTGTCTTTGTCTTCGGACAGAGTTCAACTCGTTTGTGTCGTCTTCGGACAGAGCGCAACTCAGTTGTGTCTTTGTCTTCGGACAGAGTTCAAGTCGGTTGTGTCGTCTTCGGACAGAGTGCAACTCAGTTGTGTCTTTGTCTTCGGACAGAGTTCGACTCCGTTGTGTCGTCTTCGGACAGAGCACAACTCAGTTTCGTCTTTTTCTTCGGACAGAGCGAAACTAAAGATACAGCTGAGGCTGGGCTATTTTTGGACCTGGTCCGGGTACACTCGCTCGGGTATCCGCATATTAAATTGACCTTGTGTCACATCCTGCCAAATTAGGGAGGCACGTAAATACAATCTGCCTTCGGACAGACTACATTGTATGTCCCAATTTTCGAACAGAACACAGGAAATAAGTGAGGGATGCCTAGTCCCGGGGATTGCAACCCTGTGGCAGCACCCCCTCACTGCACTAAAGTGGAAGGATCGGTGGAATATCGACGTTGTTTGCGGAGACTCGGCAATTTTGGGATCTGGCCTATGTGCACGCGCTTAGGCTCTTCACGTTAAACTGGCCTTGTGTCATACCCCGTTACTGTGGGGAGACGAGTAAGTATCAAGTGCGGTGTTCGTTCTCTTCATCTCTAATATTAATGATAATAATAATATTATTTCGTATTCATCGCCCAAATATAGATTGCGCCTCAAGTTATGCTTTTCGTCAATCACTGGCCATCAGAACAGGATGAAAGTGTGAATTCTGTTCTTCTTATCTCTCATAGTAATACGAGCTGTTTTCTTATAAGGATACATTCAGTATTCATTGACCAAACAGCCAGTACTAATTTCGGTTGAAATTTACAAGTCCACTCGATACAAGGCTCAAGAGCAGCTCAAGGTGTAGCTTACTGATATAATTATTATGCTGAATGAGGTGTGGGATATGAATGAAAGAAGACGTAGTAAGAAGTGAAGATTGTCAGGATAAGGAGGATAGATAACGGTTGAAACTTGACTTGAAGTGGTTAAGATTGCAATGTTCGTGGAATCTCACACGCGACAAGTCTATTCGAAAAAGTGAGGGTTTTTTTTGCGGGGGGACTCTGTCTGAGTGGAACTTTCTATTTACATTTGGAATACAGAGGAAATGAGGGTGATTCGGCTCCGTGGAAGAAGCATGGCCTGTTCCAGCTGGAAAGGTCTGAACTGGTGCAAATAAAGAATGGAGCTCTTCCGAAGATTTGTCATGGAAATAGCTATAGAGTAGTGACAGGTTTGCAATGTTACGTTCGGGAAGAAAAGGCAGCAGAGTGCAAAATAAGTTTTCCTCCACAAGAACAAATATAAAAAAAAGAAAGAAAAATACACATTTCTCATTGAGTGTTGTATGCAATTTAATGGATTTTTATAGAATAAATGCATGTTATGACTCATACAATAGATAGATAGATAGATAGATAGAGAGGAAGAGTTTACGTTGGCCATGACATAGAAGCGTAACCCATACGAACAGATAGATAGATAGATAGATAGATATTGTTTTTGGTTGATTGATTCGTTTTCTATGGCTTATACAACCAATTGCATATCATTTAAAGCCACAAAATATTTTTACATTTTAAGAATGTTTTTGTGAGGATAGATTTAGTGTTAAAAGTCTTGCTAATTAACCCATAGCTGGGGGAAAGAGATGGATTCGTACCTTTCTCAAGGGTATTTGCGCATGAGTGAATATAAAGAACCCAACTGATCTCCGATTAAATATTTCCAGCCAATATACATTCCACTACTCTTACATTCAAGCTTACAACATCTGGTATTCCTAAGAGGTTACCCATCTAGATATTGGTTATGCTCGACGACGCTTAACTTCGGTGATCGTATTGGAACCGATGTTTCAATAAGATGTGGCCCTTAGCCAGATAGATAGATAGATAGATAGATAGATAGATAGATAGATAGATGTCCTTAAGCACTAAGTTATGCGCCTCGATTATCTGTAATAGATAGATAGATAGATAGATAGATAGATAGATAGATATGAACAGACTGATAGATAGATAGATAGATAGATAGATAGATATGAACAGACTGATAGATAGCCATGCGTGCTTTAGCACTACGTGCCTTGATTTTCTGTAATAGATAGATAGATAGATAGATAGATAGATAGATCTTCTTATGGCCTTTAAAACACATTTTATTGAAGTGAGAAGAAGGTGAAAGAAAGAAAAAATGGTATAATTACCGTTCACAGCAAAAAAAAAAAAACAACAGTGCAAGCTAGTAATATTGTGTTCAATCCATAGGTCTCGCAGTGCGTACTTGGACTCAGTAGACACGGCTAAGCCATAACGGAGTAGTAATAAAAAAAAATAAAAACTAGACGAGATATCCCTAGACATGGGCAAAGCAACGGGAACATTCTTCTCCCGTAGATTAAATAAAGGGTTCAGTTCAGAAATCCCTGTTGTTTACCCCGACCGATATACATCTGGTGAAACCTGGAGGGCCTACCGGCCGAAACTTTATTATACCAACAACAAAGAGTAGTATATGATATACACATATGTTAATAATATAGCAATGTATGCATATGCATCATAGATCATATTAAAACTTACAACGAGAAGACTGTGTCGACTTCATGAATATATCCCTTAAAACATTCAACTGAAAGTCTGATCCAGCTGTTTCAAAATTGAAAAAATACCCTCATTCTAGGAAATAGTCTACTGACGATTATTTATTAGATGTTTTGCTATCGCAGAACCGGGTGTATTCACGACCCATTGAAAATCATGATTAATTGATTCGTTTTCTCCGGCTTATCAATCCCCTCGCAGGTTATTTAAAGCCACGAAATATTTTAGGCTGTAAAAATTCTTCTTTTTTTTTTTTGGTAGTGGTGAGATTATAATGACTTAGTGATACAAGTGTTACTACTTAATCCATAGCTGGAGGGGAGAAGAAGTGGATTCATACCATTATTGACACCTAAGTGAATATAACGAACCAAAGGGGAATTGGAATTCAGATTTCCTATTAACAATTCCGAGCCATTATTCATTACACGACCGACACATCCAAGCTTACAGCGCCTGGTATTTCCAAACGGTCACCCGTCTAGATACTGGCCAGGCTCGACGTTACTTAACTACGGTGATCGTACGGGAACCAGTTTTTTTTATCGGTATATGACCGTAAGTCATATTCAAATTGTGAAATTGACCCTTACGCATACATATTGGTACATATTGACTCATTCTTTCCTCCAACCGATATGTGGTTCGTTCTGTATAGCCAGCGCCACACTGACATTTAAAATGTTAATAATGGAACTAATATCACTAGGCAGAACATCATTGGTTCTTTTCCTATAGCCAGCATCACACTGACACTTAAAATGGTAATAATAGAACTAATACTCTTAGGCAGACCATCCTTAAGGATTGGCTTCAACATTGTTTAAGGAATGACAGTACGTTAAATGGCAACCAAATAACGATTTCTAACAGTAACAGCGATTTTTTTAACAAACCACGGATTAACATCACCAAGCCACGATAATTTTAAATATACAGGCGAGATATTAGGAGCCAACAATTTAGGCTTATAAAATTGTACAAGATTAGCACAAATACAGGATTAAACAACATCAAGGGATTAGCCAAGTGTCTGTAATGTTATCGGTCCTAACCTGGCATCTCGACTTCAGTCTCTTTCCCACCACCGTGAAGTGACTTCCTAGTCTTTTCTATAAATATATCCATAGCAAGTGTTCTAAAGAAAAGAGCTCTCCTCGTTAGATGGTCAATGATGTTAGTTCTCTGGTGGATACGGGGCGCCTTTCTTTTCGGGTGTGATTTTCATATTTGCTGTTGTGTTTGAATGAGTGAAGTTCCGCATTGATTTCGTCCAGTTAACTGATGTTTCTGCCACAGTTAAGGATTGTGGTGAGGTTATTACTAACACTATTTTGTTTAGTTTCTCGTAAGTAGTTTTGCTAATTTTTGTAAATATTCATTGGGGCTTAGATTTTTTAATTGTTATTTTATTCGCCTTCCCACACAGGCAATAAATTGTACATATGGGAACTAGTTAGGATTTTCACAGAGACAATGGGGTAGTATGGTGAATGCAGTAAGAAAAGTGAGTAAGAATGAGTTGTTTTGGTGTTAGGAATATTGTAGTATGCTTGGGTCAGTGGCTGTGGTTAGCGAAGTCTAACGTTAAAACAGATGAAGACCGTCCTTTTCTTCATTCCTCTTTTTGGCCTAGTGCCACATTTTGTATTTTTACCTTAATACCTAAACTGCATGAATTTAAGCGTACTACTAGATTGGCAATTAGGTCTCATCGTTTTACCATTAAAATAGCAAGATGTAACCGTCACTTCTATTCTTCCAGTTTCTTTTCTTGCACTTCTCTACCTGTAGAATTCTCTCCTGGTTTCCTGATTCCCAGTCAGCTACAGTTTTCAAAGATTTAAATGAAACCTCAATCGCAATCGTATGTCTCCCTGAAATTTGTTCTTTTATTGTCCTTTCTCTTCATTAATGTCTTCTCATTTTCTTTCATTCTCAGTAATCCCTTGTGTTTTATTGTCGTTTTTTCGGTTTTTTTTAGAGGGTTTTTGTTAGATATTTCTTTCCATACGAAACAAAAGACGAACGATGCATCTTTATAACGTAGTAGTACTGCCTACCGCACATTATTTAAAAAAACAGGTTCATCGGAGATTTTGCACTAAAGTAGAACTCTCCAAGAGTGAAAGCGAAGGCAACAGACTCTGCCTGAATTTGTACTGGATTCGCTGATTTATCTTCCTGTGGTCAGTGCCGTCACGCTATCCGTAGATAAACGTACCATTTTTAAAAGTACAACCTGATGCTAGCGTCTTTTGATCGATATGCTTTTTAACAGTAAATGTTGCAATATTGTTGAATAAGTACTTCCTATCGTTTGCACCAAATGTTTCATTTTACCCCTTTTTTTTTCATTTTTGGAACTGATCCAGGAGATTGTCCTCGATTTTGCTGGACTTGGGTCGATACTCGACTATCATTTTTCAAATGTCGACAAAATGCAGTAGACATTTGATTTAGTCAAACATACGAGAGTATGGAAGACCATTGTTTTATCACGTATCATATGATTTTCATAAAAGTGCAAGGTCAGGCTTGTATACGCCTTACTTACTTTACGCCCACTGTCAGCTTTGGTTTGTCCATTCGGAGACTTGTAAAATCGGAAACAGTTGTGTATAATACTTCGCTTTGCTTTGAATTTTTAAAATAAAGTATTGCCATTACATATATATATATATATATATATATATATATATATATATATATATATATATATATATATATAAGTGAACAGGCTGTTTCATATATATATATATATATATATATATATAAGGTCTCCTTGACGATTGCGTCCGGCATGAAACAGCTTGTCGCCTCTGACTGTTGACTTCAATGTTCATTTTTATATTTATATTTACAAACGGTCTATCTCTGATATTGAGTACTTTATCCCATAATATAGCACACCATAAAACTATATTTCTTCATATATATATATATATATATATATATATATATATGTATATATATATATATGAAGAGATTTTTGTAGGTACAAAATTTAATTACAGAAATAAAAGTGTGAAGCTTGATATTACCAGATATACAGTATTTACATTATGCGGACCATTGTCCTCATCTTTGTCGCCATATTTGTCTCAACGTTTCGGCCGTTGTACGCTCCGGCTTTCTTCAGTTGGTTGGAATTTCGAACTGAACCCTTTATTTCGATCCCTGGGGTAGACTGTTCTAGTTCCATGTGCCATGTTTGATGGATGTCAACTATCAATTATCTCCTGCTAATTTTCTGCCTTAACCGGGTATTGAACTCACACTCTTTGGGTCTGTCACTGGATCTAACCAACGCCTTTATCCACTGTGCCATGTGTCCTTGAGGACATCTGGGTATGAATTTCTGGGTATTATAAACATAATGTTTCAGCAACCATTTTTACCAGTGCTCATATTGCAATTTTGCTGTTATCATTGCATGTTTTTACCAGAGCTCATATATGTATGTATGTATTTATGTGTGTTTCCTAGCATGCCCCAAGTTCAATATATAGATACAAGCTCATACATACAAATATCATGCACAAAGTTGCACAAGATCACTGTTACACATACTTAACAAATCCGATATACATAAACATACATAATTAGATATGAACATATGCAGATATACACTATACGGGCCGCTATTCTCTACTCTATTTACTATACTATTTCTCTATTCGGATCAATACACGGATTATTGTTCGAGCGAGTATTATCGAGCAAGTACTCTTAGTGCGAGTGTTATTCGAAGGCGTCTGACATCAGTACTGTTCAACGGCGTTACTATAGTTGTATCTGCGATTACAATGTCTCTACTACAACGAGCATTACGAAGAGTGACAATGCGTATTCGTTGGCATTACAAACGTGGCAACGAGTGTTCCGACAATTATTTTAATAAATCTTTCTGTTTATACGTTATTTTTTGCATATAATTTATTTAATTAAGTGATCTATTTTTTTAATTGAGCAGTATTAATTACATTTTCCGGCCCGAATGTTCGAGAAATTTCGTAGAAAATAGGTACTTTTCCGACCGGAATCGAACCTGGAACCCTTAATATGAACCAGCATTTGATCTGACGTGTTGTTAACCATTCAGTCACAAAGAGTCTGCTTAGCAAAGTTTGAATTTCTGTTTTATGAAATGGATTCATTCCGACATTAAATTAATTGTAGGAATTAATCCATTTTATAAAAAGAAATTCGAACTTTGCTAACCAAATGCTTACTACATCCAAAAGCAATACCTCAGCTCGGGAGATTGAAGGTTTTGATTACCAGAAATATATTTTTTTTAAGAAAAAAATACCAGCAATACATTTTTATAGCAAAATTGAAAACTTGCCCTATATTGCCCCCAAAAAAGCACAAAAAACAATTTGCTATGATTTATCTCATTTCTTGTAGCGAGAAACAAGTTTTCCCTTCAAGTTTGATTTTTGTAAGATTATTTGGTAGAAAAAAATTCAGCTAAGTAATTATAATGTAATCATGAAGTAATATCATTCTCTAAACGTAATTATTAAATTTAGATTTTCAAATTTAGATTTCGGTATTAAATACGTGTTGATAGGCCGATAAACAAAAATAACCAACCAAATAAACTGGTGAATGAAGTGTGAGGCGGTAATGAATGAGATGTTGGTAGGAAGTAAAGATTATGAGGACAAGGAGGATAGATAACGATTGACTCATGACTTCAAGAGTCGAGCGGGTGTCTGTTCCATGAAGTGGCAGTTTGGGGAGAAAAGCTGTCTGGGTGGAACTTTGTCCTTCTATTTGGAATACGGAGTAAATGAGAATTATTTTGGTCCGTGTAAGTAGCATGGCGGGTCCTAGCTGTAAAGGTCTAAATTGGCGGAATGGAGCGCTCATCTGAACATTTACCATGGAAATAGTGATAGAGTAGCGATAGGCTTCCAATGTTGCAAAGAGGCTGCAGAGTAAAGAATATTTCCCCACAAAACGGGATAAACGGTTTTGAATTCTGTCAAGGCTTGAAAGTGAGTACTAAGTAAATTCAGTCGAAATATGACAGCGATGATTTATTGTTGGTCTCGTCTAACTCTTGTAAAGATAAGGCACGAAAGAAAGAGTTAGGGCCCTTGGGTTAAGGATAGAATGAATCAACCAATTTTCAGGCATTTTTAGCAATGGATTGTGCATACGAGTTCCTGTTGAGGTCTGGATTAAACTTCAGTCCCAATAGACATCCAAAGTGTGGAGACTCTTTAACAGTGGATATGTTCATTTTGACTGGAAAAAATCTCTGGAGCCGATAGGTAGTGACTAAATGATACTAACTTAGTTTTTAAAGTACTGAAAGTTGCAAAACAAGTTTTCAACCCCTTGAGCTAGGTCAGAGAAAGAGCGGCTGCAAGTCGTCGAATATCTAATTTTTTAGGTCCTTCCATAAATTGTGGTATCATCTGCACAAATCTTTACTAATGATCTGAAAGTGTTACGAGGCAGATCGTTAATAAAAGACAGAAAGAGTGTATATCAGCGATAAAGTGGCGATGGATTCGAATCGTTACATTTGTGGCAAACACACCGCAGATTGGGGAATAATACACGCCTACAAGATGGACTTTACCAATACTGGTTCTGGCAGCAATACTCATTTTTTGGTCTAATCTGACTCTTGTAATGATAAAGCACAATAGGATGAGCCAGGTACTATCTGGAACGATAGATTGAACCGACCATTTTTTTTTCAGCATTTTCTTTTTCATTGAGAAATATGAATATTGTGTAATGCATTGGCATGTAAACTCGATGGTTTTCTTAAATATTTATGTCTTTCGCCAGATGTATTTCAAACATCTGCTTCCGATTCTTGGGGAATTATTTTCCAGAAAAGGACATTTTGGAAAATGCCATAAAATAAATTTATTTGACAGCTCGGAATCAAAATGATGAACATAATGTGTATTTTTATCATAATAATAATAATAATAATAATAATAATAATAATAATAATAATAATAAAAGTAATAATAATAATAATAGGTTTTCACGAATACAGCCCACACCGAACAAAGGGTTTTATCTATGTAAAATATGTTTGTGGGTTGTTTTTTTTTTTTTTTTTTTTTTTTTGGTTTTTAATTGGTCAGTGGAAAATGTCATTATGCTATTTCTAAACTTAGGTCTCTGGACGAGACCCGGAAAGAAATGTCTGCACATCAGAAATCAAATGAAATAAAATAATAATAATAATAATAATAATAATAATAATAATAATAATAATAATAATAATAATAATAGTAGTAGTAGTAATGATAATAATAATAATAATAATAATAAAATACATAGCCAGAAAATTACCCAATAAATCCTTCTATGGTTTGCGTTTACATAAAATTCAAATAAAATAAAATAAAAACGTTCTCTTTTCTGAGAAAAGCAAAGGCTACCATTTAGCTACTAGCTACTGAGAAAATCCCATTAGATTAAATTTCGAGATGCCGACGATAGGTTTACAAGAGCCGTCCTAATAATTTTATTCTCTGCTGTAACACTAAATCAATATTATGCTGATGCCGGCAATAAAATTAAAATCAAATAAATTAACTGACAATGCGATGGTAGCGGCATCAAACCATCATTGCAGCACTTGTTTCGCGATATCTGGTCTAGATTTGAATGAGAACATTCGATCGGGAAATTACAATTGAAATTTAATTATGTCCGTAAAGAGGTCATCTCATACAATGTCGGCAACCCGATTAGTAACACAGTGTAACCCTGATATAAGAGAAACCCGGATATAAGAGAGATTTTCGCTGGTCCCAAATTAGAGTCATACTTACCTAAACAAAGTAGACCAAACCCGGATATAAGAGAAACCCGGATATAAGAGAGATTTTAGCTGGTCCCAAATTAGAGTCATACTTACCTAAACAAAATAGACCAAACCCGGATATAAGAGAAACCCGGATATAAGAGAGATTTTCGCTGGTCCCAAATTAGAGTCATACTTACCTAAACAAAATAGACCAAACCCGGATATAAGAGAAACCCGGATATAAGAGAGATTTTCGCTGGTCCCAAATTAGAGTCATACTTACCTAAACAAAATAGACCAAACCCGGATATAAGAGAAAACCCGGATATAAGAGAGATTATCTCTCGTCCCAAATTAGAGCCTGTGTTAATGTATATAAAATAGACGAAACCCGTATATAAGATAAACCCGGATATAAGAGACTTCTTCTCCGGTCCCGGCAACTCTCTTATATCCGGGTTACACTGTAGTAGTTCTGGTCAACGCTATCAGAACGATAGGGAGAAAAAGACGTGGTTTAATGGTCAGTATATTCGTTTTGCTGATCAATTACACCTGAAGAGTGAGTTCGATCCTCACTTGGTGCTCCATACTCTTGGGCTCGACCCACATCTTAGCTACGTTTATTAAATCAAAAAGTAACTCTCTTAATTTTTGTCCTTGTAGGATGTGTGTGTCATGACGCTCCACAACTTCCTGTTTTTGTTGCTCTAAGTAACTTTTCACGCTTTACTTTTAATTTTTTTTTTTTTTTTTTGATTCTTACTAAAAATTCTTTATCTAAAGTATTCAAGATAATATCCAAAATTGGGGTAGCATTAGTGCTGTGTTCCTTCGGTCGAACATGACTCTCCACAGCTTTCTATCCTTCGTAATTTTAAGTAATAGTTGTTACTTTACTACCCCTAAAAGTCTCAGTTCTGACATACATTTACACAAAGTACGGCCACTCCTCAAAATCCTTTTTTTTTTTTTATTATTAATTTGATGACGCAATGATTTACTCCTGTTTTTACCGTAAGTCAGATATGTTCAATGATATCAAATTCACCAATGATCTTCACCAGGTATTGAACTCGCACTGTCACTGGATCTAACCAACGCCCTTATCCACTGTGCCATGTGTCCTTAAGTTCAATATCTGGTTAAGGCAGTGGGGAAGTTGGAGAGGGGAATTAAAAGGAGATAACTGACATCCATTAGACATGGCATGTGGAACTAGAACAGTCTAACCCAGCGAGCGAAATAAAGGGTCCTATTTGACATTCCAACCACCTGAAGAAGGCCGGAGCGTACCACGGCCGAAACGTTGTGATAAATATAGCAACAAAGATGAGGACAATAGTCCGAATAATGTAAATAGTGTGCATAACACCTCATCTCAGAAATATAGACAGGTAATGAAATACTAAACACTTCAGATGCCTTGGCGTATGGATCACTTATAACAAATTAAGTATAGGAGAAAAAGAAATTGAACATAGTTTCGCCCAACACTGCAAGTTTCTACGAAGTCAAAATATCAACCTGAAAACTCGAGTCATATTCGGAAATAGCTTAGTCAGATCAGCTGATTCATATGGATGTCAAGCATGCTACCCAATCCATTCAGAAACATCTGAACTGTCAGCTGTATACAACCACTTCCTAAGGTCAATGGTGAAAAAGGCTTTGAACAAGTAAAGTAAGATCTTTGAGCATTGTGTACTGGCGCAACAGATTCACAAACAAAGAACTGTACCAAATAACAGAAACCATATCATTTGAGAATTACCAACAGCAGCAACATCTAAAATGGATAGCACATGTAACTTGAAGAGAAAATAATGACTTAATCAAGATGTTGACATTCTACACTACTGCAACTAAAAAGGTTAGAGAATAAATTCAAATCAATATTGGGACAGCTATTGGACGTAAGAAAGCTGCCTGAAAAATTGTTTTAATAGAAATATTTTATACATTTCAACCGAAAGCAGTACTAGCTGTTCAGTCATTGAATGCCAAATATATCCTTGGAGGGGAACAGCTAATATTACCGATATCATTACCATCTCCGAACTGCAGGAACTCCTCGACAAGATCGTAAAAAATGAGAAGTGATTTTATATATTAAATTAATTTTATTATTATTATTTTATTTTTTTAATATTTTATATTGATTAATTTATATTAATATGTTAATATTTTTTAATATTTAAAATTAATATGATTATTCTTTACTAGCAGTAGAGCCCGGCGTTGCCCGGGGATGTAACATTAAGAGATAGATCAAGTATCGACCATCATAAAGACTGAAAAATAAAATTGACAAAGATTATTGTTTAAGGTTGACGGACACGCATGTTAATTAGTTTTATTTTTTGTTTTTTGGGGTTTTTTGGGGGTTTTTTTTACGAATTGATCAAACCCAAAATCAAACAATCGTTATGAGTCTATCGATTGAATAGAATTTTATTATAAACAATTGCCTTGTAAATGGAATTTTTAAAGCATTCTAAATGTAAAAATAAAGAAAAAAGTGTGCAAGGTAATAAGAAACACTACCTGCCAAAAAAAAAAGTGAAGTTTTGTTGAAATCGGTTAAAAGATGTAGGGAATCCGATCCCATATATAAACGAACACACACACACACACAAACAACCTGGGTTTTATAATAAGTATAACTCGATATGAGTTGTCCCCCTTTCATTCTCGCGATGCCTCTTAATCGTGTTTTCAAATTGATTTCGTGCAAAAACAATTGTTTTTCCAATTTTTGGCGCTGTCAGAACCACCGCAAGGTAATTTTACGTAGTCCTGTGAAGTTTTGTTGAAATCGGTTGAAAAATGTTGGAAATCCGATCCAATATATAAACGTACAGACACACACACACACACAACCTGGGTTTTATAATAAGTATGATTAATATATTAAATTAATTTATATAATAAATAATACTCTTTATATAATTTTCCTTTATATATAACCCTTTCTTTATATATCCTTCTCAGTTTTCATTCAATTTTTACAATGAAAACATTTGGCAGAGTAAAAGGGACGCTAATTTACATCGCTTTGGTCTTATTTTCTGCTAGTTTTAGGGTTGTTTTTTCTGTTTTTAGTATTTTAATGTAATATAGATTACTATTCTCCGCTGTAACAACCGTTCCGAAGTGAAATTGCTCTATGGACCACTAAAATATTACCGTGGACCCCCGATTTGCTATTTTATTGGGTGGGACCCAGTAATGTCACATGGAACGCCGGGGTTCATATGGATCCCAATTGAGAACCATTTCTTTAGAAAGAACCGGAAGCCCAATATTAAACAGGAAACAAGGAATAAACCTCTACTCCTGTTCAAAACACCGGGGAGGAGTGTGAACCGATCTTTTGAACAGGTATAAAAGTTTATCCCATGTTTCTTGTTTAGGCATTTTTCATCCGCTTTCACTCCCAATAGCCGATTGCGTCTTACTGGCATTATCGTTTGTTTGGAGTGAGTTTCGACTGGGCAATAAATTTGATCCTCACAGGGTGCTTCATATTTGCGTCCTTGTGCCACATCTAATCCATACTTAGTAAATCACTATTTGCATCAGCCCATTTTAATTTACCAAGAAAAAAAAAACATGTACATGCAAAACACCTCTAATCAATTAAGATCAAAATCCACGAGTCATCAGAGCATTTTTTTTATTTCTTCATTATTTTTTTAATTCATTTTTGCCTCCATCTTCTTTTATTTCCCAAATTATCCGTTTTTCTTTTTATTCTCTCCCCAACCTCCACATTCCTGTTTTTCGGGTCCCTCCTTGTCCGACATTCTCTTCGACTCCGTTGTCCACTTCTACTTTTCTTCTTTCTTAACAGCGTTGTTCCTCGTATAGACGTAATAAAAATCCAAATAAAACCAATATTAAAATAATGAGTTTATTACCTCAGAAATATCGCTTCTAATTGGTCCTCCTATCAGACGCAGACATCTAACGAATGTAAAACAGACGTTTGAGACGGGCAAACGTGATGCGATAATGATGACCAAATATCGACGGATCGCTCCATGATGAGATTTTGAGTTCAATTTTAACCGAAGTCATTCTTTATGTAGAAATCCTAAGAGGGCAAGTCAGCCTATGAAAGACAGTAATCCAATCAGTCGAGATAGAAAAACGTGAATATTTTCGTAAAGTATTCTAATCGAAATGCCAGACTGACAAGTGCATGAGTCGATACTGTTAATTAGTCGACTCTCTAAGTTCAAAACACCGACTTAGACATAATTATTTTCTTTCTATTCTTTTTCGACATTACAGACGTCGTCTGATCTGCAAGGAGGTCATCTTTATATTTTAAAAATATAGGCTCAACTACTATTGTATATGTAACAAACAGACATGTTTGCAACAGTCAAAACGCCTACGGGAGGTAGTGAAGGACATAAGCATCAATTGCAAGAAGATAGAATGCATGGTTGCCATCAAAAGGAAAAGCACAACATGCAAATTACAAATTCGAAATACCAAAATCAAACAAGAAAAGCAATTTAAATATTTGGGAAGATTTTAACTAAGGACGGAAAGGTTCAGTTGGATAGGGTAATATGCCTTCCAAAAGCTAAGCAAAGTATTAAGAAACAGAAAAATTTCATTAGAAACAATAAAAAAGAGTACTGGACTATGTTTTTTTTTTTTAAGTATTTCACCCCAAGCAAGGCGGGAGTGCCACTAACCAGCAAGGGGTTACAGAGAGTGGGAATAAGAGCAAAGAGGCTTGATAGAGGAAAAGATGGAGAGAATGACAGGGGAATAGCTCAAAGCATCTGGAGATGTCGATTGACATTGCATTTGAATATTTGTAGATTATAGCTAACAGGGAAGCAATTTATATATATCAAGGGAGCAATATCGTGGTATATACTCTATATAGCAGTGAATGATGGACAAGCTCCTCAAGCATAAAGACTTGAAATAAAAAAAAAAGTTTTGTTTTGTTTGTTTAATGGCATATCAACTCCTCATGGGTCATTTACTGCCGAAACTTTATATACTTCTGAGGTTTTGGTATTTTTTCTCCAAAAATGTATTGCTGGTAATTTTTTCCAATAAAAGTAGTAGTATTTTTTTTTTTATATTTTACTATGAAAATTTATTGCTGGTAAGTTTTTCTCACGTGTTTTTTATTTTATTTTTATGTTTTGACCCCTGTTTGGTAGTTCCCAGTTTGCCCATAGCTGGTAAACTAACAGGGGCTACCACCCAGGGGTCAGGGTAAACGTGGGAAGAACAGTAATTAGGAGGTGGTCCCACGCTCTTCAAAAACTCCCGATAAGATCCCTGTCTGTAGATATAATTCGCTGCCGATGCAGTTCATCTGCATACAAAGAACAAAAACAGAAAAGAGGTTCTACAGAAGGATGCTGAGGATACCAAGGACCGAACCTTTGAGCAACGACGAAGTTTTAGAGAAAATGGAAACAATAAGGAAACTTATACTTAACATCAGGATGAGACAGTTGAAATTTCTCCCTACCAATCTAGTAAGTACCTGACTTCTTCTGCAATCCGCTACCTTTTCAAGAGCCAGGTCAGGCCAAAAATGAAGTACTGCTGCGATATATAGGCAGGAGCTTCCCAGTCTTCATCTTCCAGAATCGATAGAGTCCAAAAGTGTCTTCGTGTCCTTGTGGGTGACGAATTATTTTTATTACCACAAATATTATCACGGTTCAATTGATAATGGTCAGAAAAGTCAGTTCATTGACGATGGTATAAAACAGATCGAACAAATCACCCTGTATAGTCAACTAATGATAATCTTACATAGATAGATAGATAGATAGATAGATAGATAGATAGATAGATAGATTTGAATAGTTTAATTTCAACCAAGGTTGCCGCTTAGACGCAAGAGGTTACTGAGTGTGAAAGAATATCAGAAAAAGAAAAACATTATTAAGAACTGTTATGGGGTCCACCCCTTTTTCCTACAAGTAGACTCGACCAATGTGTACTTGTACTGCTGCCGGTGAATGCCAAAGAGTGATACAGTGATACAGTGATACAGTGAGAGAGTGAGGTAATCGCTTTGTACGAGTCACAGTTGCGAGCACGTAGACTCAGAAGGAAGTCCTACTTCGATACTGAATTTCCCAGACTGTATATATATATTATTATTGCTACTAACCGCATTTCTGGATCTACTAACCGTATTACCAATTGTATTATTGTGTCAATACATTTATTTGCTATATTTCATTCCTGCGTTTGTCATTCACTTGAGACCGGATTTCATCCCAGAATCCACAACAAGAACAATAAAAGAACAGGAATTAAGAAAACAAGACAGAAAGATTGGCGGTATATTTGATATTTTTGAAGCTCAAAGTTTGCAGGATAGAGAGTTCCACAAGCTACAGGTGCGACAGAAGAAACTGTTGACATATGGTTTTATCGAGCCATTTCAACTGGAAGAGGGTGAGATCTTGCCGACAATTTCGTACTGCGCTTAAATTCCTAAAGTCTCTTTACCTAAGAGGAAAGCTCACCAGAACAATTGTCATGGAAATATTTATAGAGTTTGAAGAAAAGGCTAAAGATTATAGAAACGACGATAATAACGAGTCATCCCAAGCAGTGCGATAAAGCCACGAAGACGCAAGGTGAAAAAAATCTGAGAGAGTTAAGAAGAGAGGGCAATAAAAGAACATGATTCATGGAGCTAAAAGATAACGAGCGACATTGTATCTGGATTCTTGGAGATCAGAATTGACTGGTAAGCAAGAGGCCTGAAGAGAGCTCCACAAGGGAGAAGAGCACGAGAAGAAACTGTTAACATAGAGTTTGTAGCTACATCTAACAATTTCAATTTTAGAATGATGAGACCTAGCTGCCAGTCTAGTACTGCGCTTAAATTATAGAATTAAATATAGAATTATCAGAAAACCGTTGTTATTTTTTCGGACTGACTTCCCAGTGTTTGTTGTTTCGCTTTGCCTTTCACATAAAGAGGCGATGGTCTCAGTAACCTTTAAACGAGCAGTTGCATCAGTTCGGGTCACAGACGTAAATTTGCCATGAGTCGTATAAGCGAGTGCAATGAGAAAAGGGATGCAGACTAATTATAACCCTAGACATAATCTTATTTAATTTTACCTCGTTCATGGACTTTGTCAATTACTGTCAGCCAATATGGTTGCGTGGCTCCGTGGGCCCCTCATCCGAATCGTGGAGCTAGTATTCTTGCTTGCGATTTCTTGAGAGATAGCCTATATATATATATATATACATATATATATATATATATATATATATATCACACATGTACTCTCTTTCTCACTTTCCCTTCCTCCCCATCTCTCTCTCTCTCTCTCTCTCTATCTATCTATCTATCTAGCTATCTATCTATCTATCAGACTAATTATAACCCTAGACATAATCTTATTTAATTTTAACTCGTTCATGGACTTTGTCAATTATTGTTAGCCAATATGTTTACGCGGCTCCGTGGGCCCTTCATCAGAATCGTCGACCTTGCATCCTCGCTTGCGATATCTGAGAAACTGCCTATATATATATATATATATATATATATATATATATATACATTTCTCTCTCTCTCTCTCTCACACACACACACACATATACTCTCTTTCTCACTCTCCCTTCCTCCCCCATCTCTCTCTATATATCTATCTATCTATCTATCTATTTCTCACAATACGATTCTTTCCCTCGCTTGCGACCCAAAACGCATCAGATCCGGTCCTGTGAATTTTCAGTTGGGGTCTGGCAAGTCACCTCCTCAACTCAATTCTACATCTGGTTCCTTGGATCGTCTGGTGTGACAATGAGTGCAAAGTCTCTTCTGGGATGAGACATGCACTACCAGAAAAAAAAACAACTTTCATTTGTGTTCTAACCTGCTCAAACGAGTCGGAGTAGCTTCTCAAGTTTCGAAAAAAAACAACAAAAGAAAAAGCTAAATAAATGTTCGTTCTGAATCGTCTGTTCCAAACAAAAAAAAACTAGCCCCCAAAAAATACCACTAAATATTCATCGTGAATTTCCTGTGTAAGAGTCGACCAGAGAAATAACGAGTCTGGTTTTCAAATGGAGCGGTTAAGATGTAAAATTCGAGCAAATACTCGCAAACATCTTAAGTAACAACAGATAAAGCAAAGTCAGCCAACTATAATCTTATTTTATCTTATTAATATTAAGTCGATTTGTCTTTCTTTTTAATCACAAAATGTCAAGCTGTTGGAACTTGGCTTAAATGGATTAGGCATAATTCCCCCTAATGCATCAACCTTTCGGAGAGATGAGAAATAAGACGAGTCTATGTTTAGCGTACATTAAGTAAAGCGAAGCAAAGGCATTTGAATCATTCTATTGCGAAACAGTTGCAAACAAAACTGCTAAGCCTCTTTCTGGTGGAGGAAAAGCGAAAACGTTACGTTTTTTTTTGTTTTTGTTTTTTTTCTGAACTCGTCCTATTTGCTTGATGCGCTCGAAATGCAATCGATATCAGCACTGAGAGTAGAATCGGCGAGCCGTGTTCAAATTCCGGTCGAATCTGTTGCGTTCACTTTCACGCCCACTGAGAAAGACATCAATACTCCTCTTTTATTCCCAGCTAATGGGCTAAATAGCAAAATAGGCTGGGTTCTCTAATCCTTGGACAGGAACCCTTTCATCAATAACCATTTATTTTGACAGATAGTAGCTGAGCGGTAGTCTGGTAAAGTGAACTCTGACATGAAGGAAGACTCTGAATTCCGAAAGCCGTGGAGAAGGCAACGACAAACCATTCTAGTGTATTTTCCAGGAATGCATAATTCAATAAGTTATGTGCCATGCATGATACACGCTTAGGCGATCATGTATCTTTCGATACATCACTGACGAGGCAGGTATTTCCCCGCAGTAGCTTACCATTTCTTTCTGCGGTAGACCAGTTGCCATCCAAGGCTATAGAACCCAGTCTGTCCTGCTATTTACCCATAGCTGGGTGGGAGAAGAAGAGGATTCATACCTTTCCCAAGGGTACTGGCACGTGAGTGAACGTAATGGATTCGAGTGGAATTCGAACTAGGCTCTCCGATTTCTCAATTCACAGACAATAAATGTAGGAATATGTGGTGAGCCGTGACCGTCTATGACCTGAATAAACTATTTGCCCTGTTTCCATGGCGTCCAATTGGGATAAGTTGGAAATGTCTTCCGCTTTTGAGTGGGTGATACTTCTAAAGAGTTGCATTAAATATTTCTGGCATTTTTTCCCTTTCATCCTAATTATTATTACTTTTATCACGGTTTTTCCAACCGTCTTCAGGTGTAGAGTTCATCCAAGAGACGACTTCTTTGTAAACATCTGCTTTGGAAAACAACAAAGGTAACGCTAGCATCTACCTAGGCTTGAACACCGAACTTCGGTGTCGGAGAGAAATACATATACAGATAGCTAGATAGATATCTGCCTTTATCTAGGATCGAAACCCGGATGAATTGGCGTCAGTCGGAGATTTTACCCCTACGCTGTTGGCACACGGTAGGGAAGAAAGTGAATTTAAGCGTATTTATTTTTAAATAAACACACACTAACTGAGAAAACTCGATTCGATTTACCGAAGAGTCATGCATTATATAATAAAAAAGGGTCAAACGCTAATATTTCGTGGTTATAAATTATTTCCATTGCTCAAACACTAATATTCCGTGGTTATAATTTTGTTTCCATTGGAATCGTAATCACGATTCAATTCATCAGACCTACAAATTCAAAAAGCTTTTTTTTTTAATTTCTGGACATTGAGTTCTACCTGGATTCTATTCCTTGGGTATATATATATATATATAATTAAGTAATTTACCCCTAAGCCGTTGCCACACACAAGTAATTTCACTCCAGATTTTAATATATCTCTTCCTCCTATATTTTTGTGTAATATTTCCGTTAGTATTTTAACGTCCAGAAATAAAATACAGATTTTAGATCAGTTTCACAGATAGATAGATAGATAGATAGATAGATAGATAGATAGATAGATATTAGTATATATAAATACCCAAGAAATAGAATCCAGGTAGAAATCAATGTCCAGGACAGAGCAAGAATATAATATAACAGGCTCAAACACTAATATCCCATGGTTATAATTTATTTAGATTGGAATCGTAACACGATTCAATTCATCAGACCTACAAATTTAAAAAAAGCTTTTTGAATTTTTAGGTTTGATGAATTGAATCGTGATTACGATTCCAATGGAAATAAATTATAACCACGGAATATTAGTGTTTGAGCAATGGAAATAATTTCTAACCACGGAATTTGAATATAATATATATAATATATATATTAATAATATAATATATAATAATAGAGTATATATAATATATAATAATATAGTATATATAATATATATATTAATATTAGGTTGGTGCAAAAATAATGCTGTTTTCTCACATAGTAACATATGTGAGAAAACGACATTATTTTTCACCAACCTAATATATATATTAATATATATATTAATATATATATAATATATATATTAATAATATAATATATATATACTATATATATAATATACATATAATAATATATAAATATAATATATATATATATATATATATATATATATATATATATATATATATATATTTCTTTTTACAGTGAGGTTCATACTGTTCAAGGCACGGAGGTCAATCGAGATAGAAGGATACAGGAAGAGGCGGTTTATACAGATAGGAGGAGAAAATAACGATTAACCCTAGACTTAAAAGGTTAAGATTGCAGTAATCCGGGAAACATTCACTTGAAAGTCGGTTCCACAGAGCAGTGATTCGCGGGAAGAAGCTGTTCGAGTGGAATTAACTTCTCAGCGAGGAATACGGAGGGAATGAGGGTGGTTTGCTACAATGTGAGTGGCAATGTGGGACCTAGAAGTAAATGTTAGACCTGGCAGAACCAAGGAATGCAGTTCGTCCAAGCACATTACATGCTAGTTGCGATAGAGCAGTGAGGGGCTTGCCACGTCCCGCCTATAAGAGAGAGTGTTGTGGATTCCGTAAATGGAATCCTGCACACATAAATAAATAACGCCAGTAATTGAGATAGAAACATAAGTGTATTAAACGTAAGAATACAGACTTGAAGTGAAGATTAGTAGTCCAGGAATGCGGGTTAGTAAAAAGTATATGTACAAGTCTCTGTAAGTAAAGCTGTAATCATCTCTCTCTCTCTCTCTCTCTCTCTCTGGACTCTTGTATAACTGTCTGAGAATACCCTGTGTCTGTCTCCGTATCTCTCAACCTGTCTCAACGTATCTCTATATTTAATATCCCACCCATGAGGAATATATGTGGCACAAGGCCGAGTTTAAAGTGGGTTTCTTCGATCCCGTAGGTTCGGCCAAAAATATACCCTTTGAACCAGCCTAGACGGTTTCAGAGCCTGTCTACCTCCCCGGACGAAACCCTGCCCTTCGGCAAAGCTTCGTCCGGGTTCCTCTCTGCTAACGCAGAGAGTTCGACAGACGTCGCAAACAGTCAAAGACTGTATTGAGACGTATCTCGGTATTTATCGATCCACCCACGAGGATTGAATGTGGCACAAGACCGGTTAAATGTGGGTATCTCCGAGCCCGTAGGCTCGGCCAAAAATATAGCCTTTGAACCCGTCTAGACAGGTTCAGGCACTGTCTACCTCCCCGGAAGAAACCTTGCCCTTCGGCAAAGCTTCGTCCGGGTTCCTCTCTGCTAACGCAGAGAGTTCGACTGACGTCGCAAACAGTCAAAGACTGTATCGAGACGGAGCTCAACGGCAGGTATTCTCTCTGTCAGTATAAGTGTACTTTAGACGAATCCATCTCATATAAAAAGGGGAGAGCCCCACAACAGAGAGTTTGGACGGTCGAAAATAATTCGTCCTCCACAAGGAGTTGGAGACCCTTTTGAACTCTATCGAGACCAGAAAGTGAGGACTGGGATTTTCCCACCCAAATAGGACAACAGTACTCCATTCTCGGCCTTATCTGCCTCTTGTAAAGGTAAGGGGATGGCATAAGGAGTCAGATACTTACTAGAGCGGTACACGGAGGAGATCATTTTCCCTACATCTTTAGCGATGAATCGTATGTAGGAGTCCCACTTGAGGCTAGGTGTCAGGCTCAATAGTCTTTCAAGTCACGGGGTCTCCTCGAAGGGTACATTCGTTCATCCGTAACTGGTGGTAGTCCGGGGGCTGGTCAGCGACGATGGAATATAACTAGTTTGGTTTTATATAAAATGAATTCAGTAAATACACAACAATAGAAAAGGGTGTAAGACAAGGGTGTGTCTTCTCACTGGACCTTTCTGTAAGAGGGTCCTGAGAGAATTAGAAGTTCTACCAGGATTCATTAATGGCAGACACCATCTTAACAATATAAGATATGCAGATGACACAGTGTTGATAAGAGACACCGAAGGCGAACTACATGAAACTCCAAGAGTAAATAGAAAAAGGAAAAACGAAAAGAATGGACCAAACATCAATTGCAAGAAAACAAAAAAGGAACAGCCCAAGATACGAAGTACGAATTTGAAACACGAGAATTAAGCAAGGACAAACAATTATCAGACTAACATAGATGCAAACAGAAGGCGACATTGATACGGACAGAATTATATAGTCACAAACTAAAATACACATAAACAGATTGAGTAGAATGTTAGATAGGACTGGCAAAGCTACATAGACGCGAACAATCGAGAATAAAGTATTACATGTAAGATAGATAGATAGATAGATAGATAGATAGATAGATAGATAGATAGATAGATAGATAGATAATGAATAAACTGATAGATAGATAGATATGAACAAACTGATTGATAGATAGGTAAATATATATATATATATATATATATATATATATATATCAATAAACAGTAAGATAGATATGAACAGACTGATAGATAGATAGATAGATAGATAATGAATAAACTGATAGATAGATAGATAGATATGAACAAACTGATTGATAGATAGAGAGAGATATATATATATTAATAAACAGTAAGATCGATAGATATGAACAGACTGATAGATAGATAGATAGATAGATAGATAGATAGATAGCCACGCGTGCTTTAGCACTACGCGCCTTGATTTTCTGTAATAGATAGATAGATAGATATGAACAAACTGATATATATATATATATAGATAGATAGATAGATATAGATAGATAGCCACGCGTGCTTTAACACTACGCGCCTTGATTTTCTGTAATAGATAGATAGATAGATAGATAGATAGATAGATATGAACAAACTGATATATATATATATATATATATATATATATATATATATATATATAGATAGATAGATAGATAGATAGATAGATAGATAGATAGATAGATAGATATGAACAAACTGATAGATAGATAGATAGATAGATAGATAGATAGATAGATAGATAGATAGATAGATTGAAATGCATCAACAGAAAGGAACAGATTGACTTATGCTAATATGATCGGAATTGAAGATGCCAACTGATGGATACGGATAGTCAGTGATTATTAAGCTGGGGAAATGATTTCGTGGATCTGGCGTTCTTCCGCAGCGAAATCTTCGACAAAATCCCGGAATTGGAAGTCTTGGTGAGGGAATCAATGCCGCAATCCATACAAGTGGAAGTTATGAAAATAAAAATATCGGATCAAAGAAAGAAGTCGCAAAAGTGGAAACTGAGGAAACAGGTTCTTCCCCGAGCAGCAGGTGGGGAAGCCTGTGAAACGATTGTATGACGGGGAAGGAAAGGACAAAGAGAGAATGATTTGTAAAAGAGGGAGAGAGAGAGGCAGAAAGAGAGAGAGAAAGAGAGAGAGAGAGAGATGACAGCATAGTCTTGAGGATTAACGTGTGTTTCGGAGAAAACTACCAGCTCGGAAGAAGCGAACACAAATAAGGTTTAGAATGCTATTGCAAAAACACAAATATGAGTCTTATGATAAAATAACATACACTATAAACACATGCATAAACACATGCATAAACACATGCATAAACACATGCATATACACATGGATATACACATGAATATACACACGCCAACTCATCTCACATAAGAATATATTGAAAAAATGAGATTGATGCATATAAAATATGAATATATGTCTATCGATGCATAAGCATCTATATATTCATATCTATGTAAGTGTATTCCTCGGTATGACGATAAACTACCTCCAACAACAAGGACTCTGATCAGAAGATTGGAGAATTGGAGGAGTATAAAACCACATCTAAATTACTCTTGTTCCCAGCTCTCCAGCCTGATAAATTTTTATAGTAAAATTAGCAACAATTCCTATTTATAGTAAAATTATCAGCGATACATTATATCTGTATTCGAAGTTAGGCAAGCGCGTTCAAAATATATTCAGTTGAAGTCATAAAATTGTGTTCAAAATATTAAGATTAAATAACCCATAGAGGTCTTGATATGCCGCTAAACAAAATCACTCAATCAACGATGTGAGTGTATATGTTTATGTTTCTTTTTGTTGTATACATAATGGAATTATTATTAGTCAGAGGCACTATACATCCGCGTTTATTTAGACGAAAGAATGCAAAATTTCTTTGGCTCAAGAATCTCTTCCTTCTAAGTAATCCGTGCCAAGAACTATTCCAGCAGCACCTCGTATATTATAAGATAACCAAAAAATCTCTGCCGTTTTTTATTTATTAGAAAAAAAGGTATACATCAAATTTGACACACCGCTAGTCCTTAAAGTAATAACCGTCGGCAAAAGGACCTTTTGCCAACGTGCCATGAGCTGCGGTGAAAATCAAGTGTCATGTACATCAATATGTGAATGGCTGTCGCAAGTCTGCTTCATTTGCAAAGAATTTCCCATGAAGGCGGTTGTTCAGTGAATGGAAAAGGTGGTAAACCGTTGGCGCAAGTTCCGGGGGATAAAGTGGATGGCACAGTGTCTCCCAGCCAAGTCGCGTATCCCTGACCACTTACGCGAACATGAAGCCTGGCATTGTCATGGAGGAACAGTACACCGTTGCGATTAACCGATGCTAGCTCTTTCTGCTTCACTGCCTGTTGCTCGCGTTCCAATTGCTGCGTGTACAGGTCCGAAGTGATGCTTTGTCCTGTAGCTAGCAGCTCATAATGCGCCACTTGTCGACTAGTCCACCAGATACAGATCATTATCTTGCGTGGATGTTGAGATGATTTTGTGGCGTGAGGCACAGAGTCCCGTGGTGACAACCAATGTTTGGCACGCTTGGGTGTCTCAGACAGTACCCACTTTTCGTCACTGGTAAGCATTCGACCAAATATGCGTATGTTGGGGTACCGAGAAAGCAACGAGAAATACGCTGTCAGTGATTGAAGCTCGTGTATGGGGTACTCACCTGGTCAACTTGTACGCCTTCCCTATTCAATGCAAGTGAAATCCGACTGTTTCACCAGAAACCTGGAAGTGTCCGGCAAGTCCACCACAGGTTTGGGTATTGTCCGCGTCTAATTCATTAATGGCAGCCACCATCTTAACAATATAAGATATGCAGATGACACAGTGTTGATAAGAGACACCGAAGGCGAACTACATGAAACTCCAAGAGTAAATAGAAAAAGGAAAAACGAAAAGAATGGACCAAACATCAATTGCAAGAAAACAAAAAAGGAACAGCCCAAGATACGAAGTACGAATTTGAAACACGAGAATTAAGCAAGGACAAACAATTATCAGACTAACATAGATGCAAACAGAAGGCGACATTGATACGGACTGAATTATATAGTCACAAACTAAAATACACATAAACAGATTGAGTAGAATGTTAGATAGGACTGGCAAAGCTACATAGACGCGAACAATCGAGAATAAAGTATTACATGTAAGATAGATAGATAGATAGATAGATAGATAGATAGATAGATAATGAATAAGTTGATAGATAGATAGATAGATATGAACAAACTGATAGATAGATAGATAGAGAGAGATATTAATAAACAGTAAGATCGATAGATATGAACAGACTGATAGATAGATAGATAGATAGATAGATAGATAGATAGATAGATAGATAGATAGATATGAACAAACTGATAGATATATATATATAGAGAGAGATATTAATAAACAGTAAGATCGATAGATATGAACAGACTGATAGATAGATAGATAGATAGAGAGAGAGAGAGAGAGAGAGAGAGAGAGAGAGAGAGAGAGAGAGAGAGAGATAAATATGAACAAACTGACAGATAGATAGATAGATAGATACCACAGACTTGGGTATTGTCCGCGTCTATGGTCGCCTTGAGAGCCTAATCATCCAGGACTTGTTGCTAGCCACTGCCCAGTTCAACACAAAGGGAGAGATCAACCTGAACCTCTGGAACCAATGCCTAACAGTGCGTTCACTCACAGAATTTTTCCCAAAGGCTTGACGTATTCGGCGACTTGAGGCGGCTGCGGACAAGACCACCTAAAGTCATAAAGCAATCAACTCCGAACGAGTTGCTTCGACACCGCCATATTTCCTTGTAGCTGCTCGAGCTGTGACTGATGTATCTGAGCAACGCGACTGGATTGGTCAAAAGTAATGTCCCTACCCCATCGCTTTTCGAGTATGCGAGCGGTTCTTCCCACACGACGTACAAGATGCTAAGAACTGTTCTGGTTACCTTAAATAAAAGCAAATGTCCGAATAGGAGTCATAAATAACCTGAATTATAGTGCTAAAATGATTTTCTCTTCGGTCACATTGTTTTATAGAGATTTAAATATTAGGTTGGTGCAAAAATAATGTCGTTTTCTCACATATGTTACTATGTGAGAAAACGACATTATTTTTGCACCAACCTATTAGCATAAAACAAACAATTATGAATAATAATTTCCCAAACCATGTTGTTGATGAAGAGGTAAGATTAGCTTTAAAGAAACTTAGAAAAAATAATATAAGCAACCAACTTGAATAAATTTGCCGATCACATGAAAACAATTAATTAGGAAACTAGGAAAATATAATAGAAAAATTGACAGAAAACTTGTCGATATTATTTAACTAGGTACCTCCACTAGGTCGCGTAAAAAAGCAGCATAGCATGAGGAAAAAAGACCCCAAACGCAACGAAAACAAAGTTTTGTCATCAAAATGTTCATGTTATTATTAAAAGGAAAGACCAAATTATTTTTTATTATTTTTTATTATTTTTTGAGAATTTTTCCTCCTTTCTAGTACGTTCAAAATTTTGTTTAAAACTCTTGTATTTTTTTACGACAGCGGTCGACGAGAGAAAAAAGGTTTGTTTTATTTTTCGCTTTTCCCGAGGAAAACACATTATTTTCAGGAAATATTCAGAAATGAATGAAATTATTTTTGAATTTTTTTTTTAGAAAATCTTGGCAATTTTTTCTTATTTTTTTTACATGTTTCCACCTCCTTACATATTTTCATGAAATTTAGAGAAATTAAATTTTTATGAGTCTGATTTTTTATTAGTTAAAAACAGGACTCTTTAGAGAAAGTAAATCACAAAATATTTTTTGTAAAACAGTTACCTACCTGTTTCATCGAAAATTTGCTCTGAATTGTTAAAAAAAATGCAAAAAAAATATCATATTATTTAATTAGAAAAGCTTTTACTTGCTTTTGTAAATAAGTTTTATATTAAGGACATTATTGTCTGAAGAAATAAAACTTTTTCGATGAATAATGTATTTTTACAAGGATTTTTTTTTAAATTTATTTATAATATTAATTAATGCTTCAAATATCGTTTAAAATTCTTCATTGCTTTTCAAAATGCAATTTGGTGATATGGTTAAATGAAAAGTAAATTTACGAATCGAAATTTGTAAAGCTCATAACAGTCGTTTGAACACGAATATTTTAAAAATGATTTTAAAAATAATTTTTAGTGAAAAAACGTTCCTAATCTCTAACTATGGGTCACGTGATTTGAGTGTCGTCTGACGCACTGCAATTATTTCCCTTCAATATCCAGTTCTGTTTCACATCGTTAACCGCTAACGTGTTTGCAAAAAGTCCTTTCAAAATTTCTAAGTTAGATTTAATTTTTGTTAATTACTTTTTTACTAAATATTTTTATTTTAGATATTTATTTCTGTTTGGGTCATATTTTATTGAAGTAATTTTTTGTTTAAGTGAGTAAGTTATTAAATAAGATAAGAAGATGAAGAACCTAAAAAACAAAACCTAGACTAAAAAAAGTATTTATTAAAAAATAAATATTACATAATTGCTCGAAAAAAATGTTAATATTTAAAAATTACTAGTTAAAAACAAAAAAAAAATTCGTTCGCCAACATTTCGTAAAATGTTGTCAATTTTGGTCATCCATAGTAGCTGTCATCGCCTCGTAACTTCTCAATAATATCGATAATGTGAATAAAGACATAAAAAAATTCAGGCAAAATAAAGAAATGTTTGGATATAATTTTTTTTATGCTATAAGTAAATAATGTTTCTTTCAAATCAGATTAATTTAACTTTAAATTTTCTAATTTTAAATGTCAGAAATATATCATCTATTTTAGGAAGAATTTTAAAATCGAAAATTTTTTTATTTACAAATTTCCGAAAATTTCCGCTTTTAAGAAAATTTGTAAAAAAAATGAGCATTCAATCTATATAATTTCTATCTGAAATACACCAGAATATTTTACTTACTGGAAATAATAAATTTAATCCTTTTGCTTTCAATAAAAGAAAAAAAAATAGATGGTGATTAGTTGGAGGCCTAATACAAAGTCCTTCTGTTTACATAGAGAAGGCTTTAATGATAGAATATAGATGGCCATCTATATTCTATCATTAAAGCCTTCTCTATGTAAACAGAAGGACTTTGTATTAGGCCTCCAACTAATCACCATCTAATTTGTTTTTGGCCCCAATACACTTTGTCTATTTTTCTTTTTTTAAAATAATTTACTTTATTAACCTCGATTTAGCTCAGTTGAGTGAGGTTCGAAACCGTTTAGTTTTAATTTTATTATCATAACCTCGGTAAGAATGCTAATAATAAAATTAATTTTTGTCTGTTTATGGCATTAATATTTATATATATGCGCGCGTGTGTGTGTGTGTGTATGAGAGAGAGAGAGAGAGAGAATTAGGATCAAATATAGATTAAATATGGTTTGGAAGAGGACAAGACAGATGCACGAGTGTTCTGCTCAACGAATGACAAACAAGCTTCACAAAAATAAAAATGGCAGAATTTTCTTTCTTTTTCTTCCCCTCTCCCATATTTCATTCTCTGAGGAAGCTTTAATAAAAGCGAAATATATTAGATCCATAAAACTTTTCTACTGTTCCTTATTCCATCATATATGTGTGTGCTGTTTGTGTTTGTGTGTGTATTCATAGAAGATAAAATGGACAATGTTGATTTTAATTAGGATACAGCAATGGCCGGCCACTTGGCGTCCATCGCATTGCTCAGAACATATGTGACTAAACGCGTGTCAGTATAGGCGGTTAGAAATCATTTATTTACAGAAGGACTACGCACGGGATAACCTGGAAGATACTCCGGGATTTCAAAAGAATTTTAACACTTTTTTTTATTATTCAAAAATAGTTTTGTACAGAATTAAAATTCGAACACTGGAAATATATTCCAATTTAATATGTAAAATATATTCTCAATTAAGAAAAAATTATCTCATAATGTTCTATTCTCCCCATAGCAACAAAATAAAAACCGTTTATTTAAAGGATTTTATTTAAAATCACTCAGATTTTGTAACTCTCAATATCTATATGATGATTTTCTTAGTGTAGCTTAGATGTGGCACAAGGCCAAAAGTATGGGTCACTCAGTGAGGATCGAACTATTTAGCTGTAATTTATCTAGCGAGACAATTTTCCTAACCATTACACTACATAGAAGTGTCCTGCTCTCAATATTTATATGAACAGGAGAAATACATTGAAAATATTTTTAAGCTCCTACAATAGCCTAATTATTTCATATTCAACACAAAAAAGAATTCTTATAAAATATTTCAAAATAGAGGAGTGTACCATTCTGACAGACCCAACAAATCAAAATATATTATTCTAGCTACCAATTCTACCACAACGACAACTGAAAAATAATTTATCTAAGTGATATGTCCCGGAAAGGGATATATTTGTTCGAAGTAGCAAAGTGGTTTCGGCTACTGTAAACTGGTAAGACAATCTAGCAGGTAGCCGTAATGGACTGGTCCTCGTCGTAGTCGTAGGCAATATGCGTAGGCCATGTAAAACCACATCCGTCTGTATTTATGGCTGACACCAGCCAATCATATTACTGTGAAGGGGAACCCAGGTGTATGCATATTCATGACATCATTAAGCATGGCATAAAATTTGTTACAACTACATCTAAAGCAATAAAAGACTTAATTAATTAACAGAAAACGAAATGATAGTTAAAACTTTAAGGACGAATTTACTCTGTCACTTATAATAATTACTTAGTCACTTATAATAATTACTTAGTCACTTATAATAATTGCCACCCTGAATGGATAGGAAAAACCTCGATGAATTTAAATAAAAGATTATAAAAACACAAAACGGTTCTTTTACAAAAAAAACTCAATGTCTTAGTTGTTCACTATAAGGAATATGAACCTCGATTTAAAAAAAAAAACGCAGCTAGTAAATTGCTTTGTTTGTGTTTATTAAATTAAAAAAAAAACAATTTACTAAAGAGAAAATGTATAGAAAGTGCTTTAAACACTAAACCAACCACAGTCTGTCTATATTTCTGAGATGAGGTATTATGTACATTATTTACATTATTCGGACTATGGTCCTCATCTTTGTCGCCATATTTATCACAACGTTTCGGCCGTTGTACGCTCCGGCCTTCTTCAGGTGGTTGGAATTTCGAACTGAACCCTTTATTGCGCTCACTGGGGTAGACTGTTCTAGTTCCACGTGCCATGTGTTCTCAAGGACACATGGCACAGTGGATAAAGGCGTTGGTTAGATGCAGTGAAAGGACCCAAAGAGTGTGAGTTCAATACCCGGTTAAGGCAGTGGAGAACTTTCAGAGGGAAAATTAGCAGGAGATAACTAATAACTGACATCCATCAAACATGGCAACATTAAAAAATACAAAAAAAAATTGAACTATATAGGCATTTACAAAGCGTCGCTTAGATGTAGCAGAAGGCCGAAAGTGTTAACCACCCAATGAGGACCGCATTAAGCACTAAACTAAAGACACTGTTTCAAGAAAGTGTGAAAAATTGATTCAGCTACTGATATTTAATCATTTTAACTGGATGTTTCCCGCCGATGCTGTCGCAAAATCAAAAGGAATATAATACAGAAGCTTGATTCTTGATTTCTACTAGTCACTACCTGCGTATTCAGTAAAACCAGCAGAAACAAGGATACGCCGTCACGTTCAGCAAATACAGGGGTGGACAGCTCAAGTTACCCATCCTGCAAATGTGCGTACGGTCGCCGCGCAAAGAACGCCATGTCCTGTGAGTGTAACAATTAATCTTCGTGAAACATGGCGTCAGACGCAAAAGAGACCTCGAGTCGCATGCCGACATGTTCGTCAACACCAGTAACATCCGTGTTTTTCCCGTGAGCAGCGGGACAATTTGGCATGTCTCGCTAGATTCGAGCCTCTCTGCAACTGGTTAAGATCCGGGTCTTTGTAAGATACGCAAAGCTGGAGGAAAATAGCAATAGAGAGTTGACAAGACGCGGTGTCTTGTGAAGTCGGTCCCATGGGCATTTTGTTCCACAAGTTGCTGTGGTTTCTGAGGCAGTGTTATTTTTGGTTACATCCCGTCGCTTTCTTTTCTCTCCCTATTATTACCGGAGATGTTGGGAGAACAATCGATTAGGAGACCCCCCTCCCCACTATACCAACAAACTCTTTGCTTATATTACTACTAATGTATTTTACAAGGATTATTTTATTAAGAAATGAAATAAATATTTTGACACATTGATGTGGCCAAGGAGCCAGTAAGTTCAATAAACCTATTCGCCTGTCAGAGCGTTATGTTCAATTCATAGCACGAATATAATAATGTTCGAGGCAACGTCGGGTTACCCGAAAGAATGTGTATACATTTGGATTTCTTAAATCATACATACTACGGTCGACACAGTACGAGTAGTGTTACGCATGACAGCATTATTCGTAGAATCAATATGACGAATAAAGAGAGGCCAATAATCTTAGAATAGAACATTAGGAACGGTACTAACCAAAGAATATGCACACATATATATATATATATATATATATATATATATATATATATATATATATATATATATATATATATTATAAATTTACTAATTTAAAAATATGGTTCCATGGCTACACAGGAATTACCATGTTTCTTTTGATAACTAAAAACTTCAAATTTAATTACAGAAGTTTTTTAAACATGGTAATATCTGTGTAGCGAAGGGACCAAAATTTGAAATTAATATATATATATATATATATATATATATATATATATATATATATTTATATAGGGTGACCAAAAAAAAAAACGGGAATTTTTGAAGTGCGTATTGCCAGACATGAGCAAGTGGCAACACTGCGAGACAGTGACCTAGAGCAAGTAAACATTTCGCCATTTAGAATTCAAGATGAAATTCACAGTATCCCGGCTGAGATGTTGCAGCAGTCAATGAGGAATCTCAACAGCAGATTTCAAGAGTGCATTCGTACAGGAGGACGCCATCTACAGGGCCTAATTTAAAAAAATTAAAATTCCATCATTGTTTCTTAAATGGCATGTTTTAAGGTTTCAATTACTATGAATAAAATATTTTTCTTTCATCACTCTTGGTTTTATTGGATTGTTAAAAAGTTCCCGTTTTTGGGGTCATCCTGTATATATATATATATATATATATATATATATATATATATATATATATATATATATATACACTGTAGGGATTAATCTGATTAATCTGAATTATTCTGATTATTGATTACGTAGGAATTTGAGTTGAAATCATTTTGTGCATGTGTGTCTGTATGCTCGTGTTTATGTTGTGTGTGTCTGTGTGGGGGATCGATTGGTTTCACGAGCAGTTTGTGTGGAATTCAAATAGGTGAGAAATCTATTGAATTTAGACTTCGCCCACATAGCTCAAAATCTTTCATTTGACCTTTGTCTGCAAATGGGCCTTACAACGGAAACTGATTTTCACCCCGGCGAGCGTCGAACTACAAAACCCTACGTCAGAGAACAAATGAAAACTCACTCTACCGACATCCACAGTAAAATATGCGTTCATATTAGACCGCATTGCGTCACCCCCACCACATATTCACTGACATTAAAGACCGTCATGTGTAATGGTACGCCGTCTCAATGGCCTGATAATAAAAAAAATCTCTGGCTCTGAGCTTTTCTTTTGTTATCTGTTGAGGGGCTTTCTCACTTGTTCTATATCGCGTCGTCGTAAAACTGGGAATCGACTGTTGAAATAGCCGCTATCTTATCGTTATTTTACACACCGTTTTCAGTGAAAATAGTCATCTTTTTAAATAGGCTCATAAGAACGATAGTTTTATATGGATGTCATGCAGGGGGCCAAAAGCGTTCAGAAATACGTAAACTGTCAGATTAATGATTAAAATGGATTTGGAGCGAGTGTAGGAAATTGGTCATTATCCACTGCTATGTAGGAGGATTTATATTACATGAGAGTTGAGCAGTCTTTCCTTCGTATTTTATAGCTTTCGGAGGGTAGCTTTCGCTATTCTAAATATGCCTTCGGGATTCTATGTAGCATAAAGTTGGACACGTGAACAATGAGAAAGTTTTAAAGAAAATGGGGACTCGAAAGACACTGATACATAAAATCAGAAAATGGCGCTGAAATTTCTGGTATGCCCAATGAGAAAGGAAGGCTTGAAAAATTTAATGCGCACAGGATGTATTGAAGTAGGAGTAGCAATGAGCGAGTGAATCGATGGTAGGCCAGGGGTATACAGGGAGGGTAAAGACTCAGAGATTGCTTATAAGTACATGAGAAAAGAAATTGTGGAGAACCATGATCGCCTACATCCTGAAGGGACACAGCATATAGCTTATGATGATGAATGTCAATGAATACCGAAAATTGTTGTTCATGATGATGATCGTCTTCGAGTATAGAATCCAGAGGTTAGCAGTGAATATTTCGGAGACAGTAGGAAAGCGTTGTTCAGGTTAGCAGTGGATATTTTGGTAAAAGTAGCAGAGTTCGTCGTTCTGTTTCTCTTCGCTTGATAAGCTGGACTGGACATTCGGGTAGAGTAGACAAAATGGCCTCCTTTATACACGACGGATTGAATATTCTACGTCTTCTGATTGGTTAACCTTCTATTGGTGGACTATAAAGTGAGTCAAGTCATTTGGGCTAACTCACTAGTACATAAAATATACACAAAAAAACTGCAACAAAAATTTCAAATAATTTTAATAGATTTTCTTATACAAGTCAATATTTTTCACGATAGAACGACAAAGATTCTCCGCATATTTTTTTTTCTTGCTATACACTCTTGAAGTAATTCTCCTTAGCTTTCTCCAACATTTGGTATTCAGAGTTTTCCTTCTCATAGACTGGTTGCCAATCAAGGCTAGAGAGCCCAATCTACCCGGCTATTTATATATAAATGAAGAAGAGAAGAATCCATGTCTATTCAAATGGCGTTTATGCAAAATAAAATATAACATGAGTGTCATTATTGTTTTCATAATTTAAAGTTCGTTTTTTGTCGATTTCTGTTCCTTATTTTCTATAGTTTCGAATATAATGTCTAATTGTTTTCAAAATGGGTATTTTAAATTAAGAAAAAATAATTAAAAAAAAAAAGAACCTGCTGTGACGTCGTCCCCTGGTCGCAGCGCCAACCGTGACGTTCTATCCTAGTCTACCACGGCACCAACTGTGACGTCCCTGAACAGCACCAATTGTGACGTCCTCGCCGCGGCGCCAGGCATTCGCTCCTCGCTGCTCCGTTCGGGTGTCGCTGCTCCAAATGTGACGTTCTAACCTTTTGGTGATTCGGGTGGGAATCTGGTTAGATTTGATATCAGCCTCGTCGTTCCCAACTCGCTTCCAACGCCTGGTTACCAAGGTAACTGCACTGATCCCCAAGTCCGCCTACCCACGTTGTGAATTGATCTTAGGCAGACGAGATCAAACAGTGGTTGGGGCCGTACTGCAAACCGAGTTCAACGGGGGTGATACCACACAAATATGCATAAAAGACAATAAAATGAAAACTAAAAAGTTCAAAGTCTCAAAGAAAAAGGTAACAAACTTTATGTCTAGTTGTTCGATACATAGGACTGCATCTATCTCCCGACCCGTTCTATGGATTGTGACACATCGTTTTCTGCTAGGCAAGTTTTAACACTTCAAGTTGTCTGCTCTCTAAGAAATTGGTGTTTCGGTGGGTCTTTGGACGAAAGTAAAAAAAAAAACTTATTTCGGTGATCTGGATCTAAGTCGCTCTTCAAAATAATTGTTCTTGGGTTGAAGAGAGGTCCGGAATGTGCGTGAATCTTGGTCAGCTATCTGCGAGGCCTGCTTCAACTGGAGACTGACTCTGGGAACTGCTGGGACTCAAATGCTCGTTGTGGCTTCGTTTATATGGGCGCCGACCAAAACCGGGGTGAGTTTGTCGGCGCCGGGGGGTTTCTCGATAATTCTAAATACATATCCACCTCTCTGGTTAGGAATTCCCACCTTTTTCCATTTTTGGGAACCTTTCCTCACTCCCACCTTCTCATCATACTTCAGAGGGGCGTGAACTGCCCTCCCCACATCTTCGTAGGAACCTTTCTTACTCATCCTCCAGATGGGCTGCAACAGCCTCCCTCGTGCGTCACGTGATCACCACTCGACCAATGATGTCTCAGTCGGGCGTGGACGAATCCGCGGCTTTGTTTCAGGAAGAAAAAAAATATCTTGCTTAACTCTCTTGCTTCTCTTTCCCTTTTCTTCCTCTTAATCGCCGTTATCATTTCTCTGGCCACGAACGGGACAATATGACAATGGCGGTCATAACTCTTGTTCTACACGTGGTTTACGTCAGGTATTTTATCGCTAATTATCAGAATGTGTGGTCTTCCAAACACGGTCTCAAAAAGAAACATCTCCAAAGTTTCAGTCAGTCTGTCGCCTCGAAGAAAAAAAAAAAAAACACTTCTAGGTTCCCATTCATTTTCCTTCGGTACATATTTCTGATAACATAATTTTATTATCGCAGGCCAAGGATGTTCCGTCGAAGGAAAATCGGTCAACGGACACTCGTAGGTGGTCCTTAATTTTTCATATCTGTCCAAAGTCCCTTTAGTTGCCTGTTTTTCGTCACTTATCGAAATAACATTTTCATTTGAAATTTTTTTTTCTTTGGCCAGCTGGGCTGTAGTTGATAATAAGATGTCTTCCCGTACCAATAGTTTGTTTTCATATCCTTAGATAACACAGCCGATGCCAAAACATATCTGATTCTTTCTTTCTTTCCCTTTCTTTTTACTCAGAATTTCCCTGTCATTTTAATGACACTCTTTCGCCATTTGTTACTTATCAAAATATCCTTTTATCCATTGTCTCTTAGCCGTATGTGTGTATCAACCACGATTCGGTCCTTAGCCTCTCCTTTTCCTCTTTTCTTTCTTTTCCCTTTCTGCCTCGTTAAATGGTGCCACACAGCTCACATTTAACCAAAAGTATTCACCAAAATGAGACTTCTTTCTCGCCTACTCCACCCAGAGACTGATTTTTTAAAAAATCGTTTAATCATTTCACCTAAGGCAAGGCAATAAAGCCACTAAGACGCAAAAAGGTTACGGAGAGTGAGCCAATATGAGAAAAAGAAAACATTATTAAGTAGAGAGAACAATAAAACAACTGGAATTAAGAGGATAAAATATAGCGATTGACATTGCATTGAATTTTTTTTTTAAATCAAAGTTGACTGGAAAACAAGAAGCCGGAAAAGAGTTCCACAAGCAAGAAGTGCGAGAAAAGAAACGGTTACATCTGGCGATTTTGATTATAAAATAATGAAACCGTGACGCCAATCTGGTACTGGACTTAAATTCGTAATGTCTGGGTACTATAGAGGAAAACTCATTAGCACAATTACCATAAAAATATTTTTAGAACAGACACAGAGAATCTACCTTACAGCGGTTGTAAAGTAACTGAATTTAACAAGATCTGTCCTCCTTTACGGCAGCGAATGTTGAACGGCCTCCTCAAAGATGAAGAAGAGACTCGAGGTGACAGAGATGGGGTTCTACAGAAGGATGCTGAGGATATCATGGACCGAACGTATGAGAAACGATGAGGATGCAAACAAGGAGGAGGCTTATACTTAACATCAGGAAGAGGTAGCTGAAGTTCCTGGGAAACATAATGAGGAAGGAGGGCCTGGAGAATCTGATACTCACGGGTCAAACAGAGGGAAAGAGAGACAAGGGAAAAGAACGCATGACATACCTAGTGATCTTAAGCAAGTGGATGACAGAACGTGATCTGGGGGAGGTGGAAGAGGGACGGAACTTGTTGAATTGCAAAAGATAGAGGGATGTGGAGAGCCATGATGGCCTACGTCCTGAAAAGACACGGCACATAAAAAGAAAAGAAAGTGACTGAAGTCTAGATGCTAAGTCAGAACCAATAATATTGCAGATTCTTCTTTGTATTTTATCTCGC
>OZ010578.1:85643545-85648545 GCA_963932145.1 Acanthosepion lycidas
ATATATTGAAAGAAACTTTCAAACGTCTCTCCTAGCCACAACATTTTATCCTCAATGCTGAAAAACAAGCTTACAAAATAGACAAAACCAAAACCAAAACAGACACCACCAATAATGCTTCTTAAAAAATGCACAAAATTCATAATCCTGCCCTCCAATACTCTTTCCACTAAACTCGAAAACAAATTAGTCATCCATAAGACGAGGATCGTTACTACTACCTCCAGTAAAATCGGAGGTACAAGTAGGAAGAAAAATAAACCCAACACCAATTCAAATGCTGGGATGTATCAAAAAAAATGTTTACAGCGCAACAATGTTTATATGGGGAAGACATCATGTTATCTAACAACCAGCATCTCCGAACACAAACGAGACTTGCGTTTGGACAAACAATCTAACTTTCGCGTTTTGCATCGAAACTTTGATTTCACTAATGCCATCTTAATTAAAAAAGAATATAATTGTTAAGGAGAAAATACATTGAAAACATAATAACTTCATTACCAACTACAAAGACACGCTTAAATATTATATTACATCACCATCTTTCTTTGAATCCATTCTTAAAGAATCTAACTTATATGTATCTAATACAAAGAATACATTTTTAGAGTTAGAACCTTGTGACTCTACTGGTTAAATATGAGACATTTTTCATATATATATATATATATATATATATATATATATATATATAGTCATCCAAAGCTCGTCAGGGCGGCTAGACATGCAATTCATGCAATTGCTTCGCGCCGGGATCGAAACACGATCGATTTCACATCAGTCAGAAACTCTCACCATCAGGCTATCAGCGCACCCAACGGAGAAAAAGAATTTTTAACGCATTATATACGAGATATAAACATTCCCGTCTAGCAGAGTTCTCAATTCATAGCTGTATCTTCTAGAAGTAGTAATTCAACAATGGCGTGCCAACAAAACATGCCCAATACTTTTCGACGAGTTTCAAAGCAAATGATATTTACTGAAGCTCTGTAATGTTTTATAAAAGTGCTTCCATTATCATTAAGCGTCTTTTGCAATTATATATTGTTATGATGTTTTGAATGCGCTCAAACACACATAGACACACACACACACACACATATATATATATATATATATAAATATTAATAAAAAGAAAGAACAGTAAGATATATAATTCGGTGTTCTTATAGATATTTTTATTTTTACAAAATAGTGCTCAATGTAAATTTACAGAGCATTAATATTATAAGTTAATAGACTTAAAATATGGTTTTTCGCTACACAGTTCCTACCATGTTTCAAAAATGGATTTTTTGAAACATGGTTGGAACTGTGTAGCGAAAAACCATATTTTAAGTCTATTAACTTATAATATATATATATATATATATATATATATATATATATATATATATATATATATATTAGGTTGGTGCAAAAATTGTGTCGTTTTTTGACGTTAAAAAATACGTCAAAAACCGACATTATTTTTGTCCAAGAATTATCAGATTATTTTTATATTTTCAGAATTTATTCATTAATGAATAAACTTTATATTGATTCTTTTACTTTAATGTTTTAGAGGGGGCTTTTATCGTGCCAGTTACAGCCCTCCTTTACTTAATTCGTGTCTCAGTTCATACTCGTGAATTTTTTATATACCTAGTTTTTACATTTTTATAAAGTTAGGATCGAATTCTACATTTTCGAAAGATTGTATAAGAGCCTGAAAGTGTTATATCATTAAAAATATTTAACATCGACCGTGAACACATCGAAAATATGGTTTGAAATTGTAAGAAAAGAAGTCGAAAATTCAAAAAATTATTTTTGTAGTGAGTTTCTGATGCCAATTTAAAAACAAAATATACCGTATATTTTTTGTTTTCACATGTATAATTTCTTCTGTATATTTGTTTGTTATAAAATTGGCTTTCATTTTCACAGCACGATTTTAAATCTCCTTTGCAGTGAAATTTTAAAACACTTTTAAATCTTGGTCTTTGCTGAAAAACTTGATATAAAATATGTTGAAAGAATAAAAAAATATGAAGATTAATGCCCATTTCCAGCATGAACATTTTTTAAAATACCTTTATTTATTTCATTTTGCAATATTTGGAGTTTTCTTCTACGGACGATCAAAAACAAAATTAAAAATTCAATTCTGAACTATGTCCTCAACTAACTCATTTCCGTTTCACGGATTTTTGTGTTGTTTACTCAGACAACACAGTCGTACATTTTGCTTATCTGCGTTTATAGCTTCCATGTTATTCTACACTTCCTTATATTAAAAGAAAATCAGGGTTTTTAAGGAGCAAAGTAAATGTCTCTTTTAAGTTCATTATTCCCTTTTTTATTTAAATAATTTTAAACTTTAGTTTGGCTTGGTTTAGTTTGTTTTACGGTATATCAACCTCAATGCGTTATTTAATGCCGACAAAATTTTTTATTGCTGGTAATATATTTTCCTTCAAAAAATCTATTTCTGGTACAGTGTAACCCGGATATAAGAGAAACCCGAATATAAGAGAGATTTTATCTGGTCCCAAATTAGAACCAAACTTACATAAACAAAATAGACCAAACCCGGATATAAGAGAGACCCGGATATAAGAAACTTGTTCTCCGGTCCCGACAACTCTCTTATATCCGGGTTACACTGTAATATTTTTCCTTCCAAAATTTATTGCTGGTAATATTTTTTTCAAAAAAATGTATAGCTGGCACTATTTTATTTATTTATTTTCTTTATTTATTTTTGTCAAAAATGTATAGCTGGTAATTTTTTTGTCAAAAATGTATAGCTGGTAATATTTTTGTCAAAAATGTATAGCTGGTAATTTTTTTTTCAAAAATGTTAGCTGGTAATAATTTTGTCAAAAATGTATAGCTGGTAATATTTTTGTCAAAAATGTATAGCTGATAATATTTTTTTCAAAAATGTATAGCGGGTAATATTTTTCTCAAAAATGCATAGCTGGTAATTTTTTTGTTAAAAATGTATAGCTGGTAATAATTTTGTCAAAAATGCATAGCTGGTAATATTTTTGTCAAAAATGTATAGCTGGTAATATTTTTGTCAAAAATGTATAGCTGGTAATTTTTTTGTCAAAAATGTATAGCTGGTAATTTTTTTTTCAAAAAATGTATAGCTGGTAATAATTTTGTCA
Organism: Acanthosepion lycidas; assembly: GCA_963932145.1. Classification (NCBI taxonomy): domain Eukaryota; kingdom Metazoa; phylum Mollusca; class Cephalopoda; order Sepiida; family Sepiidae; genus Acanthosepion; species Acanthosepion lycidas. Next base: position 85,646,713 of record OZ010578.1, read on the forward strand.
AAAATGTGTAGCTGGTAATATTTTTGTCAAAAATGCATAGCTGGTAATTTTTTTGTCAAAAAATGTATAGCTGGTAATAATTTTGTCAAAAATGTATAGCTGGTAATATTTTTGTCAACAATGTATAGCTGGTAATTGTTTTGTCAAAAATGTATAGCTGGTAATATTTTTTTTCTTCGACAATTTATTGCTGTAATAATTTTTTGCAAAGTGTTTCTGGTATTAGGTTGGTGCAAAAATAATGTCTTTTTCTCACATATGTTACTATGTGAGAAAACGACATTATTTTTGCACCAGCCTAATATTAAAACCTATTTTTACATTTTCATAGTGTTTTAACCCCAGTTTGGGGGTTAACTATTTGCCCATAGCTGGGAGCCTAACAGATGCTACCACCCCGGTCAGAGTGGGCATGGCATCAACAACAATTCAGAGGTTGTTCCACGCTCCTCAAAACCTCCTGATCAGAGTAATCTAGGAGCTGACCTGCTTGTCGTTGCTTAACTTCGGTGATAGTACGAAAACCGCTTGTTTCATCATGCCAAAAATTCTTTTTTTCGTCAGAATCCATCTTGCACATTTACAAATCTACCATTAAACTGTTCATTGAATACTGTTGCCATATTTGGTCTGGTGTTCCTGCTGTACATCTAGAGATCCTAGAGAAAATTCAAAGAAAGATCTGTGACTACTTTCGATCAGTCAATTTGGATCCTGACCCGGCATCTCAAATTCAGTGACTCCCTGATCGACGTGACATAACTTTCCTCTGTAATTTCTACAAATATTTTCATGGCAGCTGCTCTGACGATCTTTTTACCCTGGTGCTCTGAATACACGAATTTAAGCGTGCTACTAGATTGGCATTGTGGCCCCACCCTTTTACTGTTGAAACAACTAAACGAAACCTCCACTTCTACTCCAATAGTCTTTTTTCTCGCACTTCCTACCTTTGGAACCCTCTTCCGTTTCCTTACTTCCCTGATAGCTACAACCTTCAAAAATTTAAATGCAACGTCAATAGCCATCTTCTGTCTTCTTGAATCGCCTTCATCTTTTGACCTTTCATCAATCTTCTCTATACTCAGTCTCCTCTTTCACTTTCACCCACTATAACCGCCTGCGTACTTGTGGCATCCCCGCTTTGCTTGCGATGAAATCATTAAAAACCAAACGTGATGTGGCGTAAGCCTTTCAAAGTACAGAGTGGTAAGAGTTCATACCCTGCTGGGAAAAATGTATTTTACGTTACATTTTTAGTAAAAGGTAAGTAACATTTTTATAAAATCTATCTAATTAACCCTTAAAGTTACTACTTTTCTTCGAAACAAATGTCTAAGAAATCTTTAATGAATTTTAAGTTCTCTTTTTTTCAAATATTTTATTCTTATATTCTTTTATTTACAATATTGGCCAAATGCTTGGAACCGCCCTCTGGATAATTATTAAGTTTCCTTCTTTAGTTTAATTAATTTTTGTTAATCTAGGATCGAATTCTGCGTCTGCGTAAGATTGTACTATCAGTAATGGGTGCGCTTTGCTGGACAATGCTGACAAGCAAAACAAGATCTCGCGAGTGGTCTACTGCTCTGGACACCTAACCATGGAGCAAGACGGGTTGGTCGTCCAGCAAACACCTACATTGACCAGCAATGTTATGACACAGAATGCCACCCTAATGACCTTTCTACTTTGATACAGGATCGTGATGGTTGACGTGATAGACTTATGAATGTCTGAGCTAGCTCGACTGATTAAAAAGGGTGCTTCATTAAGAGGAGTGTATATATAGGTGTTTCATTAAGACGGATCAAAGTCAGCAGTAAATAAATC
>OZ010578.1:85651045-85713545 GCA_963932145.1 Acanthosepion lycidas
ATATATATATATATATATATATATATATATATATATATATATATATAGAATCTGTAACCTTGGAAACGTGAATTATGATTTTAGCTGTGTCTTTAAAACCCAGTAATTTTAAAGTTACTCCAAAATTCCCTTGAGGATGAAATTGAACTAATGTCTTTAATTTAATTGCAAAATTAAATTCGGACCTTCCATTTTTGAAACTTGGTTAGAACTGTGTAGTGGAAAAAGCATATTTTAAATCAATTAATTTATAATAAATATATATATATATATATGTGTGTGTGTGTGGAGAGAGGGAAATAGAGAGAAAGACGAGCTGGTATTCCCACAATAAAGTTCTCGAAAAATATTATCTTTCTACATATAAGTACATTTTTTTCTGTTATGAATTATATTTGTATTTATATATATCACGTAAATCCAGACGGTTTTACATATGTGAGAATATGTGTGGGGGTTGGGAGTGAAATCAATTTGTGTTTGTGTGTGTTTGGTCCCACAAGGGGAGATAGATGAGAAATATTTTTAATTCAGATTTCGCCCACATACAACAAAATCTTTCATTTAACCTTTGTCTGAAAATGGGCCTTGCAACGGAAACTGGTTTTCACCCGCCCCGGCGAGCGTCGAACTACAAAACCCTGCGTTACAGAAACAATGAAAAACTCATGCCGCCGACAACAACACTGAAATATACGTTCATTTTAGACCGCATTGCGTCACCCCCACAACACATTTGCTGACATTAAAGACCGTCATGTGCAGTGGTCAGACGTCTCAATGGCCAGATAACAAAAATCCGTTAATGATATTTTGTAATATATCAGAGTTATTCTCTTCTGGGGGGGGGGTATTCTTTTGCTGGAAGAGCTTTCGTTTTTTTTTGTTTTTTTTGTTTTTTTCGCTAATTTAATTGTAAATGTGTCAGGTGAGATATCTTCTCGGTGCGTATTAACTGTTACCACGCATGAGTAGCGAGTTCTCTCCTCACTGGGTGCCCCATACTTGAGGCCTTGTACAAGAAGCATCGCCTATTCGTATTCGTACGCTGTGTGTAGCGTAACGGCCATCGGTGCAGAAAGCCTCAAATACTTTCGTACAAACGCCCTTATAAATCCACTGATTCCTCTCACCGTGCAAGGCGGTGAACAGACAGGCAGACTGGAGTGTATAGATTTGATTGTCAACCAGTCTAGAAGAAGGACAACTCTGAATTTAAAACCGGGTGATTAAGGGGGTTTTCAGCTCTACCCAATAATAAAAATGATATAAAAAATCTCCTCACTAGAGTGATTTCAGCAGCAACGCTGGGCATGGTGATGCTGAGACCTTATATTTCACAGGGGAGTATACAAGATTAAACTATATACAGCATAGGCCAAATGTCTGAGGCCACCATCTGGGTTTCGAAAAATCGCCTAAAAATTTAAAGTTGCGTGCCTTTTTCAAAACTAATTTACTGGTTCACTTCAAACCGTGGGGGGGGGGGGCTTTCTCTTCCTGACGGGTTTTATCATACTTTCAATAATAATAATAACGAAATTAAACCATTACTACATAATGATTCATTAACATTTTAGTATTTTTTTGCTTAATTTAACTTGGCTAATAGTAATCTTAAGGATGGTGGATTTCAAATTTTAAGTAACACCCCCGTAAAAAAAGTGAACACCCCCACAACAATGCGCGAAATAGCTTCAGCATCCTAGCTTAGTAAGAGTTAATGAAACCAAAAAAGGCAGGAAACTTATTAATTATTAGGTTGGTGCAAAAATAATGACATAATAATGCCGTTTTTTGACGTATTTTTTAACGTCAAAAAACGACATTATTACGTCATTATTTTTGCACCAACCTAATATTAAATCCAGAAAGTGGCTTCAATTTTTTTTTTGTATCTATTATGTACGTATGTTTATGAAAATGAATACTATGAACTAAGTTCGAATTCTGGTCAGTGATGTGCCTATCACTTTCACACAAATGCCCTAATAGAAGAACGTGGCTCTAGGCGTCCTATATATAATCAATTCACCTAAAAAAGGCGATAATGCCACTAAGACGCAAGGGGCTACTGGGAAGGAAAGAGAATGAGAAGACTTAAAAAAGGAACCGGAAACCCAATCTTAAACAGGAAACAAGGGATCAGCTCTTACTCCTGTCCAAAAGAATGAGTGGGGGGGGAGTGAATTAAATTTTATTGTGCTTTATTTTTAAATGAAGTTTGGAACTCGATTGGTGTTTTCTATCCCACCCGTAATCACCGGACGTCGCACTAACTGTTTACTACCTTTTTCGATCGATGTAAAACACTTTGAAGAAGAAAACTCTCTCTAACGAAAACCAAATTAAAGATTCTGTTAAAACCTTCTCGCATCCAAAGCTGCGAAATACTATTCCGAATGTACCATAGAGCTGCCTGATAAGTGGCAACAAATTATTGCAAATAATAGTGAATATATAATTGAATAAAATATAATTATACTTTATTTCTTCAAGAATAAAGTTGATAAAGATGGATATACAAGATGGTATATCAAGAAACGATTTCGCTCGATATATCATGTTAACCACAGCAAGAAAGTATACGCTATTTGTTGAATATATTTGACACACAGTAATATATATATAACGTGCCTCGTGAAGGACGAACCAGTTAGCACTGGCCTGTTATATGAACTCACTAAGTACTACTCTACAGCGCTGACATCTATCAAGTTGTATCGGAAAATAGCGTCGACTTTACGTAACCAATGATTCGGGCTATCAATAAATGTAGATATGTTCGCCCAGTCACTGTCTCATTGCATCAGCGTCTTGATTTATATGCGCGTGAGTGGGTACGCATGCGTGCCGGTTTTTACGCATGCGTTTTGAGACGCTGAACGTAGGTTCACTGCATAAGTCATTTAATATGCAATATTGTAAAAACCCAAGGAGGCGAAAGCATTAGACAAAACGATTCGAAAAGTGAAAAAAAATTGCATATTTAGGACACATGCCCGTGTCGAAATATCGTTTCTTCGAAAACTAGAGAAATTTAAATATAGGGGACATATTTATTAGTGAAATTATACTTTTAAAATGTCAATACCTCAACTGCTCTTTATTCTTTTACTATAAATGTATTTTTTTTTAATTTAAACTCGAGACACCTGTGGGTTTCTAGGTAATGGTTAACGAGCTAGCCCAGTTGATCATTACTGCCACGTAATGAATTTCATTCTTAGACAGTGCCACTTAATTTTTGGCTTTAGATGAGTGGACGCTTGAGAATACCAAGCGCTGTAAACTTGGATGTGCGGGTGGTGTAATAGACAATGGTTCGGAATTGTTAATCAGAGAGCCGAGTTCCAATTTCAGTTGGCTCCTTTATATTCACTTACGTACAAATACCCTTGGGAAAGGCAAAAAAATCCACCTCTTCTCCACCCAGCTGTGGGATACTTAGTAATGTATACATTATTTCTTCTTTCTTTTTATGTGTCGTGTCCTTTCAAGGCGTAGGCGATCATGGCTCTCCACTTCCCTCTATCCTTTGTAGCTCTCAATAAGTTTAGTGACTCTGCCACCTGCCCCAGGTCACGTTCTGTCATCCACTTGCTTAAGCCCGCCAGGTATGTTATGCGATGCTTTCTCTTGTCTCACTTTACTTCTATTCGACCTATGAGTATCAGATTCTCCAGGCCCACCTTTGTCAGTACTTATCCTAGAAACTTCAGATGCATCTTCCTGATGTTAAGTATAAGCCTCCTCCTTGCTTGCATCCTCTCCAAGACCTCTTCGTTGCTCACACGCTCGGTCCATGATATCCTTAGCATCCTTCTGTAGAACCATATCTCCGTCGCCTCGAGTCTCTTTTTCATCTTTGAGGAGATCGTCCAACATTCGCTGCCGTAAAGAAGGACACATGTCACGTAAAAGCTCAGTATTCTTTTCTTTGTTACCAATGAAATCCTCCTGTCTTGTAATACTCTGCCCAACTTTTGGAATGCGCCCATGGCCATCCCAAAACGTCAGTGCCGCACTTACCTTCCTCTGGCAAAACACTTTCCAGATATTTAAACTTCCGTACCTGCTTGATTTTAGACTTCTCGACCTGCAAATCGCATTTCGGGGTTCATCCTTTCACTGATGACCATTGTATTCCGTCTCTCTCCTTCGCTATTACTGAATCATTATAATCTTTAAAAATAAAAAAAGAAAAGATATTTTTTGGCTTTAAATAACTTGCAAAAAAAAATGAATCCTTAAACGCACACACACACACACACACATATATATATATATATATATATATATATATGTGTGTGTGTGTGTGTGTGTGTAATTATTTATTTAAAAATATGATTCCTTCGCTACATAAGAGTTCTCATGTTTCAAAAACGAGATCCGAAAACCTCAATATAATTATTAAAATTAAATTGAGTTCATTATATTGAGGTTTTCGGCTCCCGTTTTTGAAACATGAGAACTCTTAAGTAGCGAAGGAAACATATTTTTTTTTTTTAAATAATTATAATTTAAGCTCTACTTCTGTGTGGAGCACTGTTTTTTAAAAATAAAAACAAAAATACTAAAGAACTCCGGATTATTTACCTAACGCGTTCTTTTCTATTTTACTACATATCTGCACACACACACACACACACACACACACACACACATATATATATATATATATATATATATATATATATATATATATATATATATATATATATATATATTTGGTTGGATTGATGTGAGTTTTATTATTCCATAATAACACCAATACACGCAACCTGCATAATTCCCAAATTTTAAAAAATTAATCAGTCTGACGATCGCAAAAGCGTGAAACCCAGGGTCACAAACTCTCATCAATCCAACCAAATATGTTAGTTCTATCTCTGATATTGAGCGCTTTCTAATAAGTACCGCGCATATAATATATAAATAATAACATATATAATATATTACACACACACACATACACACGAACATACACACAAATATATATATATATATATATATATATATATATATATATATGGTGGACTCTGCAGTCGTATTCGACGTATGAGGGTCAAGCAGCTCAGTTCCTAGGAAGCGACAACCCAAGCAGCAGCACATATGATTTGATTATAGTGATGAAGGCTTTATGCAGAACCAACCACACTTTTTGAAGGGCCGAATACAGTGACCTGGTGCACTACGTGCCACAAGGTCCCCAAACGACCCTCCGCACCAGTTGCCATCCAAGATTAAATAATGAGGTCAGTTTGGAATTCCCTGTAGGCTACGTAGATCAATATATACTTGATGAAGGTCAGAATGTACATTGACAAAACAATATAGTAACAACAACAAAGTAGGGTACAATAGTCCAAATGCAAAGAGTTTAAATAATATATATATATATATATATATATATATATATATATATATATATGTGGTAGTGAACTGTCCCGTCATATTCAACATATGAGAGTTAAGCAGCTCAGTTCCTAGGAAGTGACAACCCAAACAGCAGCACATATGATTTGATTATAGTGGCTTTGTGCAGAATCAACCACACTTTTTGAAGGGCCGAATACAGAGACCTGGTTCACTATATGCTACAAGGTCCCCAAACGACCTTCCGTATGTTTTGAATTCAGAGTTGGAGGGAGAAGAGGAGGATTAATACCTTTGGGAAATTCGACTGGAATTTGAACATGACTCTCCGATCCTTCAATCCAAGCAGCTATCCATACCGTACCTCCATATTATGATACGATAATGACATTTTGAAAACCTTTATTAATCTAACGTGTTTCACTTTTATTAAAGCTTTCCAAGGGTATGATATATGGAGAAAAAGAAGAAAGAAATTCTGGTATTTTTACTTTTAAATATTGTCTGGCCTTAAATAACCTGCAAACGGTTGATAAGCCATAGGAAATGAAACAATCAAATTAAATTGTTAGTGTACTTGCACTAAAACTAAGCAAAACTTAATAAATAAATACAAACTCCATCGTATTCTTCTACTTCTTGAATGTGCCGCGTCCCTTCAGGACATTGGCGATCATGGCTTTCCCCAACTTCCTATTTCTTGTGGCCATTAGCAGTTTTTCTACTTTTACTCTCGTCTCCCGTTCTGCCATCCATTCACACAAGTTCATTAGGTAGGTGGATTATGGTCCTCCCCTGTTTCTTTGCCCTCCATATGCCTTGTGAGTGTTAACTTTTCCAACCCGTCTCTCCTCATTATAGGTCTAACGAATTTCAATTGTCTCTTCCTGATACTGAGTGTAAGAGTTCTTTCTGTTACTATTTTCTTAAAGACTTCCTCTTGATTACTCGCTCCGTCCATAGAATTCTCAGTATCCTTTTGTAGAAAAACATTTCTATTAGGTTGGTGCAAAAATAATGACGTAATAATGTCGTTTTTTGACGTTAAAAAATACGTCAAAAAACGACATTATTGCGTCATTATTTTTGCACCAGCCTAATACTAACTCCAGTTTTCTTCTCTTTTGTGGGGAGATTGTTCAGCACTCACTTGCCTATAAGAGGATGGATAGAAAATCCATCATTAGGATAAGAAAATCAATTGGCGAGAAATCAAATATATGTGAAATTCAAGTCTTATCATATAGTCTTCAGTTTTTTTTTATTACACCATCAATAAGTTAGACTCTTCTTCTACTTTTGTATGTCATCTCCCTTCAGGACGTTAGCGATCATGAATCTCTTCAATTTCCTCTCCTTTGTCGCTCTTAATATAGTTTGATTTTTTTAAAATCTCTCCTAAGCCCTGTTCTGCCATCCATTTACTCAAAAGCTCGCTAGATAGTTTATGCATTGTTTTCCTCTGTTTTTTTTTTTTGCCTTTAATTTATCCTTTGCGTATCAAATTTCTAAGCCCCCTTTTCTCATTACCTGCCCTTGAAATTTCAACTTTCTCTTCCTGATGTTAAGTATAAATATTTCCATTTTCTCTAAAACTTCGTCGTTGCTGACATGTTCAGGCCGTGGTATCCTGAGAATCCTTCTGTAGAACCACAAGTGTGAGCGCCCAATTGAAATTAAACTTACTACAGTAGGAACGTTCTGTGAAACCAGTTTGTTAACCTTTCCTGTCATCCATATACACAAACGCGCTTGGTAGGTTATGCGTTGTTTTCCTCAGTCCTTCTTGACTTCAAGCTGTTCTGTATCAAATTTTAACCTCATATTTATTTTGGGTTTAATTATTTGGGATGATTCGAGAGAACGTAATGTCGGGGATCTGACATTTTGGACATCGCTGAACATAATTGCTACTTGAATTGTTCTCTTTGATTTTGGTAGTTTGGCTTTCCAGCTATCATTCTTTTCTTGTGCTGAGATCAAAAGGGCCGGATCTTTAACCTGATGACAAGGAATCATTGGAAGCTGCTAACCTTTATGTGATAAGAAAATAACTTATTTGGTGAGGGTGTAGATCTTAGGATCTATTCTTCTTCTGGTGAACTGTCTATAGAAAACGGAGTCAGTGGAGCCTTAGGACTTTTGATGGATCTGCATTATCCGACACCTTGATCTTGTTTTAAGATCGTCCTTTATTCTTTAAAGAACCTTTCACTATTATGCTAAATAAATATGTCTTTGATTCCTTGATGTGCTTAGGTGGAATGCGGATTGTTCCAGATGTTTTGATTGGTTTGGTTTGGTCTATTTTGTTTTACGGTGTATCAAACTAATTGGGTTATTTAATGCGGACAAGATTTTTAAGATAGATCCGTATGAATAGAATAAGTATTTGTAAGAAATCAGTTTGTAGATCAGGTTTTATTGACGCAATTTTGTAAAGAGGGTTTTTGTCGAGTGTCAAATATATTGGTTGTAGTATTGTTTTTTCCAAAAATTTATTGCTGGTATTTTTACTATAAATATCTATTTTTTTATATTTTCATAGTGTTTTGATCTCAGTTTGAGGGGTCACTATTTGCTCATAGCTGGGTTCTTAACAGGTGTTACCAACCTGGGTCAGGGTAGACCTGGGAACAACAGCAATTAAGAGGAGGTTCCACGCTAAACCTCTCGATCAGAGACCTTGCTGCCGGGTGTAGTTTATCGTCATACACAGAACGCCAGATGCTTTGGAATGTGTTCATTGCATATAATTTATCTATGTCTTTCGTGATTATTTTTTGTCAGAACCAGAATGTTTGTTGTAGAGTTATCCCCGTTGGCCTTGATTAGCTTTATTGTGTTCAAGGTATATTTCATTCTCATGTCGATGCGATTGTGGGGATTTATTGGTCGTCGGCAGAATTTAGAACAGCTTCATATCATACAAAATCCATATGACCACGGCATGTTATTGCCAAATGTCAGCATCTACTGCATCCACACTTCTGTGCGCAGGCAAATCCCATTTTCTTCCTAAATGTTTTAATAGTGTCCACTGCGCTTTCAGCAATAATATTGGCTTCATGACGGAAGGGTGAACTAACTTTCATCATATGATATTATACATCTGAACTTGTTGATCTATTATGGACCACAATCAGTTACAATGGTCTCTGTGGACTTGTATGAAGGAGATACCGTCAGATAATGTATCGATGACCATCCTAACGATTGGAAATCTACAATAATTATCCAGAGTCTGTCTATGTTTCTGAGATAAGGTATTATGTACATTATTTACATTATTCGGGCTATTGTCCTCATCTTTGTCGCCATATTTATCACAACGTTTCGCCCGTTGTACGCTCCGGCCTTCTTCAGGTGGTTGGAATTTCGAACTGAACCCTTTATTTCGCTCAAGGACACATGGCACAGTGGATAAAGGCGTTGATTAGATCCAGTGACAGGACCCAAAAGAGTGTGAGTTCAATACCCGCTTAAGGCAGTGGAGAACTTTCAGAGGGAAAATTAGCAGGAGATAACTGATAACTGGCATCCATCAAACATGGCACGTGGAACTAGAGCAGTCTACACCAGTGAGCGAAATAAAGGGTTCAGTTCGAAATTCCAACCACCTGAAGAAGGCCGGAGCGTACAACGGCCGAAACGTTGTGATAAATATGGCGATAAAGATGAGGACAATAGTCCAAATAATGTAAATAATTATCCACTATATTTGTTGTCTCTGAACCCAAATAGGTATTTTTGACTATTTACTCCTGTCTTAATAGTAAGTCCGCTATGTTCGACAAAGTAATACTGACAGTTGCTCTCGAAAATGACCTCCAATCAGTTGTTAACTGGGGCAAGTAATGTTTTATTGTGTTCATAAATGCGGATTTTTTGGTGAGCGAGGGGACACTTTGACGTGGTGTAATGGTTAGCAAGCTTGTTTCGCTACAACGATTACAACTGAATAGTGAGTTCGATCCTCTCTCTGTGTCCCTATGCTTTCGGCCTTGTACCACATTTAATCAACGCTTAGAAAGTCATCATAATTGTGAATATTTAGACTATTAGATAATTTGTCTTTGTATTTATTATAGTATCTCAGGTCCCGATGGGTTGTATATTCTATCTTTTTTTTAAGCGATTCACCCCAAGCAAGGCGGGAGTGCCACTAGTACGCAAGGGGGCTACAGAGAGTGTAAGGGAAAAGACTGTGTATGGGGGAGTGTTGAGGAAAGGATAAAAAGAAGAACAGGGATCAAAGCATCAGATGTCAATTGACATTACATTTAAATTTTTGAAGATTATAGTTATCAAGGAGCAAGCAAGTAAGAAGAAGGGAGTTCCACTGCCGGGAAGTGACAGAGAAGAAGCTGTTGGAGCAGAAGACGCGGTCACATGTAACAGTTTCGACAGTCAAAGGGTGGGACCAAAATGCCAACCTAGTAGCACGCTTAAATTCATAGTCAGGGCACCAGTGAAAATAGCTCGTCAGAACAGATGCCATGAAAATATTTATAGAAAAGATAGAGGGAAGTCATATTACATTGGTGAGAAAGTGACTGGAATCGAGACCCCAAGTCATGACCGATCATATTGCATATCCATTTTGTCAAGGACCTCAAGATGAACAGCAGGGGCACCAGACCATATATGGCAACAGTATTCCATGCATAGCCGAATGGTAGATTTGTAGACGTGAAGGGTGGACTCAAACGGAAAAACCTTTACCAAATCTTTGATTGCCTTGGAGTTCGTGGTTACAATTTTAGTGACTGTAAAAGTTAAATGTTTTTACAGGTCAGTGAATAACAAATTGGTTTTGTCTTTAGCTCTGAGATGAGTTATTATGATTACTCACATTATTTACATTATTCGGACTGTTATCCTCATCTTCATTGCCATATTCACAACGTGTCGCCTTTTATACTCTCCGGCCTTCATCAAGTGATTGGAATTTCAAACCGAACCCTTTATTTCGTGCACCAAGGTAGAGCTTAACGGTAAAGGTTAAAGGTAAAGTTAAAAGGAAAGGTAAAGTTAAAAGGAAAGGTAAAGTTAAAAGAAACTAACTGAGAGATCCGGAAGAGGCATGGCACGTGGAACTAGAACAATCTACCACGATGGACGAAATAAAGGTTTGAGATGGAAATTTCAATCACCCCCTGAAGGAAACCGGAGCGTACAACGACCGAAACGTTGTAAATATGGCAATGAAGATGAGGACAGCAGTCCGAATAATGTAAATAATGTAACAAATTGTTTTTTAGAACGATAAACTTAGTGTTTTTGGTGTTGGCAGTACACGCTTCTTAGACTTACGGATTTTTATGCGTTTTTTTTTTTTTTTTTTTTTTTTTTTTTAAATTGATGAGGATATTTAAAGAGTTTAAAAGATTTTTTTTTTTAATATAATTGTCTTCATCTAGATATTCCGGGTTACAAATTCCGAGATCTCTGAATGAGAGGCCTATAATTAATTCTAATTTTATTTCGCTGTTGTGATGGGAATAAACATTGATTAGGTCCGTGTTATTAGTTGGTTGTCGATAAATCTTGAAATCAAATTTGTTATCGTTTCAGATTAATAGAATATTGAGCGAAGTTGGACGTTGTTTATTTTTGACTTGTGAATAAATTTGATAATGCGTTCGATATTATTCCTTTTTTTTTAATAATGTTTGGTAGCTTTTAGCTTCGGGGATATATTCATAAAACGCCATCTCTGTATCTAAGATAGTGAAGTTCTTAAGTAAGCTATGCTTAAATGGACTGTATTCTAAAAATTCTAAGAATAGAGAGGAGACAGCTTGTGGGGATCCCATGGGTAAAACGAATTTTGTTTGCAAACGTTGTTTTCGAAAGAAAAGAAACAACGGTTAGTAATTAATTTCATATATAGTCGACTCTCCCGTCAAGTTCAACGTATGAGGGTCAAGCAGATCAGTTCCCAGGAAATCGACAGTCCGACAACAGCACATGAGATTTGATTATAGTGGTGGAAGTTTCGTGCAGTACCATCCTCACTTTTTGAAGGGCCGAATACAGAGACCTTGTGCACTAAGTGCCACAAGGTCCCCAAACGAAACCTCCGCAGTCTTTGAACTCAGAGTTGTCTTTCACTTAGACCAGTTGCCATCCAAGGCTATAGAACCGAGTCTGTCCTTCTATTTACCCATAGCTAGAGGGAGAAGAATATATATATATATATATATATATATATATATATATATATATATATATATATATATATTGGTCAAGAAGGAGACTTAGCGGTTTGGACGGTGGGTATGATCCCAGTGTGCGTCACCTTTGGAAAGTCATTAAAAACCATGTCACGGGTTGACCCAAGCCTTGTGAGTGTAAGTGCGGGTAGACGGAACTCTTGGGGGCCGTCGATAGTTGTGCTAGCACGAAGTCACAAGTCATCGTGACCGAGGGTTTGAGTGTGCTGATGTTGTTCAGATTGTTGATCATTCTAGATAACACGCTATGTTCCAGAAACTGTAACGAAGGTCTGCTCAGGAATAGTTGCAGTATAAACCACAGGTGGGCTCTGTGGGTGTTGAACAAACACAAATGTGCCTGGGCGAGAGTCTTCAGTAGGGATTGGCTAACCGCCCTAGTAGACAGGTATCCTCGAATACGAATGGCCAGCTATTATATATATATATATATATATATATATGTGTGTGTGTGTGTGTGTGTGTGTGTGTATTGTCATCAACAGAAATATATATATATATATATATATATATATATATATGCATGTTTCATTAAAGCGACAGACAAGGTACTAGGGTTAAGCTTTTTATTTAATTTTTCTAAAAAGAGCTTTCTTTTCTGGATAAACAGTATGTAAAAACTGTCCAAATGTTTTTATTTTCGAGCGCTTTCGGCTATACCGTTATCAAGGATGATTCGATTTTTCAGCTTAATTGAGTGTGCGTGCATTATGTGTATGTCTTAGAGTGTAGTAGGAATGTTTTAATTTCCGAATACGGTTAACACATTGTCGCTTTGTTTGTAATTAATATTGTTAAGAGTTGTTTTTTTTCTTTTTTATTATTAAAGCGTCTATTATTTTTAATCTTTTTTTTTCAGGTGGATGCAGTTAATATATTTGTGTTTTCTACTGGTATGTTCCTAATAAAGTCTGGTAAATTTGTGTGTGTGTTTAAATAGGTTGTAATGAAGATATGTTCTTGTTCGAACACAAGAAAAATTAAATAAAAAGTGTAGTACCTTGTCTGTCGTTTTTAATGAAACATGTATAAACGAAGGATTACTGCTTAAATATACACTATATATATATATATATATATATATATATATATATATATATATATATATATATATATATTTATGTTTATATATTAGGTTGGTGCAAAAAAATATCGTTTTTTGACGTATTTTTAATGTCAAAAAACGATAATATTTTGGCACCAACCTAATATATACACACAGACACATACACACACACACATATATATATATATATATATATATATATATATATATATATATATATATATGTACATATATATATATATGTACATATATATATATATATATATATATATATATATATATATATGTACATATATATATATATATATATGTATATATATATATATATATTAGGTTGGTGCAAAAATAATATCGTTTTTTGACGTATTTTTAACGTCAAAAAAACGATATTATTTTTGCACCAACCTAATACACACACACACACACACACACACACATATATATATATATATATATATATATATATATATATATATATATATATTTATGTTTATATATTAGGTTGGTGCAAAAAAATATCGTTTTTTGACGTATTTTTAATGTCAAAAAACGATAATATTTTGGCACCAACCTAATATATACACACAGACACATACACACATATATATATATACATATATATATATATATTTATATATATATATATATATATATATATATATATATATATATATATATATATATATATATTTATGTTTATATATTAGGTTGGTGCAAAAATAATATCGTTTTTTGACGTATTTTTAAGGTCAAAAAACGATATTATTTTGGTACCAACCTAATATATACACACAGACACACACACACACATATATATATATATATATATATATATATATATATATATATATATATATATATATATACTATATATATATATATATATATATATATATACTATATATATATATATACATATATATATATATATGTTCAAATAGATCTATCGAATTTATTAACAGAACTTATAGATATACTTTTTCGTAACCAACGAATATTGGTAATAGTAAATGACAAAGCAGATAAATTCATTTGAAATTTTCTTTATTAATTGAATCTTATACTTTTCGTTATCTGTTGATCGCTTTTGGGCGGTCCGTTTATATTTCTGACATGAGGTATTGTAACTATTTATACTATTTGCATTGTTTGGATTGTTCCCCTTATCTTTATTTTCATATTCACGACGTTTCGGTCGCTGTACGCTCCGGCTCTCTTCAGATGATATACTTTGGAATTTCGAACCGAAACCTTTATTTCGTCCACCGGGGTAGATTTTTGGTTGAAGTAATCCATTGACTTGACCCAAAGAGTTTTGAGTCCAATACCTGGCCACAAGTAGCAGAGGTGAACAAAAAAAAAAATTGGTGAGTTGAGGTTCTAAAAGAGAAATAATTGATACTGAAATATCCAGAAAAGGCATGGCATGTGGAACTAGAACAATCTAGATTTTGAGGCAGCGAGAGCTTATCGGGTGGAGTGAGAACGTTCTCAGCACCCATTGTATCTACATATAATTTGAGTTTCAATCAGTATGTAATATGCGTCTATCTATCCATTTTTCTATCAATCAATTTTTTTTTTATTTAGCAAGACAATAAAGCCAGTAAGACGCAAGTAACTCAGTAGAAAATATGAGAAAAATATACTCTTAAGGAGACAGGACAATAAAAGAACAAGAATTAATACGTCAGAAGATAACGATTGACATTGCATTTAAATTTTTGAAGATCAAAGTTGAAGCTAGAATCCTGAAGATGGTTCCCAAAATGTGAAGTGCGATAGCAGAGACTATCAGCATAGAACTTACGGTTCTAGCTAGCTATCTAGCTCGCAGTCTACGGTAAATAAACGTTCATATAGAAAGATAGAAATATATTACATATTTATATAAGATAGACAGGTGTCACACATGAAATAGACAAATTCCAACAATTATTTTAAGGCATTTTTATGTTTATACATTCTTTTTATAGATACAAATATTTAAGTAAATGCTCTGTTTATAATAAACAGTATTAAACCACATTTACCGGCCTGAATGTCCGAGAAATTCTCACAGAAAATATTCGTCCTCCGACAGGATTCGAACCTGTATCCTATACGGAACCGTCATTTAGCTTGACGTGGCGTTACCGATTTGGCTACAGAGGCGCATTCAGTTAGCAAGGTCAAGTTTATTGTATTTAAACTTCAATCTTCCATGAATCTTTCACGTACATTCACGTAAAAATGTCTTCTTAAATTTTTATGTTAAGCATAAAAATGTCTTAAAATAATAGATAGGTGTATATTACATATGGAACGACAATCTAATATTATTGAAAGCAATAAAGACCTAAGTAGGAGTGGTACGTTGGGATAACAAATAATCAAAATGAAGATACTCGTCACAAATGTCTAGACATGGAGGATCGAAAATGTTCGAATCACGCTCAAAGTTGCCCGCTTTCGCTGTGTTAACTGTAAATCATTGTGAATGTTATATATATATATATATATATATATATATATATATATATATATATATATATATATATATATATATATCAGGTCATCCCATAAGTTCTGTCCGAATTTTAACATTTTGTTAAAATGAACGAAATTTAAAGAGTATTTTATAATGTCTAATGGAGCTGAATATTATTTTTATGTTTAGATGCATTTAAACTGATCAAATTTTATTTCAGAGAACAATAAAATTAAATTTTGTTTGATTAAAACCCTGCTAACATGGAAGTACCCAAGAATCATTTGAGGCACATAATGCTTTATGAGTTCAAGAAAGGAAACTCAGTACCCGAAGCGGCTAGAAACATTCACTCAGTTTATGGAAAGGAATGTGTGAATGAAAGAACTTGCTGAAGATGGTTTGCAAAATTCGGAGGTGGAGATTTCACTCTTGAAGATGAAGATCCAGTTGAGTTTGATGAAAAGCTTCTTGAAGCAGCCCTTGAAGAAAATCCTGCTTTATCAGTTGAGGAATTGGCAGTGGTTCTCATTTCAAACCATACAACTTTTCATCGTCATCTTCAACAACTTGGAAAAGTTCCTAAACTTGGAAAATGGATGCCTCTTCTCTCCATTCTCGCGAACTTGTTTCACCTTTTTTGGATAGACTTGTGACTGGCGACGAAAAATGGATCTTTTATCGAAATGTTAAGCGTAGTAGACAGTGGCTTGGTAAAGGGGAAGGACCCCAGCCACAGCCGAGAAGGGAACTTCATAGGCAAAAGGTTCTTCTTTCAATCTGGTGGGATCGCCAAGGAATAATCCACTTTGAATTCTTACCACCTAATGCAACAATTAATTCTCAAATATACTGTCAGCAATTAGAGCATTTGAACCAAGCTTTGAGGAAAAAAAGACCTGTTCTAGTGAATCGAAAAGGGGTAATGTTTCATCAGGACAATGCGCGACTCCACACAGCAAGAATCACGTCACAAAAGATTGCTTGGGAGAAAATTCCCCATCGACCTTATTCTCCCGATCTTGCTCCTTCAGACAATCATTTGTTTTATAGCTTACAGAATAATTTGGAAGAAACAGCTTTTGTAACACAGGAAGAGGTTAAAAAGCCAAAAGAATTTTACAATAATGGAATTAGTAAGCTTGTTAATAGATGGAAGGAAGTCATAGATAATCAGGGAAAATACATTGTTGATTGAATCTGTAATTAAATGTAACATTTGGTCACTTGTTTTCTTTATTCAAAAATCGGACAAAACTTATGGGATGACTTGATATATATAAATATACACACACATTGTGACTTTTTATATCTAGCATTCTGTCTTATTACTGTAAATGCTATTTTTAATGATTTCCAGTGGACATCTCTGATTTTCATTTTCTTATCAACTGGCCTAGACCGAGATGTTCTCTTAAATAAAATGGTTGGAGAAACATTTTTCTTTTGTAGATCTTTAAGATCTACGTCAATTGATTGTACTTACACATTTTAAGAAAATAAAAAGCAAATATTTCAATTCACTCTCGTGTGCCGAGTAAAAATGTTTCTCGAATAAGGTATATCTCTGTGTGTGTGTGTGTGTGTGTGTGTGTGAAAGAGAGAGAGAGAGAGAGTGCGCGCATGCGCATGAAAACATATCTGTCGACTTTAAAAATCAGGTGCTTGTTCTATCAAACGATTGTTATACAATCGTGTGATACGTGACTCTGTCTTCCGTTTCCTCTTCTTCCGTCAACTGCTCCCCTTCTCTTACAGTCAACCCTCTTTCTTCATTACATCACCTCTCTCTCTCTCTTTCTCCCCTTCTTCGACACGCCCTCACACTCTTTATCTCGGTTTCATTCGACAACCTTAATTTTATGTATTTATTTATTTTTTTGCGTACATAATCTCTTTAACAAACAAAACGGAGCTGTGTTGGGTTTTCATTCAAAAGCCGATTTCTTTTGTTGCAAAAAGAATTGAAATAATAATAATAATAATAATAATAATAATAATAATAATAATAATGACGATGATGATGATGATAATAATAATAATCCCAACATGTTCTTTTTTTTGCATTGCATTAAATCCTCATCATTGTTATTAAATTTCTGACTGGCGTTTCAAATGGGGTCCCTACAAGAAAAAAAGAAAACAGAATTGTAAACGGAGAAAACAAGCAAGAATAAGTTTTCTTACTTTTTTCTTTCTTTTTTTTTTTTTTTCTTTCTTTTCTGGGTTTTTCTCACCCGATTATTCTACACTTTCCTTATTTTTTCTATATCATTTAGAAAGTGCACTATTATTACCCCTATTATTATTATTAGTAGTAGTATTAGTAGTAGTAGTAGAAGTAATAGTAGAAGTAATAGTAGTAGTAGTCAGACATGTTTCTTCCTGATACCACAGGAAGGTGATTAATGCTGGGAATTCAGTGACAACAAGTCTCTTCAAAATTCTACCACCTTTCTCAGTATCCTTGTAGACCCCCATCAATGTCATCAGCTGGATAATACCAATCCTCCCTAGAATTCCTACCTCATCCAAACTTGCTTCTAGCGTTCTCGACACATTTCCCTAACCTTAACGTTCCAATCTTTTCGTAACTTCCGGGTGCCAAGTTCAAAAGCTAATTGAGTCTGTTTCGTTCAATCCACAATAATGCACTTGTAAAAGAAATGAATCTATCTTTCTCCAGTTAAAAGTTAAACGGAAGGAATGGATGGGCTTCACTTGCCCTGGGTGACAACCAGTTTACTCAATCGGACAGCATATGAGGTTCCAGTCATTTTCACTCTCTCTCTCTCTCTCTCTCTCTCTCTCTCTCTCTAGTGCATCACCTTTCCATCCAATCAAATATAATTTTGTATTCATGAGCTAATTCCCTCTATACACATTATAGGCTTGAAATTTCTCTTGCATATCTCAGCTATAATTTTTCTGGGCTGCAATTAATAACAATTCTCTTTTTCTTTTCAAATGCCCTTTGCGCAACCAATTTATTTAATCTGAAATCCCTTTTAGGATTTTTTAATAGAACTTTACTTTCATTATTATTTTTTTTTTTAATATTATGAAATTTCTTTTCTTATCACTTTTTTTAACCGTAATTTCTTTCATTCTTTGAACTTTGTTTTTGATTTTAGTTTTTTTTTTCTGCGTGGCTTTTTTTAAAATTTTTTAATAAACATTCATTCTCTCTGCTTTTATCTCCTTATTTCCGTTTTTATTTTAGTGGAAAAGATTTTTTCTTCCGTTTGTTATTTTCATTGCTTTCTTTGCTTAGATTTTTCACATAAATCGATTCTGTTCGATCTTTTATTTCAAAATGCTTCCTTTTATATTTTCTAGGTTGCTTTTTATTAGCACTTCCTTATATATATATATATATATATATATATATATATATATATATATATATATATATATATATATATATATCGTTTGTTTTTCGTTTTCTTTAAGAACATATTCTACTTAGTTCCCCATTTTTCTTGCGATTCTCCAAAGGTTTACTTTTGGCTTTCTGATCATTATTCCCCATATTATTCTGTTGTTGTTGTTATTATTTTTGTGGTTGTTTGGCTTCTTTTTTTTATTATTTTATGTCTTTGGCCTTTTTAAATGATTTCCTCACGGAACGAGAACAATATTACCCGGGAGATTGAATAGAGAGTTCAGTTCGGATTTTCCCTAGAACGGAATTGACAGAAAACTGATGAATGCCGGAGGGCATTAAAATCGAAAGTTTACGATCGGAACAAGTTAGGACATTAGTCCGACTGTAAATGTTGTATTATGTTGGTGCAAAAATAATGTCGTTTTCTCACATATGTTACTTTTATATATGATTTCTGAATTAATTCATTGATATATATAGCCATGTTATATATCATTTTGAAGCGCGTTTTTCGCTCTATCTAAACGTGTTATTCGTTACCGTTCTCAATCTCTTCATTCATTTTTGCAGGCTTTTCGACAGCATGGACAAAATTCAAATCCGCACGATTTTCTTGTTCCAGTTCAAAGTAGGCCAAAAAAGCTGCCGAGACAGCTCGTGATATCAATGATGCGTTTGGCCCCGGAACCACTAACGAACGTGTGGCACAACGGTGGTTCAAGAAATTTCGCAATGGTGACGAGAGCCTCGAAGATGAAGACCGTCGCGGCCGGCCGACTGCGGTTGATAACGAAAATTTGAAAGCCTTAATTGAAGCCGACCCTCGCAAAACCAAACGAGAAGTTGCTGTTGAACTCGAGGTCGACCACTCAAAAGTCGTTCGCCATTTAAAGCAAATAGGGAAGTCAAAATAGTTAGAAAAATGGGTGCCGCATGAATTGAACAATAATAAAAAAAATGGTCGTTTTGAGGTGTCTTCTACGCTCCTTCTGCGCAACAAAAACGACCCATTTCTCGAGCGGATTGTGACGTGTGATGAGAAGTGGATCCTCTACGACAACCGGCGACGTTCGGCACAGTGGTTGGATGCCGGAAAAGCTCCACAACACTTCCCGAAGCCGAAATTGCACCAAAAAAGGTTATGGTGACTGTTTGGTGGTCTGCGGCCGGTCTCATCCATCACAGCTTCTTGAATCCGGGCAAAACGATTACAGCGGAGAAGTACTGCCGACAAATTGACGAAATGTACCAGAAGCTCCAACGTATGTGCCCGAGATTGGTCAATATGAAGGGACCAATTCTCCTCCATGACAACGCTCGCCCGCATGTTGCTCAACTGACCCTGCAGAAGCTGAACGAATTGGGCTACGAGACTCTGCCTCATCCGCCATATTCACCGGACCTCTCGCCCACCGATTATCACTTTTTCAAGCATCTCGACAACTTCCTGTGCGAAAAATGCTTCAAAAGCCGAGATGATGTCGAATCGGCCTTCAATGACTACATCGCTTCCAGATCTCCGGATTTCTATGCTAATGGGATAAATAAACTTGTTTCTCGTTGGCAAAAATTTGTCGATTCTAATGGTTCTTATTTCGATTAATAAAGTTTATTATGAAAGAAGTTATGATCTTTTGAAGTTGAACGTCAAAAAACGACATTATTTTTGCACCAACCTAATAAATAATGTTTAATTCTCATCCCCAAAATTCATACAAATTGAATAACGAGTTCTTTAATTATCATACTTTTAGGGCGATCGCGTGTGTGAATGTGCGTGTGTGTGTGCGCGCGCGCGTATTACTTACAGGTATTTGGCACTTATATACACTCTCACACATACACACACATACAAACCACACACATACACACATGCACACACACACAAACACTCGCGCAAACATATGAGGAAAATTTTTCGATCCTCTTCCTAAATTATGAAAATCTTAGAATTTGGACTTGGAGTTTGTTAGTCAAAATTTTCAGCACACCTAACATGTACGCAGACACACAGACAGATATTTGTATATAAAAGAAACCACAAAAAGGACAAATAATCACGACATTATAGGATATAGTGATTATTTGCATGGATGCACGCGCGCGAATGCACACATGCAAACACGGATACATACACCATGAAAAGAAGCTTACACCAATGATATGTGCATATAAAAAAGAAAAATCGAGAAGTATAAGCAGTCAATTGCAGGTACCCCCAGACGAGTAGATGTACGGGTCTGTCTTCGAAACTCTGGAGTCGGAGTGCTGAAGGTGACATCAGTCAGCTAAGTGACAAACATTTTACTTCTATTAATTCCTTCTTTAGATAGATAGATAGATAGATAGATAGATAGATAGATATGAACAGAGATAGTCATGAACAGACTTAGATAGATAGATAGATAGATAGATAGATAGATAGATATAAACAGAGATAGTCATGAACAGACTTAGATAGATAGATAGATAGATAGATATGAACAGAGATAGTCATGAACAGACTTAGATAGATAGATAGATAGATAGATATGAACAGAGATAGATATGAACAGAGATAGTCATGAACAGACTTAGATAGATAGATAGATAGATAGATATGAACAGAGATAGTCATGAACAGACTTAGATAGATAGATAGATAGATAGATAGATAGATAGATAGATAGATAGATAGATAGATATGAACAGAGATAGATATGAACAGAGATAGTCATGAACAGACTTAGATAGATAGATAGATAGATAGATAGATAGATAGATAGATAGATAGATAGATAGATAGATCGATATGAACAGAGATAGTCATGAACAGACTTAGATAGATAGATAGATAGATAGATAGATAGATAGATATGAACAGAGATAGTCATGAACAGACTTGGATAGATAGATAGATAGATAGATAGATAGATAGATAGATAGATAGATAGATAGATAGATATGAACAGAGATAGATATGAACAGAGATAGTCATGAACAGACTTAGATAGATAGATAGATAGATAGATAGATAGATAGATAGATAGATAGATAGATAGATAGATAGATATGAACAGAGATAGTCATGAACAGACTTGGATAGATAGATAGATAGATAGATAGATAGATAGATAGATAGATAGATAGATAGATAGATAGATACTACAAATATGAATTTTTTTACTTAGCTAAATGATGTTATATAGATATACTGGGTGATTGAAAAGTAACTTCCTATTTTATGTATGAGTGGCCAGCTAGGACATAACACGCTGTGACTTTGGGGCTGGTTAAAGGAGAAAGTCTACTATACCAAACCAAGACTTTGGAAGAACTTGAATGGAGAATACAAATTTTATGCCTTCCATATCAAAAGAGTGCTTGGTGAAATCAGTTGACGTGATTTCTGAGCTGCTTGAGAAGCTGGTAGCGAAATCTGGTACCCATATCGAATTTTAAAGAAAACCTTATGCTAATCGCTTTCCTCTCATATCAATTTCATATAAAAGTCATAGTTAATAAATAAATTATAAGTATCTTAAAATAGGAAGTTACTTTATAGTTACTTTTTAGATATAAATATACATATAAATGAATTGATATATCTATAAATATGTATATATTCCTGTATATTAACAACACGGTTAGCAATGAACATGA
Source organism: Acanthosepion lycidas (assembly GCA_963932145.1). Lineage (NCBI taxonomy): Eukaryota > Metazoa > Mollusca > Cephalopoda > Sepiida > Sepiidae > Acanthosepion > Acanthosepion lycidas. The sequence goes on from OZ010578.1 coordinate 85,673,230, forward strand.
CGATGTAAATATTCATGTATGGTGATGAGATGAGCCGTTTCCATACAGGAAACACTCGACCTTCATTGATGGAATAGATACCGTGATATCGTCTGTTGCCATTTCTAAAATCTTTCTCTAAAAACAGTTTTTCGGGAAAACAAACTTCTCAAGTCCATTATTATCGTTCTGTCTAGTATAGATGAAAATTGTTTTTCATAATATGACGGTGGAAAGTCAAAATCTAGGTTATATCATTATTTCCTTTGCTGTTTATATATGTTACCTGTTGTTGCTGTTGAAGGTTTTCGTAGGAGATGGTTTTCTATTCACATACATAGATACATTCATGTCGAGTGGTACATACATAGATACATACACCCGAGCGGATCTATCTATCTATCTATCTATCTATCTATCTATAGATAGATAGATAGATAGATAGATAGATAGATAGATAGACAAACAAATAAAAAAGAAAGAGAGGAACAAAAATAAGAAAGAAAATTTATAACAAAAGAATAAATTAATAAAGAAAGAAAGAAGGAAAGAAATAAAATAGAAGAGACAGTGTAGAAGAAAATAAAGAATAGCCGTGACTAAAAAAGAAAGAAAGAAAGAAAGAAAGAAAGAAAGAAAGAAAGAAAGAAGTGATGGAGTAGAAGAAAACGAAAGAATAGTTGTGATTAAAAATGAATAAATAAATCAAAAAAGAAAGGGAAACGAAAGTAACAAAAATTGAAGAAATAGGGCAGAAGAAAAAGAAAGAAAATGTATGATTTAAAAAGAATAAACACGTTAAAAAATAAAAGAAAGAAAGAAAGAAAATAGAAGAGATAGTGTAGAAGAAAAAGAACAATTTTGATTGAAAAGGAATAAACGAATTCAAGGAAGAAAGAAAGAAAGAAAGGAAGAACCAGTGTAACTGGAGGAGAAAGAAAAAAAGAATTCAAGAAAGAATTCAAGAAAGAATTCAAGAAAGAAAGAAAGAAAGAAAGAAAGGAAGAATTCAAGAAAGAATTCAAGAAAGAAAGAAAGAAAGAAAGAAAAATAGGAGCGGTAGTACAAAAGAAAAAGAACAAATTTGATAGAAAAGGAATAAACAAATTATAGAAAGAAAGAAAGAAAAAAAGAAAGAAAGAAAGAAAGTAAGGAAAGAAGGAAGGAAGAAAGAAATAGAATTTTGATAAAAAAGCAATAAACGAATTCACGAATTCACGAAAGAAAGAAAGAAAGAAAGAAAGAAAGAAAGAAAGAAAGAACCAGTGTAACTGGAGGAGAAAGAAAGAAAGAAAGAAGGATAGAAAGAAAGAAAGAAAGAAAGGAAGGAAGGAAGGAAGGAATAGAAGAGATAGTACAAAAGAAAAAGAACAATTTTGATAAAAAAGCAATAAACGAATTCACGAACGAAAGAAAGAAAGAAAGAAGGAAAGAAAGAAAGAAAGAAAAAAAGAAAGAAAGAAAGAAAGAAAGGAACAACCAGTGTAACTGGAGGCGAAAGAAAGAAAGAAACAAACAAACAAACAAAGAAACAAAGAAAGAAAGAACCAGTGTAACTGGAGGCGAAAGAGAAAGAAAGAAAGAAAGAAAGAAAGAAAGAAAGAAAGAAAATTTAGATGACAGGGTAGAAATAAAAAAGACAGTACTGATATCAAGAAGAGTAACGGAATCAAAGAATGAAATATTTGAACAAAGATTAAAAGGCGAAAAGATTTCCGATTTCATTATTCAAGGGACTAGAATTCATAAGAATGCAAGTTCATTAAAAGAGTAGAATGATTAAAAGTATTTTTGCAGCATCCCGGCTACAATTTCTCTTCCGTGATTTGTACGAGACTTGACGATTCCAATTTCCGCGCCGGTTTCCATTATACTTCCTGCCCACCATCAGGCCTACAACAAATACTTTAGTTTATATATTGGCATTCGTATGAAGAACTTCTTCTCTGTGACGTGTTCTATCAGGATGTTGGCGATCATGGTTCTCCACAATTTCCTGTCTTATGTAGCTCTTAATAATTGTTGTCTTTTCGTTATCTCTCCTAAAACTTGTTCCGCCATCCATGTACACAAACTCGTTAGGTATGGTATCTGTTGTTTTCCCGGGTCCCTCTTACCTTCAATCTGTCCTGTGAGTATCAAATTTTCCAAACCCTCTTTCCTCATTATGTACCCGAGAAAGCTCAACTGTCTCTGTCTGGTGTTAAGTATAAGTGTTATTTCTGTTTCCATTTTCTCTAAAATTTCGTCGTTGCTCGCATGTTCGATCCATAGTATTGTCATCATCCTTCTGTAGAGCCACAATTGTGAACACTCAAATGGAATCGAACTCCCTACAGGAGGAATGTTCTGTGAAACCAGCTTGTTAAACAGCACACCGAATGTAGATGACTACCCCCGCAAAAAAAATTGAATAAAGTGTTTATTTTAGATCTTTACGAAAATAAACTTTACTAAAATAAACACTTTATTCAAATTACTTGCATAATAAAAACTGACATAGTGCAAGGGCAAGCTCATTTACAATGTAACATTCAAAACATGAGGAAAAAATAACAACAGCAGAAAATGCAATATATAGATTTAGTGTTAAATTTGAAGGCCAATTGGGAAAAAAATCTACATCGGTTCTATTGAAACGCCGATTTACATCAGGTCATCCCATAAGTTCTGCCCGATTTTCACTTTTTGTTAAAATGAAAAGAAATTTAAAGAGTATTTTATAATGTCTAATGGAGCTGAACATTATTTTTATGTTTAGATGCATTTAAACTGATCAAATTTTATTTCAGAGAACAATAAAATTAAATTTTGTTTGATTAAAACACTGTTAGTAATTAATTTCATATATAGTTGACTCTCCCGTCAAGTTCAAGGTATGAGGGTCAAGCAGATCAGTTCCCAGGAAACCGACAGCCCAACGACAGCACATGAGATTTGATTATAGTGGTGGAAGTTTCGTGCAGGACCATCCTCACTTTTTGAAGGGCCGAATAAAGAGACCTTGTGCACTAAGTGCCACAAGGTCCCCAAACGACCCTCCGCAGTCTTTGAACTCAGAGTTGTCTTTCACTTAGACCAGTTGCCATCCAAGGCTATAGAACCCAGTCTGTCCTGCTATTTACCCATAGCTGAAGGAGAAGAATATATATATATATATATATATATATATATATATATATTGGTCAAGAAGGAGACTTATCGGTTTGGACGGTGGGTATGATCCCAGCGTGCGGCACCTTTGGAAAGTCATTAAAAACCATATCACGGGTAGACCCAAGCCTTGTGAGTGTAAGTACGGGTAGACGAAACACTTGGGACCGTCGACAGTTGTGCTAGCACGAAGTCACAAGTCATCGTGACCGAGGGTCTGAGTGTGCTGATGTTGTTCAGATTGTTGATCATTCTAGATAACACGCTATGTTCCAGAAACTGTAACGAAGGTCTGCTCAGGAATAGTTGCAGTATAAACCACAGGTGGGCTCTGTGGGTGTTGAACAAACACAAATGTGCCTGGGCGAGAGTCAACAGTAGGGATATATATATATATATATATATATATATATATATATATATATATCAGGTCATCCCATAAGTTTTGTCCGAATTTTAACTTTTTGTTAAAATGAACGAAATTTAAAGAGTATTTTATAATGTCTAATGGAGCTGAATATTATTTTTATGTTTAGATGCATTTGAACTGATCAAATTTTATTTCAGAGAACAATAAAATTAAATTTTGTTTGATTAAAACCCTGCTAACATGGAAGTACCCAAGAATCATTTGAGGCACATAATGCTTTATGAGTTCAAGAAAGGAAACTCAGCAGCCGAAGCGGCGAGAAACATTCACTCAATTTATGGAGAGGAATGTGTGAATGAAAGAACTTGCAGCCTTTGAAGAAAATCCTGCTTTATCAGTTGAGGAATTGGCAGTGATTCTCCGTTCAAACCATACAACTGTTCATCGTCATCTCCAACAACTTGGAAAAGTTCCTAAACTTGGAAAATGGGTGCCTCATGAATTGTCTGAAAACAACCCCAAATCCCAAGTTGACATCTGCTCTTCTCTCCATTCTCGCCAACTTGTTTCACCTTTTTTGGATAGACTTGTGACTGGCGACGAAAAATGGATCTTTTATACAAATGTTAAGCGTCGTAGACAGTGGCTTGGCAAAGGGGAAGGACCCCAGCCACAGCCGAGAAGGAAGCTTCATGGGCAAAAGGTTCTTCTTTCAATCTGGTGGGATCGCCAAGGAATAATCCACTTTGAATTCTTACCACCTAATGCAACAATTAATGCTCAAATATACTGTCAGCAAGTAGAGCCTTTGAACCAAGCTTTGAGGAAAAAAAGACCTGTTCTAGTGAATCGAAAAGGGGTAATGCTTCATCAGGTCAATGTGCAACCCCACACAGCAAGAATCATGTCACAAAAGATCGAAGAACTTGGTTGGGAGAAAATTCGTCATCCACCTTATTCTCCCGATCTTGGCTCCTTCAGACTACCATTTGTTTCGTAACTTACAGAATCATTTGAAAGAAACAGCTTTTGTGACACAGGAAGAGGTTAAAACTGACATTTGTGAGTTCTTCAAATCAAAGTCAAAAGAATATTACAGTAATGGAATTAGTAATCTTGTTAATAGATGGGAGGAAGTCATAGATAATCAGGGAAAATACATTGTTGATTGGATCTGTAATTAAATGTAACATTTGGTCACTTGTTTTCTTTATTTAAAATTCGGACAGAACTTATGGGATGACCTGATATAATACTAGCTGGATCCGTGACAAGAGGATCTATTATCTGATGCTTTTGGTTTTCTCTCAGCCTTTACCTGTATCTTCTCTTTCTCTCCCTAATCCCTTCCAATCTTCTTTGCACGACTATATTTTATCCAAAGGGTGTCCAAACATTAGGTCGTTACATATTCAAAAAAGGAAGGCAAAACAAATGTTGTAATAAATTTCTTTTTGTTTTTTGATGACAACGGTTCACTGGGGAAACATATCATCGTTGAAATTTTCCAAATCACCGAAGTTAAGCAACGTAGAGTTTGGCCCGTACCTATAGGGGTTACCGCTTGGCAAGCCAGTTGCTGTAAACTTGGATATGCGATAGGTGCAAAGTCCTGGAATTGTTAATCCGAGAGCCGAGTTCCAATTCCTGTTGAGTCCGTTATATTAACTTACGCGCAAGTAATTAGTATGACTCCGAAAACACTCTTATAATCTAAAAACAATATTTATGGCTTTAAATAGCCTGGAAAGGCTTGAGAGGTCGTAGAAAACGAATTAATAAATCACACACACACACACACACACACACACACACACACATATATATATATATATATATATATATATATATACATACACACACACACACATATATATATATATATATATATATATATATATATATATGATAAAATAAAGAACAAATAGGAAAATTTTAACAATCTAACATGTTTCGCTTTTATTAAAGCTTCATCAGAGAATGAAATATGGACAAAAAAAAGAAAGAAATTCTGGTATTTTTACTTTTGTGTTGTTTGATTTTCACTATTTACATTATTCGGATTATTGTCCACATCTTTGTCGCCATATTTATTACAACGTTTCGTCGGTTGTACGCTCCGGCCTTCTTCAGGTGGTTGGAATGTCGAAGTGAACCCTTTATTAAGTTCACTGGGGTAGACTGTTCTAGTTCCACGTGCCATGTCTAATGGATGTCAGTTATCAGTTATCTTCTGGTACATGGCACAGTGGATAAAGGCGTTAGTTAGATCCAGTGACAGGACCCAAAGATTGTGAGTTCAATACCTGGTTAAGGCGGTGGAGAACTTGGAATTAAGCAGGAGATAACTGATAACTGACATCCATTAGGCATGACACGTGGAACTAGAACAGTCTACCCCAGTGAGCGAAATAAAGGGTTTAATTCGACATTTCAACCATCTGAAGAAGGCCGGAGCGTACAACGGCTGAAACGTTGTAATAAATATGACGACAAAGATGAGGACAATAGTTCGAATAATGTAAATAGTGTACATAGTACCTAATCTCAGAAATATAGACAGATAGTGTTTGATTTTGTTTGGTTAATCATGTTTCACGTGCATATGACTTGTTAAACAAAAGTTAGTATAATTTAGGGCGTTCCGAATTCAAGGAGAGACAACACGTCCTTTCGACGTTCCAAGAAATTTAATGAATTACAAGCGCAGCTGAAAAAACATAAATAATGACCTTATGTATTTAAATGTATAATAATTCTACAGCCAGTCTGAAGTTATTATGGAAATCAAATAAGTTTTAATAACTCCAAAAATTGTGGACCAATATTTGTCAAATTTAAACTCATCCATTTTCACCCTTAGGAAAATATTTAACTAGATTTTCTGCCATTTTTAATCGTTAGTTTTTGAGATATTTGGAATTTACGAAAACGGACTGACTGAAGTTATTATGAAGATTAAACTTATATCAGTTTAAGTCCTGTGATATCTAATAAAAACTATTTTTCTTTTTGTCCCAAAAACATGGGTAAAGAGAAGGATCTAACAACTCCTGAAAAACAGAAAATAACAAAGTTATTAGGTGAGAAAATGTCTACATTAGGGATATCAAAGGAGCTTTGCGGAGATCATCGACCGATAAAGACGGCTATCGAAAATATAAGTTGACAAATCAAAGCAAAATAAAAGGATTGAAAAATTTTCTTCCTCGATATGGACTTAAACTAAAGCGAGTTATACCGAAACAACCACTTTTGACCAGAGCTCAGATCTTTGAAAAGGCTGGAATTGAGGGAATCAAGAAAGACAAAAGATGTAGAATACTTTGTGAATTGGCGTCTGTAAAAAATAGCCTAGGCAACTCCTCTCACTAAAGGAACTATTTTAAAACATAGAAATTGAGCCAAGAAATACATTAAAATTGATTTTCCTAAAGTAATTTTCACGGACGAATCTCGAGTGATATTTGATGGACCTGATGGATTGGACAAAGGATGGATTTTTATCCAATTTAGACGTATCTGCGGCTAAAAGAAGGCAACAAGGAGGCGGTAGTGTTATGATATGGGCAGGAATTATCGGCCAAACCATTATTGGACCATTCAAAGTCAATGAAGCAGTCAAACTGAACAGTGCTAACAAGACTTTCTTTGCATAATACAAGTCCCAGTTTCAAAGTTAAGTGTGAATCTATGCATAACAATGCTCCTTCTCATGTAGTTAAGTTTACTCGTAAATTATTTGAGCATAAAAGATTTACAGAAGATAAGATAATGAAATGACCACCATCAAATGCTGATCTGAATCCAATTGAAAATATATGGTCAATTGTGAAGATGAAATTATATGAAGGTGGCAAACAATATAACAACAAAGTAAACCTATGGGAAGCAATTAAAAGTACCATGACGGAAACTGAACCTGTGAAGTAAAACAATAAAATCAATGGATAATAAAAAAAAATACTGGCTTTTATTGCGAAGAATGGTCACTATATTAAAATATAACAAATTCAAAGACTTATCATATGTGTTTGTTATTTGTTCTATTATAGAGCTTGATCAATTTTTGATGATTTTATTACCTTTTTATTGAAGTAAAATGTGATTATTTGGTTTTGTCTAATAACTTCAGATGGCAGTTTTTTAGAATACATCAAATAACTTCAATAAAACATATTGATACTACCTAAAATTTTAACTCAGGCTTTGTTTTGACATGTAAATTGATTGTTTAAAATCTGACAATTTTTTTTCAAACCAAATTTGAATTATTGAAGTTTATATGATTTGCATAATAACTTCAGACAGAGTGTAGTTTGTATATATGGGACATCATATATTCAGATAATGTATATTCGTAAGTGTGTATGTCTGTGTCTGTATGTGAGTGCGTGTTTGTGTGTGTGAGTGCCTAGTAAACATTATGTTTGGATGTTTTTCGTACGTTGATTGGGGACGTTTTTACGTACATACCGATTGTTTTAGATCAACATACGTTAGATTCTTTAAGAATGGTTTCAATAAATATTGGTGATGTAATAATATATATATATATATATATATATATATATATATATAGAAATATAGTCTTAAGGTGTGCTATATTTATGGAATAAAGTGCTCAATATCAGAGATAGAGCGTGTGTAAATATAAAAGTGAACATAGAAGTCAACACTTAGAGGCGACAGTCTGTTTCATGCTATATGCAATCGTCAGGCCACGTGTGCTGTTATTTTTCTCGGCTATTTATATATATACGGGTTAGTGGTGCATTGTGGGTATTCTGTTATGGCGGTTATTTCACCGGAAGTCGTTTGTTTATCTATTTAGGTCAAATCATATTGCTTGTTTTTATTTTTGTTTCTTATTTTATTATTTATTTATTTATTTATTAACGTAGTAAGAATTTGTTTATATCACTTATTTAACTGTTTTGTTTTGGTTTTGGAATTTAATTAAAGCTATTTGTTCAGTTTTGGGGTTGATTGTTGTAGTTCATTCTAAGTATTATTTTGGCGGGAACAGTTTTAATTGATAATCTTTATTTGGGATTGGTTTGTTTATTTATTTACTTGAATGAATTTAGGTTAATTTATTTTACTTGTATATTTTCTCTTTTCGGTTTTCGATTTTTAAGTAACATAGTATTTTTTTATGTTTTATTTCTTTTTTTTTTGTTATTTTTGCTTATTAGTATATTTATTTGTTTTTATTTTATTTTTTCCGTTTTTAATTTTTTAGGTTACGTAGTAAAAATTTATTTTCATGTCTGCATTTTGAGATGAGTTCGGATCTTTTGTTTAATAATTTATTTTGGTCGGGAAAAGTAATGATAGCTATTTTTTCCTCCGAGCAAAGTTTGCAAGTTTTTGATTGGTTATTGTAGGCTGATGATTTTTTCCTTATCTTCCAAGATATTTTTGGTGTGATGTTCGTTTTGTTTTTAATTTCCCAGATATACTTAGAAAGCATTGTACTGTTTGCATATTTACTATTTGTGAAAGATGTTTTGTGTGTATAATTTCTTTGTTTCCAGGGTCCTTCAGTTACTCCTATGTATACTTTTTCTTCATTATCTGGTGATTTTATCGTAGCTTGGTATATTACGTTGTTTTGTAAACAATTTCCGTTTAAGGGACATTCGTTCTTTATTCTGCAGTTGCACGTGGGTTTAATTTGTTCGTGTGGTTTGTTGATAATTTTCCTATTGTGCTTTTTTATTATTTGTGCCATGCTCTCTGTGCAGCTATATATATATATATATATATATATATATATATATATAGTTTATGCAAAACTAGGTAATCCGTATGGGTAGACCCAAGGAGGATGATGATAGAAGGCGTTAAGTTAAGCGACGTCTAGCCTACACAGAGTGGGGTTAAGGATAAGGAATTGAAAATGGTACATCTAACTCACTCATGTCTTCTCTCCCACCTCACTTCCTCACTTCGTTAATTTCACATACGCTTGGTGCGGTCCGTCAAAAATGTGTAAGTTTCTTTTCATTTTTCATTTCAACTTTTGGAAGTAAAGTCTGATGATCCAGAGCCCTTTGAAAGGGTTGTGGTAAAATAACTTATTACATGGGACCTTAAAGTGATCTGTTTTTATTCAAAATATATATATATATATATATATATAAGAACCAACCACACTTCACAGAAGAACTGACAACAGAGAAATACTGCACTGTGTACGATAAAGCAGCGAGTGCAATTTATAGTTTTCCTTCTCATAGACAACCTGACAGCCAAATCTGTCCTGCTGGGGAAAGATCGGTTCATGCCTTTTCTAAGAGCATTAGTAAATGAGCAAAACAGAATTCGAATTTATATGTATTTCTTTTTTAACATTATTTTCATATGTTCTTGCATGTCTCTGTATGTATATGTGTGGGGGGTGCGTGTGTGTATAGGCCTTAAAATTCTCTGAAAAGGTTGAAAGGTGGTGCACACAGACGGTGTCTCTGAGCCAAAGATTTTAGTTTTATCGGAAACAAAATACTTTTCGAGTTACAGCAAAATGGCGGCAGAGACGCGGGAACAGAGACACCTCCGTATACCACCGCCGGGGATGTTTTCCAGAAGAAACAGACATTGGAATTTTATTTCCTATTTCCTGTTCTGTCTTCCCGAAGTGTATCTCATCAACCTTTAATGTCAGTAAAGAGAGCTTTCACTAAAATGTAAGTTAATTGTGTATTCACATCGTTTGTATTGGTCTTTATCAGATAATTTACCTGGACCTATCGACCTCTCAAACACTGAGGCGTTGAAAGAATGTAGGAACGAAATAAAACTAATTCCTAATGTACGATCTTATCTCGCGACTCTGTAGATAAGTGATTTTCAACCGAGGTCATTAATAAAATTATTTTTTAAAGTCCAAAGCACAATAAGTTTACATATAAAAGTTAAAAGCTCTTTAAAGTTTATTATACTAGTATATCGCTGTTATAATAAATAAACGTATACATAATATATATGTAAAAAATACAAAATTTAAACTGTTTTACAATAAAGAATATTAAAAACAAAAATCGATCAAGGCTAGAAATATTAGGAAGAAGATTTTAAAATACGGCTATCCAAAATTCAATCTTGTAAAGAAGATATTCTAAGAAAACATCAAGCTGAGATATTTCATTAAATGTTAAATTATAATAAACAGTAAAATAAATAATTTTTTATTTAATTATTACAAATTATAATAATATAATAAATATATATATATATATTATATATATATATTATATTATTAATATAATATATATATATATTATATATATTATATTATTAATATAATATATATATTATATTATTAATAATATATATATATATTATATATATTATATTATTAATATAATATAATATATATATATTATATATATATATTATATATATATTATATTATTAATATAATATATATATTATATTATTAATAATATATATATATTATATTATTAATATAATATATATATTATATTATATTATTAATATAATATACATTATATTATTAATATAATATATATATAATATATATATTATATTATTAATATAATAGATATATATATTATATATATTATATTATTAATATAATATATATATTATATATATTATATAATTAATATAATATATATATATTATATTATTAATATAATATAATATAATATAATATTAGGTTGGTGCAAAAATAATGACGTAATAATGTCGTTTTTTGACGTATTTTTAACGTCAAAAAACGACATTATTACGTCATTATTTTTGCACCAACCTAATATATATTATAATATTATGATTATTCTGTTTATGTTAATAAATAAATCATAAAAACTATAATCATTTTTAAATAATTTAAACGTTTCTTGTTTTTATTTTGTTTATTTTACAATAAGGTTCACCCTGTACAAGGTGCGGGGATATTCAAGGGAGCAGGTTACGTTAAGAGTCAGTTTATACGGATAAAAGGTGAAGTCAACGGTTAACTCTAGACTTCATAAGGTTAAGATTGTAGTGACTTAATTCTCACCGATGGAATACGTAGGGAATGTGAGTGGTTTGCTACAATGTAAGTGACATGGTAGGGTCTTTGCTATGGAGGGGGAGGTTCGGCCCGGCAGAACCAAGGGATTAAATAAAAAGCTTAATCGCAGTGCATTGTCAGTCGTCTTTAACGGAACCTGTGTATATGGGAGGGATTGCAGGTATGAATCCTCGTCTCCCCACCCAGACTGGGTTCTATAGCCTTGGATGGCAACTGGTGTAGCAGAATTCAAAAGATATATTCAAAACCTCCGGAGGGTCGTTTGAGTACCTTGTGGCACGTTATACACCACACCTCTATATTGGGCTCTTCAAAAAGTGTAGTATGTTCTGCACAAAGCCTTCAACACTATAATCAAATCATATTCGGTTCCTAGGAACTGAATTGCTTGGCGTTCATACGTCGGAAAACTGACGGAAGAGGGGGAGAGTCTAGTGTATATATATATATATATATACATACATATATATATATATATATATATATATATATATATGATAGGATAAAGAACAAGTAGGAAAGAGCTCTCACTCATTAACGTATATATATATATATATATATATATATATATATATATATATATATATATATATATATATATCTTCATTGATTTTTATGTATTAAATACACACGAGATATGATTTAATGAAAAATCAAACCAAACCAAAATTTTTCAAAACATCCTACAGCGTCTCATTAACTTTTACACACTTTATCCACCAGAAAGTTTCTCATATATATTTAAATATTATCTGTTACTTCATTACACGTGACCCGTATGTAAACAATAAGAAGTAACCAAACACAACTTACCATTAATCTGTATCTCTTTGCTTTTTATCATCTGTCTTGATCTCTGATGAAGCTTTAATAAAGTGAAACGTGTTAGATTAAGATCTGTTTCTTACGTGTTCTTTATCCTATCATTCGTATATACAAATCTCAATCTAACATGTTTCACTTTATTAAAGCTTCGTCAGAGATCAAGTCAGAAATGATAAAAAATGATAAAAACAAAGAGATGCACATTAATTGTATGCTGTGTTTGGTTAGTTCTTATTGGTTAGATACGTGTCACGTATTATGAAGCAACAGGTAATATTCAAATATCTGTGGCAAACATTCTCGACGCTAAAGTGTGTAAAAGTTAGTAAGATGCACTAGGATGTTTTGATTGGATACGTCTCACGTGTAATGAAGTAAGTGTGAGAAAACATTCTGTATGCTTAAATGAAGTAAGTGTGAGAAAACATTCTGTATGCTATGTGTAAAGATTAGTGAGACGCTACAGGATGTTTGGAAAAAGTTTGTTTGGTTAGCTATTTCATTAAAGTACTTCTCGTGCGTATTATATATATATATATATATATATATATATATATATATATATATATATATATATATATTGATTTTTATGCATTCGAAAGAGATAATTTAGATTCATGAATAATGGTTCTGTAGAAAAATGGTGATATAATGTAATTTTTTAAACGTGTGTTAATAGTTGGTAATATTGCTATAAATATAGTTTCATAATATTTTCTCTTTAAAGGGTACAGTTCTTTTTTGATAAGGCTGGTATTGGTGAAATTAAAGTTATGTCCTTACTCCAGATAATGCAAGACATAAATGTGATTAATGTATAGGTCTATTCTAGAAATCAAATCTCTAGACACCAATATACCGATCATCAATTGACTCAGCGTATGACGATAAACTACATCCGCGTACTGGGTAAGATGATAAACTACGTCCAACAGCAAGGCATCTGATCAGGAGTTTTTGAGGACTGTGGAACCACCTCTTAATTGCTGTTGTTCCTAGGTTCACCCTGACCCGAGGTGGTAGCACTTGTTAGGGTCCCAGCTATGGGCAAATAGTTAACCCCTAAACTGGCTTCAAAACACTATGAAAGTGTAAAAATAGGTTTTACTGCCAGAAATACTTTGTAAAAAATTATTGCCAGCAATACATTATTGCCAGCATTAAATTTTTGAAAAAAATTTTACCAGCAATACATTTTTGAAAAAAAATATTACCAGTTATACATTTTTGAAAAAAATAATTACCAGTCATACATATTTTGAAAAAAAATATTACCAGTAATATATTTTCGAAACAAATATTACCAGCTATACATTTTTCGAAAAAAAATATTACCAGTAATATATTTTCGAAAAAAATATTACTAGCTATACATTTTTGAAAAAAGTAATTGCCAGCTATACATATTTTGAAAAAAAATATTACCAATAATATATTTTCGAAAAAAAATTACCAGCTATACATTTTTTGAAAAAGAATATTACCAGCGATACATTTTGAAGAAAAAATATTAACAGAAAAAGATTTTTGAAGGAAAAAATATTACTAGCAATGCATTTTTGAAAAAAAATATGTTACCAACAAAAAAAAATTTGTCGGCATTAAATAACCCATTGAGGTTGATATACCGTAACAAATCAAACAAAATGTCTCAATATACTAAGAAATGACCTCATTAAATCTAAGGATAAGCTTCCTCTACCCATTCACAAAATCATGAAGATATGTAAATTAATTTACTAACCATGGTTCCTTTTCTTTTAATAACATATTCTACAAATTTGGTTTACCCACAGGGTCTCGTATCACAGGTGTTCTTGCCTGCTTCATCTTGAATTCTTGGGTAAAACTACAGTCCAAATTACTGTTTATAAACAACAAATCTTCGACGATTTTTTCCCGAACGATCATATCTGATCACAAATGTATCTTAACGTAAACAATGACAACATATATCGCAGAAGCCCATATTTTCTACGAAATTTCTCGAATATTCATTAATTAATGTAATTAATACTGTTTAATTTACAAAAAGCAGACCATTTAATTAAATAAATTGTATCTATAAAAATAAGAAATAAACGGAAAATATAATAAAATAATTGTCGGATTTAATCTATTTCAATAATATATATATATATATATATATATATATATATATATATATATATATATATAAAGAAATATAGTCTTAAGGTGTGCTATATTTATGGAATAAAGTGCTCAATATCAGAGATAGAGCGTGTGTAAATATAAAAGTGAACATAGAAGTCAGCACTTAGAGGCGACAGTCTGTTTCATGCTATATGCGATCGTCAGGCCACATGCATGAAACAGACTGTCGCCTCTAAGTATATATATATATATATATATATATATATATATATATATATATATATCTACATACATACATACATACATACATACATATATATATACATATATAAATAAAATAATTGTCGGATTTAATCTATTTCAATAATATACATATATATATATATATATATATATATATATATATATATGTATGTATATATATATATATATATATATATATATATATATATATATTACGATTCCAATGTAATAAATTATAACCATGAAATATTAGTGTTTGAGCCTTATATATATATATATATATATATATATATATATATATATATGTATATATATATTATATATATGTATATATATATATATATATATGTATATATATATTGGAACTCAGCTAAATATATATATATATATATATATATAGATAGATAGATAGATAGATAGACAGATAGATAACTACACACACACGCACACAGAAACATATATATATATATATATATATATATATATATATATATATATATATTAGAATCTGACCAAATAATGAAAAATCAATTTTTTTTCCGAAGGGGTTTTTGTTAGGGCCGAGAAATTTTTAGCAGATAGATAATAAGCTCTCACATAATATTGGGGCTGATGTAAAAATAGATAAAAAGTTGTGATTTTTTTCTACTTTTAATTAAGTTCAGCAGTCGAAGCTGAGCCAAGCGAAGATTGCAAATAAATTACCTAACATTAACATATATTTGCTTCCAATGAATAAAAGAAAAAATGAAAACAACGGGCAAGAGAAAGAAAAGAAAAACAGAAACGTGAAACGAAGAACGTAGAGTGCTCAACAGGAAAAAATGATGGAAAAAACAAGATGGCCGTTTTGATTGGGTAATCATTTCCCGAAAAGCCATAATGAGCTGTGTAAGTCTGCCGAGTTAAGAGTAGAAACTCTGTCTGATACCAAATCGATTGGGTTTCTGTTAAGAGGTCCACCCCTTTTTCATAAAAGTGGACTCGCCCAGTGTGTACTTGTACTACTGCCGGTGAATACCCGGGAGTTAGACAGTAAGAGAGATACACTGATACAGTGAACAGTGAGAGAGTAAGTGTGTGAGGTAACCGCTTTGTAGGAGTCACAGTTGCGAGCACGTAGACTCAGAAGGAAGTCCTACTTCGATACTGAATTTCCCAGACTATATATATATTATTATTGCTACTAACCACATTTCTGGATCTACTAACCGTATTACCAATTGTATTATTGCGTCAATACATTTATTTGCTATATTTCATTCCTGCGTTTGTCATTCATTTGAGACCGGATTTCACCCCGGAATCCACAACAGTGAAACACTCCGAAAGTAATGTCTCCTATTTATTGCTACGGAAGCTGCAACAGATACAGAATATACCGTAAACCCGTCGAAAAAAGCAAGTTTTCTAATATAAATTTTCGAGGAGTGTTTGATTCTTGTGTGTTGAAATCGGTGCAAGTTTTTCTACAACGTCTCTTCTCACACGAACCCCACTCATCACTGCTGGAATTACTCTCTGCCTAGCTATGCTCATATCCACAGTTTCGTCTCCATAAACGTTCAGCAATTGGCGACGAGTTTCAATGTATGCGTTTTTAAGAAAGGAGGAATTCAGTGAAACACCTCCTTTTGTATGCACTTTCTGTTAGACGCCATTTTCCCAGACATATAGCAAAAACAGTGTAGGTTACTAATATGAAATTTCACCCTCTACTTACTTTATAAATACTTTCAAAAAAGTCGATTTCTGTAAATAAATTAACAAATTTTCATATTGGCACAATGTCATCCTCAAAAACAACGCTTATATATATATATATATATATATATATACATATATATATATATATATGTATGTATGTATATATATATATATATATATATATATATATATATATATATATATATGATAAATTTACCAATTTATCATATGTATATATTATATATATATATATATATATATATATATATATGATATATTTACCAATTTAAACATCGCTACACAGGAATTACCATATCCCCGTGTAGCGATGAAACCATATTTTTAAATTAGTAAATTTATAATATTTATTCTGTATAGATTTGCACTGAGAACTGTTTTGTAAAAATAAAAATAAATAATAAGAAACCGGATTATGTATCTTATTGTTCTTTCTCTTTATTATAATGTCTATCTATCTATCTATCTATATCTATCTATCTATATATATATATATATATATATATATATATATATATATATATATATATATATATATGATTATGGTAGCATAATATAAGTAAGTTATCTATCCCTCCTCTATTCACTCAATTTAAGCTGTTAACATCTTCTGCTGATAAAGCAGATGTTTTTACTCGTAAATGCTCTTCAATCTTTACTCTTGACTTATCTGAAAAGTCCTTGCCTGACTTTGCACTTAGATAAGTCATGTTAGCACCTGAAAAACTGTTGTATTTTGGAATTTCGGATAAATGGCAGTTACCCAGTAATAAGAAATTATCGATGAATCTCATGAGACATTTGTAGCATTAATGAAATCCTATGTACACAGAGTCATTTAATATATATATATATATATATATATATATATATATATATATATATATATATATATATATATATACGATGAGAACGAATAGAGTACAATTCTAACGTTCATAACATTTAATTTAAAAGAGGGCTCAATACATAGTGGAGCAATATTATTTATTTCAGGATATTACAACAAAAACACGTAAAACTCGCTACACAATTGCAGTCGTGTTTCAACGCATACCAACACGTCTCCTCAGGTGATTGTAAATTACTGACGAGCGAACGATTAATTTAGTTTCAAAAGCATAATACATTATCTTTTTTAGAATAAAGTATCAGGCTTGAGGGCTTTGCTCTGATCATCCAACCCAATATGACCTTCGTTGAATTCAAACTAAACGAAAAAGAAAAATTATTATCTTAGAAATTGATCATGACAAGGATTTGGCACCTAACCACAGCCAGACAGTAACTTAAAGACTGATACAGATGGTTACATAAAATGTAAACTAGTCAGACGATCAATTTTTTTAAAAAAATGAAAGTGTGGGAATAGAGAGGCAATTTAACCGAATGCCAAACTGGTTATATGCTTTGTGGATTTCCTACATATTTTTTGTGGTTGATAAATAAGAAGCCTCTTTAAAAAAAACTAGTAAATAATTTAAACATATAGAATTATGTGGTAAATAATATTCAACCGTTAAATAAAGATCATTCATATAAGATATTAATAGTACCAACTAATCAATGTAAAATGTCCAAAATACTAACCAAATACCAATACATCCGTATAAGATGTAAATAATACTACCATAGGATCATCACAAAACTATATTAAATCCAAATTAATCTTAGAAATAGAAAGATAAGCATATGGTGCAACGCAGTTCAACTAAAATCTAAGAAAAAACATTGTCAGATTCCAAAGTTTAACTGAATTGCAAGGTAAAAGATAGACTGCATCTACAATTTACCATTAATTCACTTGTTTGATTTAATACGGAATTTTTATGAAAAATATCTGATAATTTCCAATGTTTCATGTAAACAAAGAAAACAGGGTTGATATAAAGATCTATATTTTTTAACTTGTCCATTTCACCTCAGGAATTTTATCATCTTTCAAACTCCAAAAATATTTAGAAAGTGGTGTATTGTTTCTATAAATATTATTGGTGAAGGACAAGATATGTTGATAACACCTAGTCTAAAAAGAATTCTTAGTACTGACAATATAGAATTTTTCGAACGTCGGATTCTCTATAACAGATTTAGTACTTAGATAAACAAGAGATTTAGTTAAACATTTGTTTGGCAATGGGCATTGGTCCGAGTTCCTACAATTACATTGGCTAGTATATTTAATAATATTAATCTTGGAACGTGCATTATGATCCAGATTATTAAATTGGTTTAAATTTTTATTATTGTGTAATTTTATAATCTTCTCAAGATTATTGGTGCATCTATAACTTAGTTTTAATGTGTTTCTGTTGAATATTTTACTGAGAGGATTACTTTTAGGGATATGTTTATCAATTAAATGGAGGAACTAACTTAGTAATGACCAATTTGTTAAATGGGGGGGTGTACCAAATGATCTTCCTATTTTTTTTTCTTTAGACCACTAGTTTTTTGGAAAATTTCATCGTCTGACCTGTGTACATTTTATGTAACTATCCATATCAGTCTTTAAGTTAATTTCTGGCTGTTGTTAGATGCCAACTCCTTGTTACGACCCATTTCTAAGATAATGGTTTTTAATTTTGTTTTTCTTTTTCGTTTGGTTTGAATTTAACGTTGGTCATATTCGATTGGTCGATCAGGGTAAAGCCGTAAAACCTTATTTTGTTTTCAAAAAAGAGGATCTATTTTGCTTTTGAAACCAGTTTGCCAACCACAGAATTATAACTTACGCGTTCTGCGTCTCTCGCTTTGCCTTTATGCGGCTTGCTTAATGAATGAAATAGATGTATTTGCTCCATAATATTAGTTGATGTTTGTTCAAATCCAGTTTGAGCCAATATAAATTTCTCCAAAACTTCTGACAGTCAGAATATTTGCATACTTGCAAAAGCTCGTAAAATCTCTCGTTGGACCTGAGCTCAGTGGAATTTGCATTTCTTTGTCTCGCCACGAAAGCAAATGTAAAACAAGGCCAATTTAATATGAGTCCTCCCTACATGTTCATGTAGGCAGTTGGCAAAATTTAACTAGGAGGTCTGGCTGCTGTTATATTCGTCAAGCCCTGCCCACCGATTCCAACATTTTAGCGCAATGGAGCAATGCTTACCAAGAGACGGGTCACTAGAAACAAGGCCCACTCATCCAAGACCTCTCTGGTCACGAATTAACATAAAACTTTGTAAGTACTTATCCCTTTTCTCACGAAAGTACAGTCCAGAAAAGACATTTTTAATGGTCAGAACTCACATATCTCTGTGCGTAGGCGGGTGCAAAATTGTCCAGTTCCCATTGTATACTGCTGCAGGTGACTTCCCACTGAACCAACTTCGACAGCATAATGCGGGGGTGTTGTCAAGGGAATGGATAAAAAAAGAGACCCACATACTACTATTAAGAGATAGTCGGTCAGAAGTAACCGGAAAAAAGTACATTCAGTTTCGAACAGAAAGAAAATGGTTGTAAATATACTAGTTTGACCAAATCATTCACACATGTAGAATACAAGCGATTTCCTATTTTATACATTGAGTTCCTTTTTTTATACTGCTAACATTTCTGATTTTATAAATATTCAGCAATGAAATATCGCTATCCATACCCCACCTTGATGTCAGTTTGTTTTTAACCTGTATTGATTTTTCTACAGAAATAACGTTGTCATTTTTTCTTGCAAAAAGAGGGGCAAATGACATCACAATTTGAATTGTCAAATTCATATTTTTTTTTGATCAATCAGAATCCTTGAAAAAGGAAGCGACATTTTCTGACACTTGCAGACGTTTTTTTTTTTTTTTTTTTTCGAAAAATTAAAAAAAATCAAATAGCTGCAAAATCTTTGCGCTTTTTACTTACCGAGTAAAAAATTAAGAAAATTTCGTCCAATAGTAAATTAGAAGTAATTCGTACTTTTTAGTCCCAGTTTGTTGCCCATTTTTTTCTACAAATTTTGATAACTAATCGGAGTTTTAGAGTCCGCAGTAAAAAAAAAAAAAAAAATCGTACATTTCTTACATTTACCGATTACTCATTTTCGACATTATACATCTTTCGGTGATATCGACACAAATCTTATATTAGGTTGTCACGCTTGAAATGACGCAGTTTTTGCTTGGTTGTTCATCCTGTCGTCTAACGAAGTAATCTCCTTAGTATATAAAAAAATCATGACTTATTCTTGACAATTTTCTTTCCAGATAATTTTTATTTCAATCTATTGTTACTCATAAGCGCAATGACAATAATTACAATGAAACAATGTCGTGTAATCTTACTGTATGAGTACAAACTGGGAAAAAGAACCATTTTTGTATCGAATCATTACATGCGATGAGAAGTGGGTACTTTTTTGGCAACAGAAAAGAGTAAGCCAATGGTTAGATGCATGCCAATCACCAAAACAATACCAAAAAATTAAATTGCCCCCTAAAATGCTAATAGTTGCTGTATGGTGGTCTTATAAGGGGTTATTCATTATTCATTCTTGACTCAAGGGAAAACAATAACAGCAACCTCGTATTGTGAGTGTGGATGGGAATGGCCCAATTTTTCTGCACGACAACGCATGACTGCACGCTTCTCAATCAACTGTCCAAAAGCTGCATTGTCTGAATTATAAAATTCTGTCTCATCCTCCATATTCACCTGATCTACCTCAAAATCTTTAAGCATTTTGAGCTTTTCATACGCAATAAAACAGTCTCCAATAAGGAAGAGCTAGTCGAAGCATTTGAACTGTTTATCACATCAAATAATGAGAATTTTTTAAAGATGGGATGAAGAATTTAGTGGTGCGTTGGAGAACAGTTATTCATTATGGTGCCTATTTCAACTAAATAAATTAGTTATTTAACATTTTAGAAGCTCTTTTATTCACTTCCTACAAAGTGCGTCATTTCATGTGTGACAACCAAATATTTTATTACTTTTCATTTCGTTGCCAATATTGTTAGAAATAACTAAAGAATTTACGTTTATCTTCGGACGAATTGATCTCTTGTAGTATTACAGTTGTTACTCCTGATACATACACGTATTGTGTATAAACATAACCCCATACGTATTAAAAGATTTACATGCACAAAATAAGGGACCATTATCAACACACACAGATAGAAATTGAAATATATTTAACATTTGGATCGTCAATTATATTGACGGTATATTCATATCACATCTCGATATTACATTGACGTCAATTATATTGACGGTATATTCATATCACATCTCGATATTACATTGACGTCAATTATATTGACGGTATATTCATATAACATCCCGATATTATATTGATGTCAATTATATTGATGGTATATTCATATCACATCTCGATATTACATTGACGTCAATTATATTGACGGTATATTCATATCACATCTCGATATTATATTGACGCCAATTATATTGACGGTATATTCATATCACATCTCGATATTACATTGACGTCAATGATATTGACGGTATATTCATATCACATCTCGATATTATATTCACGTCAATTATATTGTCGGTATTTTCATATGACATCTCGATATTATATTGACGTCAATTATATTGACGTAAATTATATAGATAGTATTTTCATATCACATCTCGATATTATATTGACGTAAATTATATAGATAGTATTTTCATATCACATCTCGATATTATATTGACGTCAATTATATTGACGTAAATTATACAGATAGTATTTTCATATCACATCTCGATATTATATTGACGTAAATTATATAGATAGTATTATCATATCACATCTCGATATTATATTGACGTCAATTATATTGACGGTATTTTCACATCACATCTCAATATTTTTAACAATAGCACCAAGTTAATGAACATTTTAAAATCATAAATTTGTGGAAGTTTTTCAACTTCTGCTAATCAACCATTTTATTTAACTACAAAAAATAATTGCGTTCTATCGACTAGTTTAAAATGATGCCATTTCTTCTTGACTATTTTGTTCGTATTTTCTTGATTCCAAATGAAAAGTGGACACTTTCCAATATGTTTCTGCAAAATTAGTTTATAATTCAAGTTCAGAAAATTAGTTTGTAAATATAGTTCCCAGAATTAGTTTATAATTACAATATATATATATATATATATATATATATATATATATATATATATATATATATATATATATATATATATATATATATATATATATATATAAAAAGAGGTGTCAGATTTAATTAACGCCAGTAGGATAAGAGTCCGATACAACTAAGCTTCAAGTTCCATATGCATACGTAAGCCGTCCGTTGGAAAACGATGAGTGATAAGACAGTGTCGCAAGACATTCCTAGTAAGTTTGAGATTCATGTGGTACTCTACAATTTTAGCCATGTCTGTCATTTATGTGCAATGCGTGATACACGTTTGTGCGATCGTGTTTCTTTCGACACATGACTGACGAGGCAGGGTTTTTTCCCCCGCGGTAGGTTGCCATTTCTTTCTACAGTAGACCACTTACCATCCAAGGCTATAGAACCCGTCCTGCTATTTAGAAGAATATGATTCATATCTTTCCCAAGGGTATTAGCGCGTAAATGAATGTAATGGAATTCGAACTCGGCTCTCTGATTCCTAATCCGATCTGCTTATCCATTACTCTACCGTGCCTCCTCATTAAGCCCTATATCAGACAAAATTAAGCTTAACCCTTTAAGCCCTTTGTGCTAGACATTTTCATGACGGTCGTCTTCGAGTATAGAATCCAGAGGTTAGCAGTGAATATTTCGGAGACAGTAGGAAAGCGTAGTTCAGGTTCGCAGTGGATATCGTAGCAAAGTAGCAGAGCGTAGTTCTTCCTTCTATGATCTTCGCCTGGTCAAGTTGGCACTGGTCCTTCGGTAGGGTAAACAAAGATGGCCGCCTTTATACACGACGGATACAATGTTCTGCGGCTTCTGATTGGTTAACCTTCCATTGGTAGACTATAAAGGAAGTTAAGTCATTTGGATTGTCTCACTAGTCATATATACGCAAAAAACTGTAACACTTCGTTCCTGGACAATTTTAATTCTTCTGCCTGAGCTCCTGAGTTAAATAATTGGTATGTAATGATTCACAGTAGATATAAAAATAGTTACAACCGGTGTCTGGTCATTAAGTCATTTTTCTCTACCACTGTTCAACCGGTGGCTGGGTATTACGCCATTTTTCTCTATCACCGGTAAAGCGGTGGTCAGGGTTTAAAGAATTAATAAATATCTAAATTAATTTATTCTATTTATTTCACTCCAAGCCATGTAATAAAATCACTAAACGCAGTCACTGGCTGTGAGAGAATTTGAGAAAAAGAAGACATTGTTAGGAGAGGCAATAAAAGAACAGGAATTAAGAAGACGGAACATAACAATTGACATTTATATTTTTGAAGATCAAACTCGAGATAAAAACAAGAAGCTAAAAAAGGGTTCCCACTAGCGAGAAGTGCGAGAAAAGAAACTGTTAACATAGAACTTACGGTTTGATCGCGCCATTTAAATTGTAAAAAGATTATACTTTTCTGTCAGTCTCGTTCATTTCTTTTTATGTGCCGTGTCCTTTCAGGACGTAGGCGATACTAACCCTCCAATTCTCACTATCCCCTGTGGCTCTCAACAGGTTTTACGTCTTTGCCAACTCCCCCAGACGACGTTCTGCCATCCACCTGCCCAAGCCCACCAGGTATGTCATGCGTTGCTTTCTCGTGTCTCTTTTTCCCTCTATTCGTCCTGTGAGTATCAGATTCTCCAAGCCCTCTTTTCTCATCACGTGTCCCACAAATTTCTTCTGCCTCTTCCTTATGATATGGCTAAGCTTCCTTTTTGTTGGCATCTTCTCCAATGCCTCATCGTTGCTCACATGCTCGGTCCATGATATCCTCAGCATCCTTCTGTAGAACCACATCTCCGCCGTTTCGAGTCTCTGCTTCATCCTTGAGGATACCGTCCAACATTCGCTGCCGTATAGGAAGACAGATGTCACGTAGCAGCTCAGTGCTCTTTTTTCTTTTTTTCTTTTTTTTGTCACCAAAGAAAACCTCTGCCCAGCTTCTGGAATGCATCCTTGGCCATCCCAATCCTTCTTCGGATCTCAGCGTCGCGCTTACTGTCCTCCACTCAGAACACTTCCCAGATACTTAAACTTCCGCACATGTTTGATTTTAGTGTCCCCGACTTGCAAATCGCATTTCGGGCTCATCCTTTTACTGATGACCATGCTTCTGTCTTCTTAAAGTTTATGGTTAGTCCTTTCTTCTCGCTCTCCCTCGCTACCTTCTGTAGAAGGTTTTGTAGTTTTTTGGTGTCTGCTATCAGTACCATGTCCTCAGCGTATCGTATGTTGGTAAGATTGTGGTCGACAATGATGAATCCTGGTAGGGTCTCCAGTTCCCCCCTCAGAATTACCTCGCCGATCTCGTACTGAACTTAAATTCATAAAGTCTAGGTACCAATTGTACATCAGATCAATTACCATGAAAATATTTATTAAAAAAAAGCCAAAGGAAAGCTATGCTAGGGTGGTTGGAGGGTAGCTGAAGCCGAAATGCCAGGTCAGGACAAATAACATTGCAGATTCTTCTTTGGATTTTATCTAGAATCTCTAAATAGATAGCCGAAACACCAGACCAGATGCGGTAGCAATATTTTAAACATAGACAAATGGCAGACTCGTAAATGTGTAAGATAGATTCTGTGAAAGAGTTAAAAAGAAATTTGATATGAAGGAATGACGGAAGAGAATTTGCTTGGCGTTAGTGGGTCCCTTGTTAGATTTAACTTTGTTTAAATGAATTAAAACTCTGCTTGGAGAAATTACGTGAACTATTTGATTACAATCCTCCTTAGAGATTTTCCTAATTTCCTAAGCTTTCGCGATCGTCATATTTGATTCCCACTGCAATCTTCCTATGTTTTTAGGCGATTTTTTTTTCTAGCGATGTATTATGTCTTCTACCAGGAGTCTTATAGACATTATCCCTCATATTAAGTAAGAATTAAAACCGTTTCCAAATTGGTAGTCGCAACCTTAGCAAGAAAGGATTCGCAGATGAGTTGTTCATAGATTTGCATGAATTCCTAGATTAAAACCATTAAGACGGAATGGGTTACTGAGTGCAAAAGTATATAGGAAAAAAACATTAAAGAAAGAGAAGATAACGGCAGCCATTACATTTACGTTTATGAAGATCAAAATTATTCACAATTAAACGTAGGAATACAGTTCATTTCAACTTCACTCCAAAATATATACTCTATTACAGTTACAGGCAGACCCCAAACTGTATATTCATGTGGGCATAATGCACGTTGACAGTGATAGGTTAACAAACGAAGCAAGAGGAAAATTCAGGTTCTCTTCCGTGTTCCATCCTCTTGTTTCGTTAATTACTTCCCTTGCCTTTTGATGCGTACAGATTGTGTCCTAGTGATGTCATAAAGTTAGAATTCAGACTGTTGCTAGAAAGTGCTGCATCGTAAAAAAAATCCTTTATTTGTATATATATATATATAGATAGATAGATAGATATATATAATGTTCAATATATATATATATATATATATATATATATATATTGTGTGTGTGTATTTACGCAGCATTTTTTCATTCATACATGTTTCATTAAAGGAAATAAATAGACAAGTGTTGTCTATTTATTTTATATAAATTCTTTTCATATATTGTACAGTAACTGTCATCTTGGATGATGGCTTATGTAAGCCGAAAGCTTAGATTGGATTAAAAAAATATGGATCAATATTGTGATTTTCTTTCTTCGTTTAATGATAATGTTATTAAGCTTATCAGACGATATGAAAAGAATTTACATAAAATAAATAGACAACACTTGTCTATATTATTTAATGAGACATCTATGAATATATATATATATATATATATATATATATATGTGTGTGTGTGTGTGTGTGTGTGTGTGTGAAAAGTGTGTGTATATAAATATAAATAAATATATATATGTATAATTATTTATATATTATATGCGCGGTACTTATTAGAAAGCGTTCAATATCAGAGATAGAGCTAACATATTTGGTTGGATAGATGAATATATATATGTATAATTATTTATATATTATATGCGCGGTACTTATTAGAAAGCGTTCAATATCAGAGATAGAGCTAACATATTTGGTTGGATAGATGTGAGTTTGTGACCCTAGGTTTCACGCTTTGACGATCGCTAAAGCGTGAAACCCAGGGTCACAAACTCACATCTATCCAACCAATATATATATATATATATATATATATATATATATATATATATATATATATATATATATATATATATATCCAATAGGATAGAGTCCAGGTAGAACTCAATGTCCAAGATAGACAACGAATATAATATAAAAGGTTCAAACACTAATATTCCATGGTTATAATTTATTACATTGGAATTGTAATCACGATCCAATTCATTAGACCTACAAGTTTTTAGATCTAATGAATTGGATCGTGAAAACCTCTCTGACACAGACCAACTTCGACACTGACCCCTGAGAAACTTTTGCTGCAAATCGGCTTTCTTGGCATAAGGCCATCCAAGGGAAAACGAGACTTCGCATCCAACCGTCAACATGAAGAGGATCTGTGACCGTGCTGTCCAGCAGCGTCCATCACCCACACTGCTCTGTGACACCTGCTCACGACTCTGCAGTATGCTGGGCATTCACTGCTATCTCCATCACCACAATCAGAGGAGAGAAAGATAATATGGAGAGAGAATGACGATTCCGATGCTCGGATGCCAGCAGGTGCCGATGATACGGGGTGCATCACAATTTTGATCGGGCAAGGATTAAGGACCACAAATGACAGAGAAATGCAAATTACATTTATTGAAAGGTAAAAGGATAACCATTTAGTCTCAAACATGAAACAAAAATTTTTAAGGGCAGCCCTAGAGAACATGCTCCAGATGTCCGCCGTTCAGTTGAAGGCTCTGATGAATGCAAAGTTGATGATAACGCGTGTACATTCCTCCTGGGTGATCGTTCGAATCTTCTCCGTGATGGCTGCCTTCAATGCAGCAATGGGGCGAAGGTTGCCCTTGTAGATGTCGTCCTTGAGGAACCACCAGAGGAAGAAATTTGGTGGGTTCAGATCAGGTGACTGAGGTGCCCATTCCACTTCAGCTTTGCGGCTGGTGATATGCACCCCCCAAACTTTTCACGGGGCCATGCCATGGTAACATTAGCAGTATGAGGAGGAACACAATCCGCATCAAGGTCTTCGCTCTCTTCGAGCTCTCCCGATCTGAGAGGCCGCCATTTTGTTTCAACCATTGTGAAATACCCTGCATATGTTTTGTTGTCATCCCCCCTTCAAGATGTAGGCGACCATATCTCTCTACAGTTTTCTCTTCTTTATCGGCGAATCCAACATGACCTAATAGGAAAGACAGCGGTTTGCCGTTGCCTTCAAGTTTTAATCTCAGATTCTGCTCCTCGTGTGACGGACCTGGACGTTAAGAGAATTCAGTTAACCCTGCTATTTAACTCATAGCTAGTGAGAAGAAGAGAATGGATTCATGTCTTTTCCAGGATTGTTGGAGCGAAAGTGAATGCAACTCTAAAAACAAAAGTTGAAGGCAGACGTTTTGCTGGTTAGCCGACTACTCGAAACAAGCGATAGTTGGGATAGCGTGGTAACAGCCATAACTTTTAAACGATGTGATTTTATGTATTTTTCTGGTTTGGTTTGGTTTGGTTCATAGCATATCAACACCTTATGGGTGCTTTTTATGCCGAAATTTAATTTTCTTCGGAGCGTTGGTATTTTTTTAAATGTATGTCTCGTAATTATTGTCTTACTTTAGTAATATTATATTGCTGGTACTTTTTTACTATAAAATTTATTGCTGATATTCTTAGTACAAAAATGTATCTTTATAGTTTCATAATGTTTTGACCCATGTTTAGGAGTTCACTATTTGCTCATTATTGGAACCCCACCAGGTGCTACCACCCCGGGTGAGGGAAAACCGGGAAACAGCAGCAATTAAAAGACTCATAAAAGTCTCTCAAACTGAGATCTTGCTGCTGAATGTAGTTTATCGTCATACCCAGGACGGTCTCTTCAGGTAAAAGTAAGGAAAGTTATTATTTATCATAAATTATCTCGATTGTTTCTTTTGCTTTGTATTTTCATAATTTTTCTGCAGTTACTTTTGGCCTGTAGTAGCCAGTTTCAGTATCCTAACTTCTTTGTGTCCTGTGTCTCTTCAAGATGTTGGTGTTCATGGCCCTCCACAGTTTCCTGTCTTCATAGCTATTAATATTTTTTTTCTTTTTACCATCTCTTCCAAACTCCGCTCTGCCATCCATTCACTCAAGCTCGCCAGGTAGGTACTGCGTTGCGTTTCACTATCTATCTTATCTTCAAACTCTCCTGTGAGTATCAAATTTTCCAAGCCCTCTTTCTTCATTATGTTACATAGAAATTTTAATTGCCTCTTCCTTATATTAACAATAGTGTCCTTTTGGCATTGTCTCTAGAACTTCATCGTTGTTCACACGTTTAGTGCACGGTATTCACAGCATCTTTCTGTATAACCACACTTATGTTAATTCAAGTCTCTTCTTGGGATTATCACATTGAAATACTAGTTCCTGTACGATTACCGAAGTTAATCGACGTTGAACCTCATTAGTACCTAGATGGGTGACCGCTTGGGATTACCAGGTGCTGTAGGCTTGGATGCGTGGGTGATATAATGTATAATGGTTTGGAATTGTTAATTGGAGAACCGTGTTTTTATTCTATTTGTCTTTATTATAATTACTTAGACGAAAATACCTTTGGGAAAGGTGTGAATCCACCTCTTCCCCTCCACCTATAGTTTAAATAGTAAGACTTGTATTACTAAATTATTATTATCGCCCAAATAATTCTTACAATTTAAAATATTTCCTTGCTTTAAATAACCTGCAAATGGTTGATAAGCCGTAGAAAACAAATCAACCAAGTCTCTACTTCATTTCTGAGGTGATTGCCTAGCATTCACTGTCATATAGGACTGATACTACATAACAGTTCAGTATTCATTTCTTTATTTCTAATTATATTTTCCTGTTTCTTAATATTTTGCTTAGATCTTAGAAGGCATCTTTCACTAATGCGCCTTCGGATTTCCGTGTCGCATTTTCTGTTCTTTATTTAAACGCTTCCCAGATATTTAAATAGTTTCACCTGTTTGATTTCGATATATCTCAAATTTCTAATGTTGGTTGGACTGTTCCTTTTGTTAACAACCATGCATTCAGTCTTCTTACAGTTGATGCTTAGTCCTTTCTTCACGCTTTCCTTCACTACCTTCTGTAGGAGTCCCTTTAGTTTCTTTTCTGTCTGTTACCAAATCTTTGTCATCTGCATATCTCGTGATGACAAGATTGTGGCTGCTAATAATGAATCCTGTTAGGACTGCCAATTCTCTCAGAATTGACTCTGTACAGGGTGAAAAGCTATGAGGAGAAGACGCTTTACCTCTCTTTAAAAGGAGAAATTTAGAGGAGGGTGTTTCCAATTAATGGTCAGCCGTCAAATTAGTAGAAGGTCGTTATAGTAATTTAGCATGTTTCACTATTTCTTTAGCTTCATCCGAAATTTTTGGAGTGGAATGATTTGGAGATATATTTCTTCTTTTAAATTCTGTTTGTTCCGTTTTCATTTGTTGTGCGGACCTCGGTGTATATATATATATATATATATATATATATATATAAATTCTCGGTGACCGGGAGCTAATCACCACTGTAGGTTTCATGTGTTTTAATGCAATTATCAGGTAGTATGCAACAGTTACTAGTGAAAACAGGTATTTTTACAAATAACTGTTTCCGGCTACTTTATGACTCCGTCAAAGCGAATGACACTGTTCGCCGGTTATGTATTTACATACATTAAGGCTCTGTCGGTTAATATTCCATTGAACAGTTCTTCTATGGTGTTCCTACATAGCATACTCCCTTACGAGTTGCTTATTTCATTTAATATATATATATATATATATATATATATATATATATATATATATATATATTAAATGAGTGAGTTATGTATTGGTTAACGATCAAAAGCAAACGCTTTTAGCACAACGTTGAAAATCTGACTTGCAGCAGGAAAAATCGCAATAGACTGACATGTCTACACAAAAAAATATATAAATAAAACGATACCCTGTCCGGTAGCCAATGCTGCTTCTGGTGCCAGGAGTAACAGTAAAGCTTTATCCACCAAAACTACATTAGCACCCCTGGTTGGTGGCTGACGCGAGCAGGGTATCGTACATGCTTTCACGCGTTGTATGTAGAAAATTGTACAAGAAGACTGTCTGTAAAGTAAGATTACTCCTTGGAAACATGAAGTGAAATTGTGATGATATCCTGGAAAGACAAGAATACCTAAGTAAGTATGACTAGCACAACAATCGAAAAATGCCCTCTGGCTGTCTGTAGCAGGGAGAGGGAATACAGAATCCATCTGACAATGACAAGGGTTTTAACCGGCGATGTATGATTGCGGTAAGAAAATTTGACAGCCTGCGAGGTTTACGTATCCATAAGACACTCTGATGCAGGCAACATAGTACCCCTATTGGAGAATTTAAGTCGAATGATGGCATTATGAATTCGGATTACACTACCAGTGTTCCGGATCCCATTGCTGAGAGTCAGCACCCTGGATAAATTCCAAGCTAGCGAAGAAACCAATGGCCCACCACTCTTTTGAATCTTGATGAGAAATTCTCATTAATACTTACCACCCATCAAAAGGACCCGATTAGCCAGCAAATCAGACCTTTCTGCAGTGCTGTTCATGAGGTTTGTCTTGAATGGTTTGGTGTGGCAACTGCAAGAGGAGATAGAAAAAAAGAGAAGTGACTAAATAGACGACAGATTCAGAAGGGTAAGCTAAGCATAGAGTTGTGAAGCGCCGACTCAAAGAACCTCCAACTCATGAGAGGGAAAGCCTTAAGGACCTGCTTAATGATATTAAAGACAGGATCTTAGCGATCTCTAAAGATGAGAACCAAAGAAGACATCGGAAGAAAAAGCGACAGTCTCGGATATCATTTTACAATAATCTTTACACTTTTTTTCAATTTCCTTTGTAAGGTTGGGGAAATCATAATGAAATATTTCAGGGCGGCGTTTATGCATTTCACTCTTGGTAACTCCATCCCTAAGTGGTAAACTGTCGAGGTCGGCATCATAACAGTGGCGGTGGGAGTGATTTCACCATTTTTTTTCATTATGCCTATGAAACTCATATTATGGGGTGTTGTGGCACAGTAAAGGGAGTGATAACTAAAGAACAAATGGTCCTTCGTCCTTCCAGAGCGTTCATGGATAACATCACCATTCTGATCCCGTCTAAGGTCGGTGCCGATGAACTGCTGCAGCGATACTATAAACTCTCCACGTGGATGCGAATGAAGGCAAAATCACAGATAGAATAATGCTCGTAATGGGGGAATTAAAAATGGGAGAATAAACCTTTCTTCCAAGCTCTCCCAATATATCAGAATTTTGTTAATGTTGATACGAGATAACATCGAAATATTAAATAACAGGCACGGCACTTTGTTTCTTAACCATTCATTGATTATGGGTAAATAGGTTTTTCGCATTTGCGTTATGGCTTAACTATTTTAATTAAACTTTTTGAGAAGTTTAATTCCAAAGCAATTGAACGGAGCTTATCTTTATTCAGAGGCTCTGTCAGAGAGTTTCACTTCAGAATTGGTGAGTGACAGGATCCCGACAGACAATGAAAAGCCAGTGAAGAGCCTCAGACGGCTGTATAAAATTCCACTGATTGATCGGCACCGAGGTAAAGAAGATATAATACCCTGATCACAATGGAACCATTGGCAATATCATTCTTCCTGCAATCTAACTATGACTTTCCACCAAATGCGACAACCTCATCGGTGTGAGTGTACCCCCCACAGGGTACACTCACACCGATGTATTCGCATTATGTCAAAATGATCGAAGTACACTACGTCACGTGCTCTCTACAGATGTACACGCGACGTTATAATAAAGTGCTGGAAGGGGTCATTAACTTTGTACACAGTGTGAAGCAGTCAACAAATAGCCTGAAACGGCCAGAGAACCTAAGGTCCGTTTTCACAAGAAAGATGAACCCCCTGAAGACCCAAATAACTCCCGTAATTGGAAAATGTTAGTTGGTCTTAGAAAACCTCTTCAGTTTGCGGTACGCATCATTCAAACAGACGCACGCCCTGACATTGTAGAGTGGTCTGATTAAAAAAAAAGTGGTCCTCCTAGTAGAAGTAACGCTTCTTTGGGTGGAGAACAGGGAAGAGGCGCATGAGGAAAAGAAAAACCATTACGAATAGCTGCAATCCGACTGCCTGGAAAAGGAGTGGACATATTTGCTACGTATCAAGGTCGGGTGCCGTGGATTACTTGGACGGTCAATAGTTTCCTTCCTTTTGAAGGTGTGCATTACTGGCCGGAGCATGAAGTGTATTTCACATAATCTCCAGACCACAGCTCAACAGATCCAAAATAAGCAAAGTTAATTAAAACCATGTCCGCAACGCAATGATAATTCCGACGTGAAACACATCTGTTTACTTACTATGTCATCAAATCCGTTGCTACGAGCGCGTTGTGTATTGGTTAACGATCAAAAACAAACGCTTTTAACACAAGCTTGAAAATCTGACTTGCATTAGAAAAACATCGAAAGAGACTGACAGGACTACACAAAAAACAATAACCGATTGCAAAAGCTGCTGGTGGCACCAGGGGTAGCAGTATCGTCGTAGCCACCGAAACTCGGTAATTTCGCACCTGGTTGGCGGCTGACGAGCGCAAGGTATCGTACGTGCTTTCACAAGTTGTATGTGCATATATATATATATATATATATATATATATATATATATATATATATATATAAAACAAAAAAAATCCGTGGGTAAGTAACCCAAGTAGATTCTATTAATATAAAATATTAAAACTTATCCACAAAAGAGAGCTCAATATAAGTTTTATTATAAAGCATATAAGTGAATTACATTTAATGAGATCCAAACATAGCCTAAGATCAGTTTTCACAAGAAAGGTGTTGATAGGTTACATCTCGGTCGGTATCCATTTTCAACCGTCGCGTTTATATGTACCACTTCCACAATAACCACATTAGGTTCTTTACCCCTCTATATCTATATAACTCCCTCCTCTATTATAAGCCAATTCTTACTCCCTCTACTTTTATTCTTTCTCTTTCTTTTTTCCTTCTTTTCTTCCTTTGCCTTTCAAACTTCCTGTGAAGAAACGTGCGAATTCATTCATTTTAGTAAATGTATTTGCATTGATAAGAGCAGGCAAAAACTACTTTACCATGGATGAAATGATCATCTGTATAAGGTAAATTGTTTAGATCTCATTAATACTAATTTACACACACACACACACACACACACACACACACACACACACACACACACACACACATATATATATATATATATATATATATATATATATTAGAGCCATTGGTGTATGTGTGTTGAATTTCGAATCAGCCCACTAAAATCAGAAAGTTTATTCATTTATTTGTTTTTTTTTTCCATAGTTCTTGCTAATTTGTGATAGGGGCTGTTTTTCCCTGATACTATGGGGTTCATTGGGAGTGTCTGGTTCGTTTGATTTTTATATATGTATGTGCCTGAGAAACATATGTATGTGTGTGTTTCTCAGGCAGAGATCCGCTTAGGTGAAACCTTGGTAGGTTTGTCTGGCTCTCTAGGTTTAACTATATATATATATATATATATATATATATATATATATATATATATATATATATATAATTCTCTGTGCATTTTTTTCTGTTCTTGGTGTTTGGGTAAAGTTAAAGTGATTTTACCTTAATCTTTTTGATTATGTATTAGGTTGGTGCAAAAATAATATCGTTTTTTGACGTATTTTTTAACGTCAAAAAACGATATTATTTTTGCACCGACCCAATAGTGGTAGATAGTTTTCTTTTCAATTCTGCATTTGGAAATTATTTCTTATCTTTTGTTTAGGAGTTAGCTCTTCAATGAGACGGTATTTATCGCTGTTTGCTCCTCTTGGCAAAGTTTACCTCATTTTGAGAATTTTGCTGTTAGCAGATGCTTTTTTTTCTTCTCTATTCTCAGATGTTTTATATATATATATATATATTAAACGTTCTATCCTCGATATTGAGCTCTCTTCCCCATATTTTTTTAACAAAATATTTATAACACTTTAGCAGTTTTTTTATTTGCAAATTCTTAGCAATTTGTAATAGTATATTTATATCACTTTCATTAATATAGTTTTTAATTATACCATGTTGTTCTATTAGTACGTTTATGGGGAAAATAAATATGTCGTACGTTAGTTAGCCATAAATAGACAGATAAATATGGAACAGAGTGAAATAGATAGATATATATGTGGAACAGTTTGAGATAGATAGATAGAGAGAGAGAGAGAGAGACTAGACTGAGATAGATAGATAGATAGATAGATAGATAGATAGATAGATAGATAGATATGGAACAGACTGAGATAGATAGATATGAAACAGACTAGGATAGTGTTGTGGTAGGATCCACCTAATTTGCATAGTGGAGTACCGACCATATAAATATGGTTGGTACCAGGAATCGAAGAGATCCAACCAGAGACTCTGCCCGACTGCGACTCAGTCAACACACATTCCAGGAACGGTCTTCCCAGGAATATACAAAAGACTATATGTAAATATTGTGTACACTTTCTTGTTTCAATACATTTTGTTCTAAGTACATTTTGTGTTGCATTATTATTCCATGCATTAGTCAAGTTTCAACAGATAGATAGATAGATAGATAGATAGATAGATAGATAGATAGATAGATAGATATGGAACAGACTGAGATAGATATGAAACAGACTGGGATAGATAGATAGATAGATAGATAGATAGATAGATAGATAGATAGATAGATAGATAGATAGAAAAAAGTTTATACTGCCAGCAAGCGTATCTCTAGACCCCTTTTTCAAGATAAATATCTTGCTTACGATCAACAGCTTGTGAAAAGTTAAGACGGGATCTCCTAAAACGACAAAAGAAAAGTAGAAATAAATCGATAAGGTCTTATCGATACATATATAAATAGAGGAAAGTCGTGGTAGATGTCAGAAGCTATTCTTTAAACACCATTGTAAAGTGTTTGATTACTGATACCCAAATCGATATTTGCTTGACTCTAGCCAAACAAAATTCAAACATGGAGTCCCTCACGCGCAGCTGCCATAGATGTGCTGCCATCGGGGCGTACGTGTCTGTATTGTCGAACGAACGGAAAAGCCGGCTCTAATAAGATCGCATAACTCATACGCAGTTATCATCTTTTCAACGTTCAACGTCAGGTAGCAGCCCAGACGACCTGTCGAGAGTTCGATCTGATATTCATCCCTCTAGCTGGGTTTGGCATTCAGTTTAGTATCTGGTTGTGATCGTCAGAAGTTGAATTTCAGATTGTATATTCAAAATCTATTATCGAAAATATTATGTAAAATAGGAAAAGACAAAATTATTCGTTAATATGAAAAATAGAAAAAAATTTAACAATTTTCACAAAATTAATAGTCCTCTCGTCTTTTAAAATTAATGGCCTCTCATCTTTTAAAATTAATGGCCTCTCATTTTTATAACTTGTTGCAATAGTTTTCTAAAGTTTTTGATGAGATTTGAACAAGATTTTTCTGGGATCTTCTTCCATTTTTCAATCGTTACACGTTCTAATTCCTGAAGGTTTTTTTTGTGACCGACGATTTATTCGTACTTTCAACTCTTGTCATAGATTTTCAATAGGATTCAAGTCAGGGATCATTGAAGATCATGGTAGAACTGTAATATTTTTGGAGCCACGCAGTCACTGATTTAGACGTATGTTTGGGATCATTATCTTGCTGGAAAGTACATCGCCGACCTAAATGAAGATTTTGTGTTGATAGTCGTAGATTTTCATCCAGAATTTTGATATAGTCTGTAGATTTCATTATCCCTCTTATTACAATTAATTGTCCAGTCTCCCTTGAACTAAAACAACCCCAAAGCATCATCGATTCGCCTCCATGTTGCCGCTGTGATCTTTGGTAGGAAAGCCTCACCTTTCTTGCGCCAAATCTTCTGTACATCATTATGTCCAAAAAGCTCAATTTTTTTTTCATCACTCAATAGCACTTATTCCAAATGCTATTTTTTTTTATCCAAGAACGTTTTGGCAAAATTAAACCCAGCAACAATGTGACATGATTTGTGAAGAGGGGCTCGTTGTGGTCGCTTTTCATACAATCCATTTCTATTTAAATAATGTTGTATTGCGCGAGTACTTAGGCTTATACCCATCGTATCAAAACTTTCAAAACAACTCTTGGGTTTATATTAACGTTATGACACAGTTTTCGTGCAGTTCTCGGTGACAGTTTGGGTTTTCTTTCTCGCCCAAGCAAATTCTCTGTCGTGCCAAACTGTTTAAAATTCTTTATAACAGACTGTACCATAGATCTAGGGATAGCTAACTGGTTTGAAATAGAGCTGTAACTATTTCCCGACTGGTGGAAGTTAATAATTCTCTGTCTCAAGGCAACGCTAACCTCCTTTCTCTTCTATATCGTGTTGTTAACATAAGAATAACAATGGTGACACTCTATGCAACACGTGATGTGCTTTGTTGCAATCCTCACAGATATTCTACTGAATAAATAGTCTAGAAAGCTTCACCGATAAAATAATTATGTAAATTGTACACAAATCAATCAATTTAAAACAATTTTTTTTAATGTACGAATAATTTTGTCTTTTAGTATTCTTCATAATTCGCCTGTCAGATTCGTTGTATTTGACATGTTGTTCTGCAAATTCAGCTTTATATTATTTTTTGTGTTTATTAACTGATATGTATCGGAAAGGGATATATCAGGTCATCCCATAAGTTCTGTCCGAATTTTAACTTTTTGTTAAAATGAACGAAATTTAAAGAGTATTTTATAATGTCTAATGGAGCTGAACATTATTTTTATGTTTAGATGCATGTAAACTGATCAAATTTGATTTCAGAGAACAATAAAATTAAATTTTGTTTGATTAAAACCCTGCTAACATGGAAGTACCCAAGAATCATTTGCGGCACATAATGCTTTATGAGTTCAAGAAAGGAAACTCAGCAGCCGAAGCAGCTAGAAAGATTCACTCAGTTTATGGAGAGGAATGTGTCAATGAAAGAACTTGCAGAAGATGGTTTGAAAAATTCAGAGGTGGAGATTTCAACCTTGAAGATGAAGATGGAACCGGACGTCCAGTTGAGTTTGGTGAAAAGCTTCTTGAAGAAGTCCTTGAAGAAAATCCTGCTTTATCAGTTGAGGAATTGGCAGTGGTTCTCAGTTCAAACGATACAACTGTTCATTGTCATCTTCAACAACTTGGAAAAGTTCCTAAACTTGGAAAATGGGTGCCTCATGAATTGTCTGAAAACAACCTCAAATCCCGAGTTGACATCTGCTGTTCTCTCAATTCTCACCAAATTGTTTCACCTTTTTTGGATAGACTTGTGACTGGCAACGAAAAATGGATCTTTTATCGAAATGTTAAGCGTCGTAGACAGTGGTTTTGTAAAGAGGAAGGACCCTAGCCACAGCCGAGAAGGAAACTTCATGGGCAAAAGGTTCTCCTTTCAATCTAGTGGGATTGCCAAGGAATAATCCACTTTGAATTTTTACCACCTAATGCAACAATTAATGCTCAAATATACTGTCAGCAAGTAGAGCATTTGAACCAAGCTTTGAGGAAAAAAAAACCTGCTCTAATGAATCAGAACAATGTGTGACCCCACACAGCAAGAATCACGTCAGAAAAGATCGAAGTTGGTTGGTAGAAAATTCCTCATCCACCTTATTCTCCCGATCTTGCTCCTTCAGACTACCATTTGTTTTGTAGCTTACAGAATCATTTGGAAGAAACGGCTTTTGTAACACAGGAAGAGGTTAAAACTGACATTTGTGAGTTCTTCGAATCAAAGCCAAAAGAATTTTACAGTAATGGAATTAGTAAGCTTGTTAATAGATGGAAGGAAGTCATAGATAATCAGGGAAAATACATTGTTGATTGAATCTGTAATTAAATGTAACATTTGGTCACTTGTTTTCTTTATTTAAAATTCGGACAGAACTTATGGGATGACCTGATATTTGAACGAAGTAGCTAAGCGTTTTTGGCTAGTATAACCAAGTAGAATACGGTAGCAGTAATCGACTGGTACGCGTCGTAGTCGCAGGTAAGAAGTGTAGATCAATGGCGTAGACCAATGGGCGTCGTTATAGACTTAGACTCTTAGACTAAGGCTCTTGACTCTCTCGTACCTACACGTCCATTGGTATTTATGACGGACACCAGCCAATCATATTCCAGTGAGGAGGAACACAGGTGTATGCATATTCCATTATATCATTAACATATAAAAAGCCTGGTATCATAGGAGCATTAGATTCTGAGACATGTATAAATATATTCAAAATTGATGGGTGTATGAGTAATTTCGTCTTTTCATATTAATTCATACAAGGTAGATTAACATAAGGAGATGCTGAGAAATCGAATATCTCAAGAATCAATTTTGTGAACCCGATCACGCTATGCGGCTAATTAGAAAGGAACTTGCTGAAAACGCGTGGAAACTCCCCAATGGGGTTATTCAGTCTAGCGTCAGTGGATCCGATAAATAATTTTCGCACTTCTTTGTAGAATATTGACGAAATTTGATCATTTTTCGTTTATTATTGAATTCAACCAAAGTAATTACAGAATGTTTTATAATTCAGATTATAAACTTGACGTTAACTCTTTTTTAAATCATAAAATGTAACTCCGGCTTTTGTTCGCGTGATGACGGCTTTTCTGCGTTGCTCGACGATTCACACCAGGAATTGCTTTTGTTGTACGTCCCTAAGTGACTTGTTGAATTTCTCTATCCAGGCAATGCTACTCTGTGCAGTCATTCAACACTGTAATGGCATTGATGGAGCCACTTAGTGCATAGGTATGGCATTCCCCTACAAAAGCAAACCCGAACAATTGAAAGAATATCTTTATACAGCGGATGACGAGGTCACACAGGTGTTTTTGTCGAAACCCCCTTTTTTTTTTTTGTCCTCTGATCTTTTCAGTTCTATGTTTCTTTCCTGTTTCTCAAAGTTCTAGCATTTCATTTCCTTCTCTTCAGGAATGACGAGAGCCAATCCAATATTTATTTCTGACAAATACCAAAAGTGATCCTTGCCTGCCTTCAAAGCACTCTTAAGAATATCTCTATAAGCGTTGTAGTTGAAAAGAGACAATATGTCCAAATCCTTTTCGGCGTTCATTTCCTTCCTAGAAAAGATGTACAAGGCTAGCAGAAAACATAACAACGTAACAAAATATACTTTTTTTTGTTATTGTTGTGGATTCCGGGATGAAATCCGGTACCAATAAATAACAAACGCCAAGAAGGAATAGAGGAAAATAAATGTATTAATGTAAAAATACAAACTGGTAATGCTGGTTAGTAGTTCCAGGAATGCGGGTTAGTAGCAAAATATATATATATACAGTCTTTGGTATCGACGTATCACTGTATGACTTGTTACTGAGTCTACGCGCATGCTCACTGTGACTCTTGCTCGTTACGTTCGTGCTCTTTCGTCGCTCGTTCTCTCACGGATATTCAATAGCAGTAGTATATGTATACCCTGGGTGAGTCCATTTGTGTAAAAAGGGGAGAACCCC
>OZ010578.1:85716045-85731045 GCA_963932145.1 Acanthosepion lycidas
ATAAATAAATAAATAAATAACGTGCGTGCATAATGCATATGCGTCTGTGTGTGGTATGGTATGGAAGAAATACTTCCAGCATACTACTCCTAGAAATACTTCCCACACAATGGTAACACATTAGCTGCCACTGCCACTGATGTCGTACCATTGTGTGAGAGGTATTTCTGCCGCGGTCTTTATAAGGATATATCGCCAGTAATTTATGGATTATTGACTAGGCTTCATCGAAGAAATTCACAAAACAAGATATAACACACTGGTTCTCATCCTTTTAACCGACGGTGGGTTATTGATATTTGCTGCATTTGTCTGGCTCAGTAATTATGAACGGGTAGTGAATTGCTCTTGTCACTACACTATGCCGGTCTCCCAATACTGTGGCATTCGACATCCATTGAGATATTTGACGTCATACGGACAAAGACGTACGCCATGAAACCAGCTGCTACTACCTGAAGGGGAGACAAAGAAACGAGTCAAATGTTTAGGTTGTTGTTGTCTTTTTTTTTTCTCTAACCCCCCCAAATAAAGGATTAATCAAGCGTCATGACTGTCACTTTTGACACCTGGCGATGATTATTTATTCAAATGATGCGTAAAACCTGGAAAATAAAAATTCGAAACCACAAACAGACAGAAAAAAAGAACGGACATATTACACCAGAACAGCTGGTCATGTTTCTTACGGCTGATAATTACTATATAACCAAAAAAAAAAGAAATGTTTTTAGTTATTTTTACGTTAGAGTGAATCTAGCGAAAGCACAATGATGAAAAACCACAATGTTCAGCTAACTTTGTAATGGCTACCAGACGATCACACTTCTGATTTACCGAATTCTCACAACCAGAAAAAATGCCGGGAAGAATAATTAGACAATTCTTTCATTAAGTTAATTCGGCGTGATTTAACTGCTGTTATTTTCCTATTAGGATATATGAAGATG
Organism: Acanthosepion lycidas; assembly: GCA_963932145.1. NCBI lineage: Eukaryota > Metazoa > Mollusca > Cephalopoda > Sepiida > Sepiidae > Acanthosepion > Acanthosepion lycidas. The sequence goes on from OZ010578.1 coordinate 85,716,996, forward strand.
ACGAGGCAAAGCGGAAAAGCATTTCGCCGACGTACATTCTGCTCGGCTTCTTAAGGTCGGAAGGAAAAACAAAACTATGCATAAGGAAAATACGTTGAGATTTTGAAAAGACTAGCAATAAATTAAATTACCTTATCAATATCTGACAGCCATAAACTTCTTTGTTTATTTTAAATACAAGAAATATTGCAACAATGTTCTTAAAGACAACCGGAAACATCTTGAAATTAGGGTGAAGGAAAAGAGGCAAGGAATAGGTCTGATTGGAGAAAGTAAGTTCCTGACTGTTGCAATCGTTTTGAGGTCAAAAGGTGTTGTAGCATACCTACGGACGATAATGGGCATGTCCACATTCGCATAAATACAGTAGTAAATACTGTATGTTGGTCTGCAGTCGAAGATTCGTCTCCAGCTGTGCTGGTCAAACTCTCGGGCTCAGACGAGGCTATGTCGAAGGGCAGGGTCTCGTCTCGGGAGACAGCTAACCGACCCCGTTTTATACGGGGTCTACGGAGAATCTTCGACCGAGTCTACGGCCTCGGAATATCCATCTAACCGCGTGGGTCGGTTGGTAGATATCCTGCAGTTAAAGATTTGTCTCCAGCTGTGCTGCTCAAACACTTTGCCTCCGGGCGGAGAGGATATCCAGACGAAGCTGTGTCGAAGAGCAGAGTCTCGTCTCGCAAAACAACTATCCGGTCTGCGAGGAATTTTTGGCCGATTCTTCGGGCTCGGATACCCCACATTCATTTTGGCCTTGTGCCACATCTGACCGCGTGGGGTGGTTGGTAAATATCCTGCAGTTGGAGATTCATTGTGGAATTCACTTGACTCACTTCTAGCAGTTGACTACTTCTACGCGCCGCTGGCAAATCTTATATTTGTTATTCGTCTCCTAAGTATTATCGTTCATTATCAACCTTCGTTTGATTATTCTATTCGGCAACCTTCCCTAGATTACAACAAAGGGTTTTAGCATTTGAAGTTGAAAAGGGATCTTAGGAAAGGTAACGTAGACTCGATCCTAGAATATATTCAGTCTGAGGTTGTAGGTAACATCTGTAGGAAGATTGTTCTATCTCGTGCCGGATTGACTATCATCGAAGATCCCATGAAAATCGCCAGTCTAAAGCCGACTATGTGAATGTCCTTCCTGAACAACCTGCCTGGTACCTAAGTCAGTTTTGTGATAAAACTTGTAGGTCTAACGCCGGACTGAAGAAGCACACGAGAGCACACGAGGAGAAATCACTTTCAAGGCTCTCTAGAAGTCTTTCATTGGTTACATATGTAAAAAGGTATGCAGAAGCATAACAGAACTGAAAAGTTGAGGTAACTAAAAAGGAGTCAATACAAATAATGTCTACTATTAGTCTGAACATAGTAAAAGAAAGTGCGAAGAAAGGACTAACCATCAACTGTAAGAATACTAAATGAAGTACTTCCTAAGATATGAGCTACGAACTGGAGACGTCCAAATCAGGTAGAGAAATTTAACTATCCAGGAAATGTTATAGCAGACGTCGGCAAATGTGACACCGAAATGTGTAAACTTATTTTATTAACGAAAGATGATTTCTAAAAGCTAAACAAAGTATTAAGAAACAGGAAAATTCCGTTAGAAAAAATGTGTAATATCTATTCTCTACAACAAAATCGGGACAATTTGCTCCGACACGAAGATAAAGCTTGAGGTGAAAGGATTGTGGTTTTAATGAAGGATACTGGGAATACTATGAACAAAACACTCTAAACAACTTTTAAGACGAAATATGAATACAAAAGTCATTTGTATTTAAAATAAAAAATGACATCTGAAATTTCTCGGATACATAATTAGGAAGGCGGGCTTGGAAAATTTGACACTCACAGGACATTCTGAAGGCAAGACGGACAGAGAGAAGCAGCCAGTAACCTACCAAACGAATTTGTGTGAATGGGTGCAGGACAGTTACAAGGAAGGATAGTAAGGGAGAGTAAAACATTGTTTAGAGACATATACGATAGGAAATTGTGGAGAGCCGTGATCGGTCGCGCCCTGAAAGCACAGTACACATAAAATAAGAATAGTCCAAACCATTCTCGAAATGATAATGAACTTACTTATATACAGTATCATTGTATTATAAAGAACTTGCTTAAGAGCCGCGCTCCATGTGGACTTTTAAGCTAGCTACTGCGGAGGACCAACAAAAGGGACATGTGGTCTATTTTAGAAAACATCAATAATAATTTTAAAGAAATAATTTTGAATTCCTCCATCAACTCGATGGAACTTCAAAACCACATTTTAACTCTGATTCAGGCTATAAGTTTAATTCCGGCCAAAAGACCAGAAGAAACTGTTTAGTTCTTTCAGCTGAACATTTTTCTTTAAGACAATCAGATTATGGGCTTGTGTTTGACTATGAAAATTTAATTGTAATAGTAAGGGATATAATGTTTGATCTCCACTTTTCTCTTTTAAGAAACGTGAAAGAATAAAAGCAACGTTCTCCATCAGAAAATGATAATATAAAAACATGTAAGATGGCGTGAATAGCGAATGGTATTACAAAAGTTATGTTACAAGTATTGTCAAAAATACTGACAGTGAATTCTATGCATTTAATGTTTTGAGGGTTTACAGGTCAGTAGTGCATTGTGGGTAGTCTATTTTGGCGGTTATTTTACCGGAAGTCATCATCTTTACAAATTTCTGAGGGTTACAAAAATGAAATATCAAATTTAAAATGTTTCTTGCGTCTTCCTTTTAAAAAATAGCAATAATAAATAAAATCGTACAGTTTGAAAATATGAAGAGTACCACCATTGGAAATAGACTTGATGAAGGTTTATAAGATGTAAAATAAAATTAAATGTGCACTAATATTGTCTCTACTCCGAGTTTTGCACAATTACAACTGCCTTTCAGGAAACTTGATAATAAAGGACCTGGTCATGGTCTCGACCGGTTTTCCTGATTTGGCCGAAATACGACGTTTACCAACATTCGGTGTTTCGTTTCTATAATATAAGTCTTGGTGTTTAATTATTCTTCGTATAGGGAATTAGCCATGCTTATAATATGATTATATATATATATATATATATATATATATATATATATATATATATATATATAATATAAGTCTTGGTGTTTAATTATTCTTCGTATAGCGAATTTGTCCTGCTTATAATATGATTATATATATATACATACATATATATATATATATATATATATATATATATATATATATATATATAAGTCTTGGTGTTTAATTATTCTTCGTATAGCGAATTAGTCCTGCTTATAATATGATTATATATATATATATATATATATATATATATATATATATATATATATATATATATATAATATAAGTCTTGGTGTTTAATTATTCTTCGTATAGCGAATTAGTCCCGCTTATAATATGATTATATATATATATATATATATATATATATATATATATATATATATATATATATATATATATATATATATATATGTATATATAAGTCTTGGTGTTTAATTATTCTTCGTATAGCGAATTAGACCTGCTTATAATATGATTATATATATATATATATATATATATATATATATATATATATATAATATAAGTCTTGGGGTTTAATTATTCTTCGTATAGCGAATTAGTTCTGCTTATAATATGATTATATATATATATATATATATATATATATATATATATATATATTTATATATATATATATATATATAAGTCTTGGTGTTTAATTATTCTTCGTATAGCGAATTAGTCCTGTTTATAATAATATTTTATATATATATATATATATATATATATATATATATATATATATATATATATGTAAGTCTTGGTGTTTAATTATTCTTCGTATAGCGAATTAGTTCTGCTTATAATATGATTATATATATATATATATACATATATATATATATAATAAAAGTCTTGGTGTTTAATTATTCTTCGTACAGCGAATTAGTCCTCCTTATAATATGATTATATATATATATATATATATATATATATATATATATATATATATATATATATATATATATATATATATATATATATATATATATATATATATATATATATATATATATATATATATATATATATATATATATATATATATATATATATATATATATATATATATATATATATATATATATATATAAAAACTCCGACTGAAACCAAATCAGTTGGGTTTCGTTCCTGGATCAAGTCTTTCAGACGTCTAGTCGCACTGAGGTTTGATACAGCGAAACAGTATTGTCTGTGAATAACACACACACACACACATATATATATATATATATATATATATATATATATATATATATATATATATATATATATATATATATATAGTGTCTGTTTGTACAACAGGTATTACGTCAGAGGTGTTGGTATAAATACTCACAGGGAATTGTGTGCATTTAATATTTCGGTTGTTTATTTTTTTTATTTGGTAAAAATAAAATCAATGAATCGTGAAAAATAAAGCGAGACTATTTAGGTTTGTGAGAATTCTTTTTTTAAAAAGCACGTAATTAAAAATTAAAAAGAAGATAAAAATTTTATTAAAAAAAAATAACAGAAATATAAAATAAAATTACTAAAAACAAACACCAGACAACGACTTCGAACTGTCATTGCCCAGCTGACGTTTGTTCGCTGGCTGGGGAGACACGTGAAGACGGTTGCCAGGTGTAGATGCAGAATTGATGGCTAATGAAAGCCGCTTGGTTGGAGTCATTTTCGCGTTCCCAGTGGATAAACCTTCGACTTGTTCTAACCAATTTAAGGAGACATAGAATTTGCGCATTGACCAATGTGCTGACCATTCGACATTATGTGCGCTCGGACTTGTTTGATCATTATGGGGATCTACACTATGGAGGGGCTACAATTTTAGTAATAAAACTTCCACTAGTATTCACTTACTTGACGCTATCATCTATCGTGCAAGCTTTGCTACCAACAATTCTATACACGAATAAAGTAGTATACTAAAATTTTAAAGTTTCGATGTGATGTTCTTTGTTTTTCTAATCATTTTTTATCACGTTTCAGCTTCCATACTTTTTTTCAAATGAGTGCTAAATTAATGGCATTTAAAACAATAGATAATTATTTAACACGTCAATATTTTCTTCATACGTAGATATCCGTTACTCATGAGAAACAATGATGTCTACGACTGTGGTTAGAAAAAGTTGCTGAGGCATAGTTGTGCTTCTTAAAAATCTACAGAACCAAACTGTAGTTTATACAGCAACTATCCTGAGCAGGCCATCGTAACGAGTTCTGAAAGACCGCATCATCTGGAGGGGTTAAATAATGAAACCGGTACGATAAAAACGTGGTCCCGACAGTCGTTCTAACATAACAACCGACGTCTACTGAATGGTTTCGTCTACCAGATTTCATTCAAAAAGGTAGACGCATCTCCTGATATATATATATATATATATATATATATATATACGAATAAAGTAGTATACTAAAAAAAATGATTAGAAAAAAATAAAACTGTCAAAATGACCACAGAAATTCAGAGAAGCATGGATCCATCCAGCTCTTATCTCAAATAACAACTTAAGAGACTGTTTGACCAACACAAGGAATGTTAAAAGATTCATGTTAAAAATATAGAAAAATTAAAAAAAAACAAATGAAAACTACAGACAAAAGTTCATTTTCTCCAGCAAGACATTCATTTCTGTAGTTTACTGCTACCAGCAAGCAGAAATATTTCTCCTCCCGATGATGGCCATTTTGGCCGAAACTAGTCGAGGAATCTAAATGAAATAATAATAAAAAAAACGTAAGAATATAAATCTACAACCCAGTGTGTCTGAAGATTTTAATTTTTTAATATTTTTTTTATTGTTCAATATATATATATATATATATATATATATATATATATATATATATATATATATATATATATATATTAGGTTGGTGCAAAAATAATGTCGTTTTCTCACATATGTTACTATGTGAGAAAACGACATTATTTTTGCACCAACCTAATATATATTAGGCGTATAAAAACGGTGCTACACGCTACGATTGTCTCCTCAAGCCTGATATTATAACACCCACTTTACAAAACGAGCAATAGTGAGAATCGAATTCTGGTTTCATGTTTGGAGGGATAAAATTCTAACCACTTATCCACGCGACTATAGAGCAAAGATAAAGTAGAAATATTAAACATAAAAAGAATGGACACGAGAATATATAGTTAGATGAGATCCGAGTATATATATATATATATATATATATATATATATATATATATATATATATATATCCCTGATGAGTGGACGAAATGATTACTAGACTGTCCGTCCACGACACTCGAGTGTCGAGATGCTGACAATAACACCAATCAGTTAAGTGACAAAATTTACATTTTACATAAATTATATATATATATATATATATATATATATATATATATATATATATCAACAAGAAGTCAATACTTAGAGGCGAAAGTCTGTTGCATGCTAGATGCAATTGTCGGGCCACGATGTAACCACGCTCTATCTCTGATATTGAGCACTTTATCCCAAAAATATAGCACATCTTAAGACTATATTTCTTCATATATATATATATATATATATATATATATATATATATATATATATATATATATATATATATATATATATATATATATATATATATATATATATATATATAAAACTTTAAACGTTATTTTAAGGGTGCACTCATATTTGAGTAGACGTTCTGTTTATTTTTTAAACAGTATATTTATTTATTCTAGTGGCCTGAATATTCAAGAAATATTTTTAAAGAAAAATATGTACTCTCCGGCAGGATTCGACCCTGCGTTCCTCTGGGTAGAGGGAAAGCCGTTGTTAGACCCGACGGGCCTTATCTTGCCGAAGAGCGCATATTTCTCTACACATGCATACACTCGTCCGATCATTGACTGGTAGACCCTTTCAAATACTCCCACATCGTGTCGAATGGTTTCGCAGGCCCCCATGATACGTCGATGAAGCGTCTCTGTATTAGTAATGTCTACTGCATAAACCAATTGTTTTAGTTCGACGCACAGAGAAAAAATGAAATGATTGAGGTTGGGGAAACGTGGAGGCCATGGAACCGGTCCTCCCTTATCTATTCATCTTTCATGTTAGTCAGTGCATCGTGAACACTGTGACTAAAATATGCTGTAGTCCCGTCATACATGAACAACGTGCGTCTTCGTATTAGCAGGGGTACATCCTCTAGCAGGTCTGGAAGTGTATTCGAAATAAAATCCCTGTAAACAGCTCTTGTGATTTGTGCTGGAGAACATATGGACCTCCCAGATAGTCACCTATAATTCCAGCCCAGACATTAATCGTAAACTGATCCTGGTGTCTAGCCTGTATTGTACCAGTGGGATTCCAATACCCCTACAAATGTTGGTTGTGTAAATTTGTTATTCCATCTCTTTCAAATGTTTCTTCATCCGTAAATAAAACCGAAGAGACAAACAATGGATCGGCCGTTTGTGCAATCATCGGCAAAGGTTCTCTCGTGGTGAGATATTAAAGGGCAAAGACCCTGCACACGTTGCAAATGATACGAATACCGGAGCTGCCAGGAGTTCACTTGAGGTAGGTTACATTAAGAGGCAGTTTATGCGGATAGGAGAGAAAGATAACGGTTAACGCTAGACCTGAACAGGTTAAGATTGTAGTTTTCGACGGAAACGTCCTCTTGGGAGTCGATTCTACAGAGGAGTAGTTCGTGGAAAGAAGCTGCTTGAGTGAAACTGACTTCTTACCGATGGAATTCGGAGGCAGTATGGGAAATTTGCTACAGTATAATTGGCATGGCGGGTCCTAGCCGTGAAAATTCGACCTGGTGGGACCAAGGAATGTAGTTCGTCTGAGCACTTTCCATGTTAGTAGCGATAGATCAGCGACAGGCTCGCCACATCCCACCTGTTAGAGAGAGGTTGGAGGGTGGAAAATAATTTGTTAGCCAAAAGGACTCGGAGACGCTTTTGAACTACATCGAAGCTGGAAAGTGGGGACTGGGCAGCTCCTGCCCAAATATGACAACAAGACTCCATTTTCGGCATAATTCGGCTCATGTAAAGGTAGAGGATAGCATGAGAGGTCAGGTACTACTTACCGGAGCGATATATATGTATATATATGCATCCTACCTATATTTACCCATTCGGTTATATATATATATATATATATATATATATATATATATATACAAACAAGTTTTACTGAAACGCAGTCTTGTTGGTGATGAATTATTTTCCGCCATACAATCCATTTTCAACAGACGAAACGTTGCTAGCCTCACGTTACCCCGTCAGTATGTTCATAGCTAATGTCCAGACGAGTTGGTATTTACCAAACCTCCCCACAAGGCAGGATGTGGCACAAGGCCGGTTTTACGTGGGGCGATTACAAGCCCGTAGGCTCGGGCAAAAATTCCCCGTAGATCCCGCATACACGGGTTCGGATATGTCTAACCCCCCACCGACGAGATTCTGCCCTTCGGAATAGCCTCTTCTGGGTTCCTATCCGCCCGAAGGCAGAGTTCGACAAATCATCAGTGAACTGCCCGACTCAGTCAAGAGTAGCCGTATGCCCAGACGAGTTACATTCATTAGTTCCACTAATAATGACCTTCATAGCCAGAACCTGCCATACGACGCACAAATAGTGGACGTCCTCATTCCCTTCGTATTCATTTGAAAAGGCTTCATTCAGAAAGCTTATTCCCCCAAACTGTGAAGATGTGTACGGTAGATTATAGCTTGAACCAAGCGGCCAATGCCAATAAAATCTTAGCTCCCCATTGTGCAGCTGTCGGTAATTCAGGCAAATCCTCTTGAGACGAAGCATCCCCGATTACTGCAATCTTGACTTCTTCAAGGCTATCGTCAATCGTTTTCTATAACAACCGTATAAAAAACGCTTTTCTATCACCCCGTCATCTAAAGAACTCAATACCTTAGGTAAAAAAAAATGGCTGGTTAGGATGCCCATCTACTACGGCGGCTAGCCAATCCATATTGCATACGCTCGCTCAGGAACATTTGTGTTTGTTCAACACCTACATAGCCCACCTGGGATTTATACTGCAACTACGCTGAGCAGACCTAGTTACTGTTTCTGGGAGAGAGCGCGTTATCTAGTGTGATCAACAGTCTGAACAATACCAGCACGCTAAAACCCTCGGTCACTATGACTTGTGACTTTGTACTAGCACAACCATTGACAGTTCACCCAATACTCTCCTCTACCTAATTTCAGTCACAAGGTTTTCAGGCACTTACTTGGGATCGCCTCTCTCAGACCGACAACATGAAGAAGTCACCTCTCTGACAAATCGACCATGATGAGATTTGAACCCAAGTCTCATGATCAAAAAGCTAAATTTCTAACGTGCTCATGGTTAAGGCTGTGCTAAAATTCTTACTGCTTTTTTATAGGAATATTTAACCTTAATCATTCTAAGAAAGTCAAAGATCGGTACCTTAATACGAGTATTTAACCTTTGCCATTCTAAGAAAGTCAGAAATCAGTACCTTAATATGAAAATTTAATCTTGGTTATTCTAAGTCAGAAATCGATACCTTAATACGAGAATTTAATCTTGGTTATTCTAAGTCAGAAATCAGTACCTTAATACGAAAATTTAATCTTGGTTATTCTAAGAAAATCATCATGCATATGGCAATCGCTCTGGCAGTGTTTCTCAATTTTGGTGTACTTCAGGGCGCACTTTAAATTATAATAAGAAAAATTAGTCATGAAATTTGAATATCGAAAAATAATAAAGAAGTTTATAAAGAAGTCTAATAAAATAATAAAGCATTTATTTTTAAGAGGCTTTAAAGGCTTGACCTGACATCCATTTGCGTAAGCTTAAGAAGAAAATTAACATTAATGGTTTTCATTTTTGCTTTAGCAAAAGATTAGCGCTACAGTTTTCATTTAAAGTGAATTATGAAGAATCTGCTATTTTTTATAGAGAGGTCGATAATGACTGATTTAATTCCCTCGAGGAAGGCAAAAGGAAAAGGATTATCCATTAAAGAATTTAGCATCCAGTAAATGACAAAAATTTGATTTAGACAGGGATTTAGATGTCTTTATTTATTTATTTTTTTAAAATAAACATTTTTTTTTTTTCAGTATTAAAATATTTCATAAATTACTCTTCTCTTAACTTGGGGTGGATCTGGGTACCTTTCAGAGTGCATTAGTGCACCCAGGCTTACCGGTTGAGTAATGGTTGAGTCTATGAACCTATTGACCCCCTTCTATTGGATCTTTATTCTTATTTTGTGTCACGCAGGATGTAATCAGTCAGTTATGTGACATGAGTGATACAATGCTTAGGCGTTCAGGTATCATGGGTTATCAGGGAGAAGAGACACGTTTATGCTAAGGGTATTTCTGTGAAAGTGAACGCAACTGACAAGGCTAGAATTTGAACCCAGCCCGACGATTCTACTTTCCACGCTGATAGCGTTAACGCTAACTCGCACGTGTATACAACGGATTATACAACGAAACTTTCAAATTAAAACTCAGCTAATAACCGTATCATATATGTCTAATATTTACATATCAAATGTGGTTTCTATGGAAGCAAAAAGGACATTGATGCTTAACATCAGAAAGAGACAGTTGACATTTCTGAGGCACATAATGAGGAAAGAGGGCTTGGGAAATTTGATACCCACAGGGCAGGCAAGAAGGGCAAAGGAAAACAACGCATAACCTATCAGGTGAGCTTTAGTAAAGGTATGATGGAACAAGAAAAAGGATAATGTGGTTTCAATATAAAACAATGATATGGGACCTTACCTATAAGAACATAATGGACTATTCCATACGTATTAAATACTGCGCCTCAAAAGGAAGCAGAGAGTTCAGCCCGATGTCGGGCGACAGGCTGACTGGCAGATCAGTTGAACTCTCTGCCTTCGGGCGGAGAGGAACCCGAACGAGGCTACGCCGAAGGGCGGAGTCTCTTTCGGGGAGGTAATCCGACCCTGAACCCGTTTATACGGGTTCAAAGGGCATATTTTTGGCCGAGCCCACGGGCTCGGAGATCCCACGTTAAACCGGCCTTGTGCTACATAATGCCCTCGTGTGGGGGTTGACTAAATACCGTTCCGTCTGAAGTCTAGAGTTTAGTCTGAAGTCTGGAGTGAAGTCCGTCAGAAGTCTGTCAGTCAGTCAGAGCGAGCGAGTCAGTCGAGTCAGAGGCAGTCCAAAACAGAGTCGCGTTCAGACAATTACTACTAAGCCTGATTCTTCGTACTAACACTTTTCTACCTCTCTGTATATATTCCTGTTTGTAATATATCTGTATTATTCCATATCGGTATTCGAGTTCTTCTTTATTGGTTCTACCTTGGACTATCACCGTGGTACAAGGAACCGGACCATAACAAACAGAAAGAGCGTCGTAATCCTTTCGTCTCGTTGACGCATTTTAATCATTGATCGACTGACTTCTTTTAATGGTTTGTAAACCTTTATTCCAGAAAGCCAGAAAATGTTTTAGATAATAAGAATTTTTTTTAGAGATATTAATGATTTTACCAATGCCTACTAGATGGAGAAGACATAAGATTCATACCTATCCTAATGGAATTTGCACGTAACTTAATATAACGAACCCGACTGGAACTGGAACTCGGCTCCCCGATTTTCAATTCCGAGCCGTTATCCCCTTCACCAACCACACATCTGAGTTTACAGTACCTCATATTACCAAGCGGTCACCCATACTGACCAAGCACGAGGTTGCTTAACTTCAATAATCGTGCCAGAATTGGTGTTTCAACGTGACGTCCACATTTTAATCGAGGAGAAAAATATGTAAGTTATCTGATTAGAACAACAAAGCGTTCCCTTTGCAGCGCTCGTTATAACACTTACGAATTTCGCAGTAACCACAGGTCACAAAGCATTTAAAGGCACCTTTATCTTGAAAGGAAAATCAAGTCTCCAGGGATTTTTCAATGTGATAAAACATAGGTTTCACTTGTGATTTAGCGTCATGACGTCACTGTCTAATAGAAATTTCACTTGTAAACACTTGTCAAGCACCAAGTTAATGATTGTAAACATTTTGGCTACGATTTTTTTTTTTTTGGAAATCTGACAAATAGCTCTATTTGCAGAACGGAGTTTTGGCTGGCACCTGCATGGCCATTTCAAAACACAGGCCGCGTTTTGTCGACAAAAATCTTAAACACATAAAGCTTTCTAGGTATGTATGTGAACGTTTATATCCAACTGCTTCAAATTATCATTTACATGCGTTATTAACGCTGAACATTTACACTGGCGTATCAAGAAATCCGTATCCTAAAGATTAAAAATAGCTTTTATTTTTGCAAAGTCATAAACAGCTTCTTTGTCCATGCACTCAGTTTAATGGAGAATATGAATTATATCGATTGATTATTATACAGAGAACATTCCTGGTCATATTCAACTACATGTATAGGCCTTAGTCCTGGGCATGATGATAAACTACATCCGGCAGCAATGAAGAGATTGGAGATTTTGGGGAGCATGGGGCTACCTCTTAATTGATGTTGTTCCGATGTATACCCTGGCCCGGGGTGGTAGCACCTGTTAGGGCCCCAGCTATAGGCAAATAGTGAAACTCCAAATACTAGGAAAGTATATAAATACATTTTATAGTAAAAATACCAGCAATACATTTTATATTTAAAAAAATTACCAACGATACATATAGTAAAATTACCAACAATACATTTTATAGCAAAAATACCAACAATATATTTTATATGTAGTGGAAAACATAGAACTATGTTCAAAATGTTTAGATTTCGGAATTAGATGACCCATACAGGTAGATATGCCACAAAACAAAATGAAATGAAAATAATGTGCTAAAAGTTTGTTTTTTTTTTAATAGAAGGACACAGACCCGAATACCAGGCATGTTTATTTCGATAGGCTCAGAATAAACGCTGTACTATTCTATATAAGAATCAAACAACAACACGTTAAAAAGACAACCATAAAAAGAAATTAACAACATTTAGCAACAACCCTCTTGAAAATGGCTAAAGAAGTGTTCGAAAGCTCTTGGGACTATTGGTACTACGAAATTTTTTACAGCCCCTTAGCCCCACCAAACGGATTAAATTAAGAAGTTTCTGGGACACATAATGAGGAAGGATGACATAGAGAATCTGATACTCACGGGTAGAATAGAGGGAAAGAGAGACAAGAGGAAACAACGAGTGACTTACCTGGATGACAGAACGTGGTCTGGGGGATATAGCAGAGGGGAGGAACTTGTTGAGAGTTGCAAGAGATAGAAGGAGGGGAAGAGTCATGACCGCCTACGTCCTGAAAGGACATGGCACATAAAAAGAAATGCTAAAAAAATAATCAAATTTTCCTTTTATATTCAGCGAAATACGTTTAAAAGAAATGTTGCTGCTCAAATGCATTTTGTGTGTGTATGTGTGTTGAAGTTCTGAGACTATATCTGTAATGAAGACAAACTGAATAAATATATAGATAGATACATAGATAGAAAGAGAGTGGACATTGTTACAGTTTTTTGTGTACATGTATGTAACTAGTGAGCCAGTTAAAATGCCTTGACTCGCTTTATAGTCTACCAATAGAAGGTTAACCAATCAGAAGCCGCAGAACATTCTATCCGTCGTGTATAAAGGCGGCCATTTTTGTTTACCCTAGCTGAAGGACCAGTGCCAACTTGTCAGGCGAATATGACAGAAGGAAGAACTACGCTCTGCTACTTTGCTGCAATATCCACTGCTAACCTGAACTACGCTTTAGAAATATTCACTGCTAACCTCTGGATTCTATACTCGAAGACGACCGTCATAAAATGTCTAACAGACATAGAAATCATCACTGTAGTATGACTGTTAGTATGAAGATCACTTGAGATATGAAACTTATAGTCAGTATCCAGTGATGGTGCCTATGTCCCCAATCTATATG
>OZ010578.1:85736045-85778545 GCA_963932145.1 Acanthosepion lycidas
TTATTTAAATACATTTCTTTTTTCTTATTCTCCTTCGTTTTTTCCTTCATCTTTCTTACATTAAAAAAATATTTACTTCCTTTTTCTTTATTTGTTTTTTTTTATTTTATCCATTCTTTCGTTTTTAAAAGGTTTTCTATCTTTGTACTTTATTTTCAGTTATATTCTTTTTCATTTCTTTTTATTAATTCTTTCTCTTCGTTAAAAAAAATATTTTTTCCTTTTTCTAAATTATTCATTTCTTTCTTTTACCCTCTCTTTCTTTCTTTCTTTTTTTTTTTAAACGCTTCGTTTCTTTCTATTACGCTTTATTTTCTCATTCTTATATTTCTTCTTCGTTTTCAGTATTATTCTCTTTCATTTCTTCCTATCTTTCTTTATATAGTCCTTTTATTTATCCTTAAGATACCTTTTCTCGTTCCCTTAATTTTCGCCTTACCTTTCCTACTCTTCCGCCACCACTCTTTGCTCTCTTTCCCTTTTCTTTGGATTCCCATAACCTCTCTGTTTCTTTACTAACGTTTTCTGTTTTCCCACCTTTCTTTTATCCTTTATACGAGATGCTGCATAAAACATAATTCAAGAACCTGACCATTAAAAACAATTGCTTAACCGAACAACAAATGTCCACTCTCGCCATGAACATGCACACAGTGATCTCATAAAGCCTACCACTCACAATTAGTTGCAGCAAAAATGTCTAATTGTTCACGTGCGGTTTAAAATTCACTCGACCTATGTGTAGCCATTTGTATGTTTATGGACTTGCGCTTGCGCACCACGTTCTTTCTGTGCAGCTGTCTTTTTTTTCTTGTCTGACCTTTGCTTTGTATTTGTGAAGAATTCCTCTTTAAGGTTTCCACTTTTCATTTGTTACTTTTCCTGTAGACCTTCTCTTTCTCTTCCTTCCCGCGTCTTCGCATGCTCTTTCTGGTTCTTATCCTTCATCCATCTTCCTATCTATCTCTTTCCCTTTCTCTCTCTTCTTGTCTTTCATGTTTTTTTTCTCTTCTTCTATCATTCTCCTTCTCTTTCTTTTTCCCTCTTTTATTGTCTTTCCTTTTCCATTTTTTATTCTCTTCTTTCTCCCTTTATTTTCGACCTCTTTTTCCTTTTTTATTCTTTTCTTTCTCCCTTTCTTTCCTTCCGGTTCCTGCCTTCCTTTTTTTCTCATGTTTTTAATGGCATCACTCGTCTTTCTTTTTCCCTTTTTTACTTCCGACTTAGATTCTTGCTTCCTTTCTTCAACCCTCACTCACTTTCTCTCCACATACACACACACACGTATATATATATATATATATATATATATATATAGGTGTGTGTGTGTGTGTATATATATATATATATATATATATATATATGTATATTGCCCTTGCATACATGAAAAGAAATTCCTCTTAAGTACATATGAGGCTGAATGAAAAAAAGAGAAATTTCAATTACCCCTTCCTCTACTGATACTTTTATAATACTCTTACTTTTCTTCTCTTTCTGCTACTTCTTCTTTTTCCTCCTTCTTCACATCCCCTCCTCTTCCCTCCTTCTCCTCCCTCCTTCTCCTCCTCATTCTCCTCCTACCTTTATATTATACAAAATGTCGTCCGTTTGCTTATTTTTATTTTTTGAATAATATCGCGTTCATTAGTTTTTTAAAAAAATTAAGCGATGTGAGGTCATTTGATAAAAATCGCCTGAGGATACCGTAAGTTTTAAACCAAGGTAGCGGATTCAACAGATCTCTTGATTTTTAAAGTATATATATATATATATATATATATATATATATATATATATATATATATATATTAGGTTGGTGCAAAAATAATGACGTAATAATGTCGTTTTTTGACGTTAAAAACGACATTATTACGTCATTATTTTTGCGCCAACCTAATATATATATATATATATATATATATATATATATATATACTTTAAAAATCATATATAATTATATATATATATACTTTAAAAATCATATATAATTATATATATATATATATATATATATATATATATATATATATATATATTTCTTTCATTGTCTGTCTCTCTCAATATATGTGTGTATGTGCATGCGTGGGTGGGGGTATTTTTTGCGTGCTCTTTTCCTTCTGTTACACATGTAGCGTTTTATTTTTCTTCTCTTCTGTTTTCTAATAATTTTAGAACAAAGATTTATAGACTTTCTCCTACTAATTTCCACGGTGAAAAATATCCACATCTTCGCTGATGACTATTTACGGTAAATAAAATTCGTTTTGCGCATCTAAGAAATCTTTTTTTGGTTAAAACTCTCAAAATGGAAGCTCGCCGTGGCATGTTTCCAGGGCTTAGAAAATTCAGTCTCTTAGATACAGTAACGACGTTTGCGAGAAGAAAAAATAAAGCGTAGAATCATGCCAAATTTCGGTAAAGAGATGGCGCATTTACGATCAGAGCATACACTTGACAACAATAAATACAACTATATATACTGAAAAAATCATTTTCTTTTCCTTCTTCCATTGATTTTTCAAGCAATATAATCGATAAACACCCAAAAGATTTTAGATATCTAAAGATTTTATCTATTTGGACGTGTTGATGACCTTTCATCTTGTGGTAATGACGTCATGAAATTACGAAACGATTATCTGACGTTGTGGTTAAGAGACATCACTTTATTTAGAACGTTACTTGGAGAGAGCATATAAGATCAAAACCAGGATAATTATAGCTCGCTACCCTCAATCTTCTGAAAGATGAAGCAGCCGAAATGTGGTTCTTCAAAAGGATGCCGAGGATACTATAGGCCGAACATGTGAGCAACGACGAGATAAAGAGAGAATGGAAACAAAAAGGAAACTTATACTTAATATAAGGAAGAAGAGTTGAAATTTCTGGGACACGTAATCAGGAAGGAAGGCTTGGAAAATCTGACACCCTTAGGACAGATAGTTGGAAAGAGGAACAGAGGAAAGCAGCGCGTGACATACTTTGACAGGTCTGAGTAAATGGATAGCAGAACAGGATTTGGGAGACATAACAAAAAGACACAAATTATTGAGATATGAATGGACACGGCACAGGCCCCCTTAAAAATACTGGAGGCACAAAAAGAGTACGTATAGTGCTGGCTTTTGTCTGATCTGGGTTTTTTTCGACCGCCTAATGTTTGTGTGTGTGTCTTATTTTGTTCGTTTGTAGTGCTCTCCTTGAGGAATGCTAACCGGTCGATAGATAGATAGATAGATAGATAGATAGATAGATAGATAGATAGATAGATAGAATAACAACAAAAATAAATCATCTCTGTTCATGTACGTGAGTAGAGGGGGAGCATCATACCTGGGTGTCGAGTGGGTTCTATTTTTTTAAGTTTGGAGTGAATGGCAGCCAATGTGACTTTAAAGTCACATCCTAAGTCGGAAAATGTGTGACTTTCTTACCGTTCCACCTGAAGTCATTTCTAACAGTTTATGCACAGCTATTATCAAAAATTTACAAGATAATGTACATTTGCCTTTCACGCGTGGGTTTGAGTATAGCTATATCAGATTGGGTGGCATGACGGGTATATTGGACTCCGTAATATTTGTACACCAGCATCAATTTGTTGACACGTTACTCTTTCAAATAATAATAATAATAATAATGACCAGAGTAATAAGAAGGGAAGACGATGTATTAAGTGCACAAGAGGTGAGATATAACTTAATCTAATTATGTTAGACTAAAATGAATCAGTGTTAAGAGTGGACAAAAGAGAGTAAATGGTGCTTTCTTTCTTCCATAGGTCACCATCAAAGCAACGATTCTGTTCAGTACTTTCTCTCGTCTCATTTTGATCTTACACAAAAATCGATCTTATAAACAAATTAATCGTCTTTATTGATTGGATTTGTCTGTGCTTAACGTGCTTAATTAATAAAGATTGTCAAAGAAGAAATTTAAAAACAAAAAATAAGCTACCGCCTGTCCAGCAGAGGCGTCACTTGGTGGGGAAATAAAAAAAATACACTTGAATTGGGGTAAATTTAAAAATTCAAAATGGCGGCGATAAAATTCGATGACTACTTGTTTCTCTACAAGAAAAATATTTAAATCCGATATTTTTTTTATATTTGCTTAGTCATCTTTTTTGAAATTATCACGTCCCCTCAGGACGTTGGCGATCATGGCTTTCCACAACTTCCTTGTAGCTTTTAATGAATTTTTCTTTCTGTTATTTCGACTAGGCCCGGTTCCGCCATCCATCTACTCAAGCTCATTAAGTATCTGTCTATATCTCTGACATGAGGTATTATGATTATTTACATTATTTACATTAACCTCATCTTCACTGATATATGCACAACGTTTCGGCCGCTGAAAGCTCCGGCTTTCTTTAGGTTTATTGTAATTTCCGGAAGACTCATGGCACAGGGAACTAGAACACTCTACCCGGTGGACGAAATAAAGTGTTCGGTTCGAAATTCCAATCACCTGAAGAAGGCCGGAGCGTACAACGGCCGAAACGTTGTGAATATGGCAATAAAGTTCAGGATAACAGTCTGAATAATGTAAATATTCATTAAGTATGTTATGCGTTGTTTTCCTCTTGCCCTCCACCTGTCCCGTGAGTATCAGATTTTCCAAACCCTCCTTCCTCATTATATTTCCCAGAAACCTCAACTGTCTCTTCCTGATTATTAAGTATTAGTTTTTTTTTGTTTCCATTTTCTCCAAAACATCGTCGTTGCTCACATGTTCGGTCCACGGTATTCTCAGCATCCTTCTGTTGCTTCACGTCTCCTCTTCATCGTTGAGAAGATCCTCCAGCACTCATTGGCATACAGATGAGCATATATCACATAGCAGTTTAGTACTCTTTTCCTTGTTTCCTATTTCTTGATACTCTGCTTAGCTTTTGGAATTCGTCCTTGGCTATCCCCATGAGGGTGTTAAAACACTTTAGGTATTTAGCCTAACGGTTATCGGCGCGGAAAATGAAAATCAGCGAGCCGAGTTCAAATACCCGTCTATCCAGTTGCGTGCATTTTCATAGAAATACCCTTTTGAAAAGCATGGTTCCAACTCTTCTATTCCCCCTGGCCCAGTTGTAAGCTAATTAGAAGTGTTGACCGGGCTCTTTAGCTTTGGATCTCAGAGAGTCAAGAGGAAGGGCTGTTTCGAATACAAAACCGTAGAGAAAGCAACAGATATTAGAATCACTATTTCTTCCCTGAAAGACGTGACAATGTGTAGATAATAAAGAAACTTAACCTGTAAAGGGCCATGATTATCTACGTGAAGGAATATGTCATTCAAAACCGTATCGAGCTTGCTAGAAAATAATGTCAACGTGTAGGCTAATTTGCCATTATCCGCATCTCCAATAGGTATCTCTGTCTATAAAAGGCAGGATGTGTGTGTGTGTGTCTGTGTGTGTGTCTGTGTGTGTGTGTAACGAATGGACGGCCGCAATTTTCGACGGATTTGCACCAAAATTTACATGCACATGCTCCAAGTTAGCAGGAAGGCCAAGACCGACGTTGCATTTCCCAACTCCCATCCATAGAAGAAATAATCGATTTTTTCATGCTTCTATGGCAGTTTTCATGTAGTTTGCGGCCATTTTGTACTGGCCAGAGTGAGAGCCTATAACTGGCTGCCACGAATAGGCAGGAAGATTCCATTGGCCAGCGTGAGAGCCAAAAGCTGACTGACACGAATGTTAACTAGCATGTTAGCATGCAAAAAAAAAAGGATAGCTGCATTCGTCACAAGTGTGAAAAATTTAAATCTGCATGGCACTTTACTCCAATTGGCTCATTCGCTTGCTTAAACTCATTTTCTCTGAAACTTGTTGCTCATATTTTTACTCCATATTATTCTCAGTATTTTTCTATAGAACCACATTTCTATTTCTCTCAAGTCTCTTCTTCGTCTATGAAGAGATTTTCCAAGATTAACTGCCGTATAAAAGGATAGATATCATGTAACGTTTCAGTACTCTTTTCTTTATTTGTAAAGAAATTTTCCTTTGGGTTTAGTGGTTATAATCTTAGTGTCTTGGAGAGTAAAATATTCAGTGGATAACGATTTTGTTGGTAGAATTTTAAAATTATTATTTCGGTTGTTGGTAGTATTTAGTTTTTTTAGACTTATTGATTCAGCAAGGTTTCTTTTTTTCTTGCGTCGAGAATGAAATGACGTGGGTAGTGTACGAGGTTAAAAGTTGTTTCTTTTTTTTTTTTCAATATAATTTTCTTCTCAATATTCTGGGTTACGTATTCTAAATGATCTTAGAAACCTATAATTAATCGTGCTTATATTTCGATGTTGTAATGTGAATAAAAATTGATTAGGTCCTTGTTATTGCTTGGTTGTCGGTAAACCTTGTAATCTAATTTATTATCTTTTAAGATTAACAGAATATCGAGAGAAGTGGGGTGTTCTTTATTTCTTCCTTGTGGATAAATTCGATAATATGTTCGATATTATTCACTTTTTGAAT
This sequence comes from Acanthosepion lycidas, assembly GCA_963932145.1. Classification (NCBI taxonomy): domain Eukaryota; kingdom Metazoa; phylum Mollusca; class Cephalopoda; order Sepiida; family Sepiidae; genus Acanthosepion; species Acanthosepion lycidas. Next base: position 85,742,530 of record OZ010578.1, read on the forward strand.
AATGTTTGGTAGGTTTTTTGCTTTGAAGATGTATTACTAAAACTTCAGCTATTTACCTGAGGTAAATGGAGTTCTTAGGTAAGGTATGTTTAAATGAACCAGATTCTAGAAATTCTAGGAATAGAGAGAAGTAAATTTTTGAGTATCCAATCGGTAAAACGAATTTTGTTTGTAGAAATTGTTTTTGAAAGAAAAGAAAAAGTGGTTAGTAATTAGTTGCATATATATATATATATATATATATATATATATATATATAAACCTAGTGAGCCAGACAAACCTACCCAGGTTTCACTTAAGCCGATCGTCAGGGTAGCTGGCCAGCTTTCCCTGACGACCCGCTTAGGCGAAACCTGGGTAGGTTTGTCTGGCTCACTAGGTTTGACTAGGTCTGCTCTACGGTTGTATTGAGCTCTTTTGTTAGTTAGTTGTTTATTCGTGTCGGGTTTTTTTCTTTGGGCTTTGAACCTGTATCTGTGCGATTTTTTTCGACAGACTTTCCATGTTTCTAGCTCTTTCTTTTTTTAAAACATTTTTTACCTTGGGATTGATTTGATTATTGGCAAATCAAAAATTCGAGGGTTTTTCGAAACGAGTATAGTTACCTATATATATATATATATATATATATATATATATATATATATATATATATAGGTAAAATCCGTGGGTAAGTAAACCAAGTAAATCCTATAAATATAAAATATTAAAACTGGTCCACAAAAAAGACCTCAATATATTTATTATTGAGCACAGAAATGAATTACATAAAAATGAAACTCAATTGTACCACATTTTTAGGGCCATTTCGCTCCTTGGGATAAACTTCCAGGGAGTGTATAATCCCTCTTTTATATATGTTTCGTTAAAGAATACTGACAAGGTACAGCGATTGACGTTTGATTTTAGCGCAGAAAATAGAGGTGAAATGGAATTATTTGCATGCACAAGGATTAGCAAGAGTTAAGGATTATATCGATAACTTGATCTTGCAAGTTTGTAAATACATTTTCAACGTCATTTCCTTTTCCCTTTTTCTTTCTTTTTTCCTCTCTCTTTTCCAGTTGTCTGGACAAGTTGGCTTTATTGCTAAAAAAAAAAATTGTAGAGATGGATATTTGATTATATTCACGAAATAAATTATTACCTAAATGGATTTTTAAGGATTGTCTTTAATTATTATTATCATTATTATTATAATACATACATGCATACATATATATATATATATATATATATATATATATATATATATATATATATATATATGTATGTATGTATGTATAAACACAAATGAGAGAAAGAACAGATGAACTAAAAATACACTCTCCGTAGCATTTACTTTTAAAAAAGTGCTCAATATAAAGTAAAGCAATATATTATTATTATTATATTTTTATTATAAAGTTTTATAATAAAACATTTTGAAATCGCTACATAAAAGCTTTCACCTTTCAAGTTTCATGTTTGTGTCGCGATTTCAATAATTTTGATTATAATCTCTTATAATATATATATATATATATATTTATTATAATCTCTTATAATATATATATATATATATATATATATATATATATATATATATTATAATCTCTTATAATATATATATATATATATATATATATATATATATTTATTATAATCTCTTATAATATATATATATATATATATATATATATATATATATATATATATATATACATATATATATTCGGGCATGTGTCGCATCTAAGCTATGCTTATAAAATCGCTATATAAATATGTGCATGCGTGTGCAATTAATTGCTTTTGGTCTGATATTTCTTATTACTATAGATTAATTTTACTGCGTACACGTGATTTAGAAGACATTTTTAACTATTTCTTTTTTCAAAAAGTGACATTATCGTCTATCGGCTTAGATCATCGAAGGACATATTTCCTTTAATAAGACTTTTGATGATCTATGCGGTTAAACGTTAATTTCTTTGTTTAAAAATACAGGTCTGTCAACTCAAACACGTGCACCCAGTACAATAACGTTCATAACATTAAAAAATACATACATACATATATATATATATATATATATATATATATATATATATATATATATATATATATATATATATATATAATTAGATAGATAGATAGATAGATAGATAGATAGATAGATATTGCCTTGCAAGTCCATCAAACATGTATTCCGAGATTTTCCAAATTACCAATTAAATATGAAATGCAAGTCTCCCTTCTTAAACATACATGTAAAACAAACTCTTAACGATGAACACAAGGTCGCTATTATGCATATACAAATTCTTTTTCGCATTATCTCTCCAACCAAAAACCACCATCGATTAGGGTTTTAACGCGACATTCTCAGTTACTTCCCCTTGTTTTTCTTAAATCGAATTTACCTCTTGACGTTACTATCTGTTCAGGCTACAATGGGGACACACTTGACTAATGCTGGAAAGTTAATGACCATAACATGGTGGCTGCTTTGTTTCTATTCATTTCATAGTCTCATTATTCCTGCATCTTTGCTTCTCTATCTTTCCTCCTCCTCCTTTTCTTTCTATCCCTCTGCTTCTTCGTCATCCTCTTCGTTTTTTCCTCTTTTCCTCTTTCTTCTTCTTCTTCTTCTTCTTTCCTTCGTCCAGTTTTTTCTTTCTACCTCCTCCTCTTCTTTTTCTTTTGCTTATTCATCTTCTTCTTCGTCCTGTTTTTCTTCTTCCTCTTTTCCTTCTTCTTCTCCTTCTTCCTTTTTCCTCCTCTTCTTTTTCTTCCTCTTTTTTTCCTTCTTCTAGGTTTTCTCCTTCTACCTCCTCTTCTTCTTCGTTTGCTTTTACATCTTCTTCTTCATCCTCTTTTTCTTCTTCTACTTTTTCCTTTTTTCCTCGTCTTCTCTTTCTTCCTCTTTTCTCCTTCTTCCTCTTTTCCAACTTCTCCCTCCTCCTCTTCTTCTTGCATTGCTTTCCTCTTACCTAAAGCCGTTTGGCACCTCCTTCCCAAAGATGCCCGGATTTTGCGCGGTTAACGACATAACTACTGGCGCTGACACTTGGAAGCGAGCCCAGAAAAGCATTCATCACCTCCACCTTCCTATTAATGTTGCCTCTTTTCACAGTTTTTCTCCTCCCACTAATACTCTTGCTCCTAATCATGTGCAAGTCATCAAAAATTCGCCTGGTACAGATCTATACATACGAAAAATAAACACTTATACATAGTTAATTATGGTGACTATTTAGGCAGCTGAAAACCCCAACCCTCTTCCTGACAGTGTTCCTTGTTTCTGTTGCAGCTTTCGTGGAAATGATAGGAGTGTCCTTATATATATATATATATATATATATATATATATATATATATATATATATATATATATATTTTAAAGACATTTTTTTATGTTTAACGTTCTTTTTATAGATACAAGTATTTAAGTAAATGCTCTGTTTATAATAAACAGTATTAAATAACATTTACCAGCCTGAATGTCCGAGAAATTTTCATAGAAAATATTCGTCCTTTGACAGGATTTGAACCTGCATCCTATACGGAACCGCCATTTATCCGGGCGTGCCTAACCGATTCGGCCACAAAGGATCGTTCGGTTAGCAAGGTCGAATTTACTGCTTATAAACTTCAATCGGCTAAATGGCGGTTCCGTATAGGATTCAGGTTCGAATCCTGTCAAAGGACGAATATTTTCTATGAAAATTTCTCGGACATTCAGGCCGGTAAATGTTATTTAATACTGTTTATTATAAACAGAGCATTTACTTAAATACTTGTATCTATAAAAAGAACGTTAAACATAAGAAATGTCTTTAATAAATAAATTGTCGGACTTTGTCCATTTCTTATTATATATATATATATATATATATATATATATATATATATATATATATATATATATATAATATTGTTAATTCAGGACATGTTTATGGCTAAAGAACCACTTAATATAGAGTGCCATTAAATAAAAGGGTATAAGGAGAGTGCAATAGGTGCATATTAACTTCACAATTAAAACGTGCCATGCGGTGCACATTCGAACGAATGATCCTCCATCCCTTTCGTATTTTGTAAGTAAGAAAGAAATTCAATTCGGACATCTTCTTCGCAAGTACTGCTCCTCCGTGGAACATACTCCCGAGAGGATGTTTCCCAAATTATTATAATATTAACCTCTTCAAGTCGAGGGTTAACTATCATCCTTTCTTCATATCCTTCTTAAACTGCATTTCCACTCTTCCCCTTTCTCCTCCTCTTGCGTGCAACAACCTCAGTCTGCAACTTGAGTAGCCCTTGAGCATTGTATTCGGTGAACAATTAGTAAAAAAAAAAAGAAGACATTTATCATCCCAAAAAATCAAGAACAAAATCATCAAGCATTTAGTACGCTTCCGCCCAGAATGTTAAATCCATATACAGAAGGCCTTTGGGTTGCGTCAGAGCCAACGTACGTCGTTTAGTGGTTACGGTGCGATCTGCCATAGTATAATACGTCGTCACGCGGCGCTATATGAGGAAGATGGCGTGATTTCATCACTGGATTCACGTCATATTGGATTGTGCTACATTCGCTATCTCTGATTTGCGTCGTTTGGGGGAGGAACTTTTTGCCCTCCATTATGGCCCCAAGCTTATGGCAGACTCGTGGATGCTTATGTAGGTGTGTTCCAACCTACGCCGAAAATCAGGTTACGTCCTGCCGTAGGAACGGATCTCCGACGTAAGTCGAGGAACACCTGTAACATTGTGTTTAAAGACTACAAAAAACACAGCATTGGTATATTTCGGGACGATGATGAAGCTGGTTAATCAAGTGTTGCTGTGAGTTCAATTCCTAGACCAGGTAGTGAGGCAATATACTTTGGTTCAGCGGGAACGAACAGGAAATGGCATTGCAGGGAGGAAGTAACATAATAATCAACACATACCACATCAAAGTAATGCACACCTGAAGATGATCAAAACGTACTTGACCGAAACATCGTGTCTATAATAACAGCTCTAATGATAAAAATGCGAACAATAGTTTTATATGTCAAAACTTATTGAGAATTCCTCATCTCAAAAACCAAAATATAAAATCCATTCATGGAGCAAAATTTCACGAATATTAAATTGATTTTTATGAAAGAAGACGCTATCAATAATCTAAGAATAAATTTAGAAGATATTATTCACTAATCATTCTTGTCAAATGCCGTGGTACTTACGGAAAGACCATTTTTTTTCACCCTGTGGGCGTCTTCAGACGCAACATGGCGAATTGCTTGTTCGTTTTAATATATTGGTAATAATTGCCTTTAATTATATATGCCACTAAATTGTTCATATGGGCCGCCGTGAACTAATTACACGCCTCGGCAGTGGTCATGGGACTAGTACATTTAACTAGTGCCAATTTTCGAAGGCCTTCGTTTGCCGTAGCCGGACTCCCGTAATGCGCCTTGGAAGGTAAGTGCGTAAGTCGTTAAATGCTTAAGTTCGTCGAAGACCGTTTGTCGTGGCCGGACCCGCGTCGTGCGCCTCAGCAGTGGTCGTGGGACCAGTACATTTAACTAGTGCCAAATTTCGAAAATAGAAACTGTGATCTGGAAATTGGAATGGAAGCAGTGATGGCGCATACCCTGAATCAATCATAAAAATATCAGCAGGTGAAATTAGTAAATATTAAACACATCAAATACTTTAATGTTAGGATGCTTGTCTCCGTTGGTAGTTAGATAAATAAAAGAAATAACTTGTAGTTCCAACGAATGATTTATTTTATGGAAATATTTCGACTAGCAATTACTAGTCTTGGTCACTCCTTTAATTTGAGTAAAAACAATCCAAAGAAAATAGAAACGCTTAAGAATTCAAATCAAGGAAAAAAACCGAGTTGATGACGTTTACAAAGAGGAATACAATAGAATAGCCGCAACACAACTCCATCCTGTCTCGACCTCTCCAATTGGTGGAGTAAAAATAAAATTCCTTTCTTTTTTTTTTACGCCTCAACTTCCTCTTACTTAAACAAAGAACATGACCAAGAATTGCGCGTATTCGATTCTTTGCAGTTACGACAGAGAATATGAAGAGGACATAAGCCGCCCCCTAAATGTAACAAAAACCGGAATAATGGATGAGATAATGAAATCGAGCATGGCTGATCATGTATAGAGAGAATTGTGGAACTAATTGAACAAGAAAGAATACTGGAGAGTTAAACATTTGAAAGAATCAGCGGTTATGCTTAGGCTATGAGAACCTCCATAGTAGACCTAGCATAGAAATAAATACAATATGGGGGTCGCTAATAAACACAGGAGAATAAATGATAACAAGTTTTCAAACGCAGCATCTTAACCTGTTCAAGGACACATGGCACAGTGGATAAAGACGTTGGTTAGATCCAGTGACAGGACCCAAGGAGTGTGAGTTCAATATCCGGTTAAGGCAGTGGAGAACTTTCAGGGGGAAATTAACAGGAGATAACTGATAATTGACATCCATTAGACATGGCACGTGGAACTAGAACAGTCTACCCCAGTGAGCGAAATAAAGGGTTCAGTTCGACATTCCAACCACCTGAAGAAGGTCGGAGCGTACAACGGCAAAGAGCGTACAATGGCGAGAGGCCACAACAACCGAAACGTTGTGATAACAACAACAAAGATGAGGACACTAGTCTGAATATAAATAATGTAAATAATTAATCTAGAAACATATTCTTAAATAGATGACATATGGATAACCTAGAAACATATTTTTAAATACATAACATATGGATAACATGCATGGTGCCAAACCCGTTCAGAAATATTTAAACTCTCAGCTGTATATTTCTCAGATCATTGATTAATCATGTCTTTGAGCGAAGGAAGTTTCTAGGTCTTAGCGAGAACCATCCTTCTTTGAACTTTGTGAACTGGCACTCTATCAAATCACAAATGAAGAACTGTACCAAATAACACAAGCCACATCACTTGCAACTAATATGGATAGCCATTATTTCAACTCAATGTGAAAATAATGGCATCAAAATATTGAAGTTCCATAGTACTTCAAACAAAATGTTAGGTAGGAACTAAAACTGCAATCAGTACTATAAAGATCAATAACAGTTACTGAACTTGAGAATGGATAGCGGCTCGGATTGAGGAATCGGAGAGCCGAGTTCGAATTCCAGTCGAATCCATTGCATTCACTTACGTGCTAATATCTTTGGGAAATGTATGAATTCTCTTCTTCTCCCCCCTCCCAGCTATGTGTAAATAGCAGGACAGACCGGGTTCTATATTTTGGGATGGCAACTGGTCTACCGCAGAAAGAAATGGCAACCTATTGCGGGAAAAAAAATCTGCCTCGTCAGTCATGTATCGAAAGATAAATGATCGGCTAAGCGTGTATCACGCATGGCGCATAACTGAATGATTCTTTTTTTCCTATTATTTTTCGTCTAATTGTAATCAAGATTGTTTAACTAAAATAATACCTCATAAATATAGTATAATATAATGTACCATTTACTAATAATTTTACTAATTTTACTAATTACTAATTTTTTCTTGATTTGCCCTGCTGAAATTCGGGTGCGTCTTATTCACCCATATGTCTTATATGCCTTTAACTACGGTACTTACACAGAATGCATTGGGAATTTTGTTTTGATTATTGTGGTATGCTTTAAGCATACACATTTATAAAAACAATCCGATTTTCAAATACAATAAGAATTTTTATATTCTAATTATTAAGCATATAAGTACATGACTGACGAGGCAGTTTTTTTCTCGCAGTAGCTTGCCATTTCTTTCTGCTGTAGACCAGTTGCCATCAATAGTCCTCCTATTTGCCCATAGCTTGGGTTGGGAGAGAAAAAGACGATTCATATCTTTCCCAAGGATATTAGCACGTAAGTGAATGTAATGGATTCAAATGGAATTCGAACTCGGCACTCCAATTCCTCAGTCCGAACCACTATACAAGCATATAAAAACTTTATTATATCCTTTATATGATCTGTACAACCTGCGTTTTGTAAACGTCTTATTGGAATAAATTCATGAAGTTGAGGTGACAAAGAGGAGAGCTTATCGGAACAATTTCCATGAGAATATTAGTATTATTTCATTATATAGAAATAAAGTGTCACTGCCGGCACTTAAGTTTGAACATAGATCGCCAGTGAGTTAACACATGCGGTCCCATTATTGAATTAAGTAGACCACGTGAGCATAGAGGAAACGTATAAGTGGGAAGTCGCGTGACGTCTAATTGATCTCATTCTAGTCTATACTCTATTACTAATCGGATCGTCATTTCTAGTCTATCCTCTATTACTATACGGACCGATATTCTCTACTCTATTCACTATACTATTTCTCTATACTGATCACTATACGGATTACTATTCGAGCGAGTATTATCGAGCAAGTACTATTAGTGCGAGTGCTATTCGAAGGCGGCTGACACCAGCATTGTTCAACGGCGTTACTATAGTTGTATCTGCGATTACAAAGTCTATACTATAACAAGCATTGCGAAAGTGACAACGAGTATTCGTTTACATTACAAAAGTGGCAACGAGTGTTCGTTGACATTACAAAATGTTTATATTTTCCACACGACTAATGTACGGTTTTTATTGCCACAGTTAACTCTATTTTATCGTGTACCAAAGAATTCCAATTTTTAAATCATCAAAAATGCCTAAACAAAATACATACAAAGCAATATAATAGCGTCCTGGTCTCTCCTATTTATTAATGAAATTTTTGTCATTGTAATATGATTCGTGGTCGTTTATTGGTGCCGAGTAATACTGCCTAGAACTATAATAACTAGGAAAGGGAAAGCAGACTAACTTTCCTTCCTCAATTAGTATGCCTGTCTTATAACCCTAAACAGCCAATCAGCGGGGCTTTGTGTTTACAGAAACAGTGTCTACGCAGACACCAAAGAGAAAAAATGCGTTCCTGACGCGTAGGTAGATACAGCATTTTGCAACATGACGTGTTAACTTGCGAGTAGATATCTTTTGTAGCATCTGCTAGTTTTCCTTTTCAGGGTTGAAGTGAAGCCTTCTAAGTATTTGTATAATTTGTTAGTACTTTCTCTTTCTAGAAAGTGAAGTTTTATTTACGTTCTCTCAACTTTCTTTAACCATCATTATTTTTTCTTTATTAAGATGTGTAGATAATTATCTTTTCCGACGACTAGATACTACCAAAGCCGTATAACATATATTTGCTAGCACAACAGTAGAATAGATTACTTACGTTTTTTAGACTAAATCTAAAAATGCATATATTTACATGGTATATATCTTGCCTCGGGGTAGTCTCTTAATTTGCACTCTTCCTCTTCAGTGTCAGTTAACCGAAATTTGTCCTGTTATTGATTGATTCTAACCGGAACTATTATTCCAAAAGTCTTTGAAGACAACAGACAGCAACATGAAATTGATTGATTTTTTTCGGGTTTATCAAGCTTTTGCGGGTTATTTAAAACCAAAACATTTTTTTTAACGTATGACAACCGGTGTTTCATCGTGATAGCATTATAACCTAACAAGGAGGGGAAAAAAAACTTCAAATTCACAAAATGTTAACATTAACCGAAACTCAGAAAACTTTTAACTACAACCCCCAAAAATATACCGGAAAAGTTTGTTGATTTCAATTTAAATTTCAATACATAAAACGATGTCAACAGTATCGATCTATAAACATACTGTGCCAGTCGGGCTATCAACTACAGGATCTAAATTAAAAAAACGTTCTAAAAATATATTTAACTTCTTGATGTGACCTCTAGCCAAAATATACGCGAATAAATAATAAAGACGGTCATTCGAATAAATTTCCATTAATATAAAACGGGTTCTAATATCCGTGACCATCAATTAATAAGGATCATTTTAACTCTATTTCCTGTTTTTGAGAAATTATAAGTAATACAGCCTTTTTTTCAGAATTATTTTTAAAGAATACGCCACAGTAAACGAAAATACCATCGTAGCAATCCGAGACACCGTTCAAAACGATTCCGTATTTGTCTAATGGGCTTCAAATTATCAAGATAAAAGCTTTTACGAAATTCAATACTTATCTTAAATGGATGTCTTTAGACTTGATACAAATGGGTTTGAACAACAAAAAATCAAAAGCGACCTCAAAATTATTTCTCTTTCTACTCCCACCCATCGATTATTTTCAGAAGGATTTTTCCAATATTTTCTGTGTTAACTGTTAGCACCGGATTAAGCCGGAGTTTGGATGAGATGCGAGAAATGGAAAAGGGCAGACGATATTTTTTTTAAAAAAAATGTTCAGCACTTGATGTTTTCTCAGCATGCGATTGGCTCTTCTTTACCGTATTATCCATCACGTGACTTTTTAGCCTCTTGTTGACGCTTGACTTGCCCTATTATAACTTTGGCGAAAGCTCGAATAGAGTCACGCTTCACCGTTCGCACTCGCTTTGAAGATAAGTCGCTTAAATTAATCATGCATTAATTAAGATAGTTCGACGAAAGGTTTCGTCAAAATCACCGCAGTGGCTACTTTATCACACAATGTAAGTGTTATGGCGTCGATTTATTATGATATATATCACATAATAAACATTATTAGTTTTACTGATTGACAAAACGGATTGTTTTTTATAAATATGTATGCTTATTAACAAAAGAACTACAATAACCAAAACAAAATTCCCAATGCATTCTATGTACATACCGTATTTGACGGCATACAAGACGCACGGGTGTATAAGACGCACCCTAATCTGAGCAGGGCAAATCAAGAAAAAAATTAGTAATTACTAAAATTAGTAAAATTATTAGTAAATAGTACAGCCTAGGCTATATTTATGAGGTATTATTTTGGTTAAACAAGCCATGATTACAATTAAACGAAAATTAATAGGAAAAAAGAATCAGTCAGTTATGTACCATCCGTAATACACGCTTAGACAATCTTGTATCTTTCGATACATGACTGACGAGGCAGATTTTTCCCGTAATAGGTTGCCATTCTTTTCTGCCGTAGTCTAGTTGCTATCCAAGGCTATCTGTCCTGCTATTTACCCATAGCTGGTGGGTGAGGCAGAAGAGGATTCATACCTTTCTCAAGGGTATTAGCACGTAAGTAAATGTAATGGATTCGACTGGAATTTGAACTCGGATCTCCGATTCCTCAGTCCGTGCCGCTATACGAGCCTATAAAAACTTTATTATATCCTTTATATGACCTGTACAACCTGCGCCTTGAAATAATTAGCATATCAAAATTATGATTGTATTTTTACCAATGCAACCGGAAGTTGTCGCAAGAAAAATAATAATGAAACAAATATATTTTACAAATATATAATCTGAATTTATTGCTGATGTAATGAATATGCATACACTTGGTTTCCCCCTCACAGTAATATGATTGGCTGGTGTCAGCCATAAACACAGACTGATGTAGATGTACAGGGAGGACGCCTATAGACGACGCCTATTGCCTACGCCTACTGTCTTCGCCTATTGCCTACGGCTATTGTTACTACTACGACGAGTACCAGTCCATTACGGTTACCTGCTAGATTCTCCTACTCGGTTACAGTAGTCCAAAACCACTTTACTACTTCGAACAAATATATCCCTTTCCGGGACATATCAATTGCATATAATTTTAGTGAAACTAAATGCTAATATTAAACATGATGAAATTAATATAATGAATATTATCAATGATAACACTTTTAATATGGATAACAGCCTTTTAAATAATGACAATAGGTATATGAAAGTTACTCTAAAGGCTAAGCTAATAGGAATTACCAGGTAGCTAATTTCGGCGAAATTTAAACCTACATGTGGCATATAAGACGCAGGGTAATTTTAAAAGATACTTTTAGCAAAAAAAAAAAGAAAAAAGAAAAAAAAAGTGCGTCTTATATGCTGTCAATTTTAATAATCCGGTCTGATCATAAATGCCGTGGCCATTCAGGACGTAGACGATCACGACTATTTCCTTGATGACACTTGAATTGTTACTGGGTTGGTGTAACCCAATCCACGCTTTGATTGCGTTAATAAAACGATTACGCAACCTTATAGGTGATGAATTATTTTTCACCCTGCAAACCCTTTCCCACAGACGAAACATTATAACCTCCAGCTATCTTCTTCCTTATACTGCCTCTCTTCAAGACATTAGCGATCATAGAGTTCCGCCATCTTTTCACATAGATTCGTCAGGTAATTGGCGCGCTTCCTTCCCTATCTCTGTTGCTCTTAATATTCCTCGTGAGGGTTAAGTTTAAGCCCTCCTTCCTCGTTATGTGTCCAAGGAATTTCAGCTGTCTTTTCCTGATTCTGAATACAAGCTTTCTTTCTGTTATTCTTATCATCATGGAGGAGAATAAATTATTGGCAGATTCGTTAAAATTTTTTGATGATTAATAAGATTAAAATAAATGGAATACAAGAAATAATTTATTTGCCAATATTTTACTTAACATTCCTACATTTTTCTATTTATGTGAGAGTTTCTCGTACATTTATTGTAATGTCTTTTATGCTGTTTTTTCAAGTTTTATCTTTTTTTTTTTTGTAATTGCTCACAACATGGCGGCCTTCAGAGTCATTAATGGCGGTAAAAACGTTTATTCCGACTGCTGATGTCGCCATGTAAACTAAAGACAATTCAGTACAACTTTAAGTATCATTGTTTATTTCCTGCTGCTACAAAAATGTCGTAAATTTTATTCCTGAAAAATCTATATGTGTATTTGAACTATTTTGTTATTTTATTATTTTGTTAGAAAAATAATATTGCAGTTACAAACACATATTACCGCTATATCCGCTTGAAGTTTCCTTGAGACTCTACAAGTCCAGATATCCTAATAAATAACAGTTAATTTTATACAAAATCATTTTTTCACAAATTCGGACGTATCCGCCATTTAAAAAATTAGTTGTTCTTTACGGCGTATGAATACACGATGTTTTGTGTTCGCAGCAGAATTTGTAGTTTTTCAATTCCAATTCGAGCGCAGACTCAGCGTAGACCTTTTCTGTGGCTTCATTTTTCAATCAAAGTGAAACAGATTTCAATAGCATATTCGTTATTTGCTTTAGACATTCTATTAGGTTTCCCGCTTCCAGATCGACGTCTCTCAGACAACCAACAGTGGTTAATAAATATTATATTTCCGTGAATAGAGAACAAAATGATAAAAAATTTAGCTGCCTACTGAAGAATATGGATTTTGCAATAAAAAAAATTAAGACTTACTACTATTAAAGCGACACTTTTTAAAAAAGAAGACAAAAACTGCCACCCGGTAACGTCACATGCTGTTTTTTTTTTTGTTTTGTTTTTGTTTTTGTTTTTTTGTGCGTAAGTGGCTTTTGAAAATTATTAGAGATAATTGCCTGGAATTCGATTCGAATAAACAAAATATGTACCTCTTTAAGACTTAAAAAATCTCAATTCTGTTAATCAAAATAATAAAATAGCTGTATCATACATTCAATATATTGCTGTTACCTCTGTGATATTTATTTTCGCAGAAATACCCTTAAGGAAAGACTATTAGTGAAGAGCAATGGGGAATGCAACCAAGCATGCCAAGCAGAAGCAGCAACAGAACCAACAATGATCAGTAGGCAGCTAGGTGTAAGGCTTCAAGTTCTACACTCAATATTGTACCACGGAATAATAGCCTCGTAAGTTAAAACGTTGCTTTCGTTATTTTGGTGAAATGTTAATTGTGAGTCCAATTCATCTGCTAGCCGTCCTGGGTATGACGATAAACTACGTCCAGCAGCAAGGACTTTGATCAGGAGGTTTTGAGGACTGTAGAACCAGCTCTTAATTGCTGGTGTTCCCAGGTTCACCTTGACCCGAAGTGGGAGCACCTGTTAGGGCCCCAGCTTTGAGTAAATTGTTGACCATCAAACTGGGATCAAAAAACTATGAAAGTGTAAAACTAGGTTTTAATACCAGAAATACTTTGTAAAAAAATTATTACCAACAATACATTATTACGAGAAATATGTTTTTTTTAAATATATTACCAGCTATACATTTTTTTTTAATTACCGGCTATAAATTTTTAAAAAGTTACCAGATATATATTTCTGAAAAAATTATGACCAGCAATAAAAATCTTGTCGGCATTAAGTAACACATTGAAGTTGATATGCCGAAAACAAAACAACCATCACTTGGGAAGTGTGTAGTTAGCCTCATTGGGAACTAAGTAATAACTAAGTAATACTAAAGAAAAAAATTACCCCCGTAGATTAAATAAATAAAAGGTTCATTCTGTAATTTCCTTAACGTTACCGGATTCGATAAGCAGCTGAAGGGCGGATGACACAAGGACCAAAACGTTGCGATGGTAATTACATTGTATTATGTTGTTTTTTTTTATTATATAGTTTCGTTGAAGCGATTCTTCTTCTTCTTCTTCTTCTTCTTCTTCTTCTTCTTCTTCTTCTTCTATTGGCCCGTGTCCTTTCAGGATGTGGGTGACTATGTCTCTCCACAGCTTCCCACACTTTGTAGCTGTAAACAATTTTTGCCCCTTTTTTACTATGCTTCCGACTCTCTGTTCTGCCAACTATTTTCAAAAGCTCGTTAGGTAGATTAATCGATGATTCCCTCTGTGACTCTTGCGTTTAGTATGTCTTGTGAGTGTCAAATTTCCCGAGCCTTCTTTCTTCATTATATGTACCAAAACTGTGTCTTTTTTATTCTATGTATAATTTTCCTTTTGGCTTCCATTTACCCTAAAACTTCCTTGTCGCTTACATGCTCCGTCCATGGTATTCTCACCCTTCTTCCGTAGAACCACATCTCTGATGCTCGTCTCTTTCTGATTCTAAGGATAAGTGTTCTTTGGTTTCAATTTTTCTTAAAACTTCCTCATTGCTCACATGCTCCGTCCATGTTATTCTCAGCCTTCTTCTGTAGAACCACATCTCTGATGCTTGTCTCTTTCTCATTCTAAGGATGTGTCTTTTTCGTTTCCATTTTCCTTAAAACTTCCTCATTGCTCACATGCTCCGTCCATGGTATTCTCAGCCTTCTTATGTAGAACCCCATCTCTGATGCTTGTCTCTTTCTGATTCTAAGGATAAGTGTTCTTTTGGCTTCCATTTTCCTTAAAACTTCCTCATTGCTCACATGCTCCGTCCATGGTATTCTCAGCCTTCTTCTGTAGGACCACATCTCTGATGCTTGTCTCTTTCTCATTCTAAGGATAAGTGTTCTCTTGGCTTCCATTTTCCTTAAAACTTCCTCGTTGTTCACATGCTCCGTCCATGGTATTCCCACCCTTCTTCTGTGGAACCCCATCTCTGATGCTCGTCTCTTTCTCATTCTAAGGATAAGTGTCCTTTCTTATTGTATTTTCCTTAGAACTTCCTTGTTGCTCACATGCTCCGTCAATGGTATTCTCATTATCCTTCTAGCACTGGCTGCTTGCTTGATGAATACCGAATATAAGGAGAGGTCAGTAATGCTATTACCATTCTGTAGAACGATATCTGTATTGCTTCAAACCTCACCTGTCTATACAGTCCCTTCCTCTGTGAGGAAACTGTCCAACATGAATTGCTCTATTGGAGGATTGATAACTATATAACTTTTCAGTACACTTTCCTTTGCTTCCAACAATTTTTATTTTGTTTCTAATATTTTGATCAGCTTTTTTTTTTTTATTATTTTACCTAAACAATACAACAAATCCACTAAGATGCAATAGATTACTGAATTTTAGACAATTAAAAAAAAAAACCCTATAATGGAGAGTGAACAATAAAAAAGCGGGAATTAATAAAAACAGACGATAACGATTGACATTGCATTTAAATTTTTGAAGATCAAAGTTGACTGGGAAGCAAGAAGTCAGAAGAGAGTTCCACATGCAAGAAGTGCGAGAAAAGAAACTGTTCGCATAGAACTTACGGTTGCACCTTGCCATTTCAACTGTAAAACGATGAAACCTTGCCGCCAATCTAGTACTATGCTTAAATTCATAAAGTCTAGGTACCATAGAGGAAAATTAATCAGAGCAGTCACCATGAAATTATTTCTAGAAAAGTCACAGGAAAGCTGCGTTATGGCTGCGGGAAAGTGACTGAGAGCACGATGCCCGGTGAGGACCAATAAAATTGCAGATTCTTCTTTGGGTTTTATCAAGAATCTCTAAATATATAGCAAGCGCACCAGACCAGATGTGACAACAATATTCAAAGCAAAGACGATCGATAGACCTATAAATATGTAAGATAGATTCAAGGCTTATTTCGCTATTCCAACATTGCTTCGAATTTTGCCGACAAATATTCCGTCAGCTGCTAAAGTACATTCCAGATATTTAAATTTCTGTATTCTTCAAATCGACGAAAGATAAACAAAAGAAACGTTTTATATACAGTGTAACCCGGATATAAGAGAGTTGTCGGGACCGGAAAAGAAGTCTCTTATATCCGGGTTTGGTCTATTTTGTTTAGGTAAGTATGGCTCTAATTTGGGACCAGATAAAATCTCTCTTATATCCGGGTTTCTCTTATATCCGGAGCTCTTATATCCGGGTTACACTGTAATAACTAATTATCCATCCATACATCTAGTATTGTTTTGTTTTTTTTTATTTAATTCTATATCCTTTCAAGTTGTATTCGATCATGGCTCTCCACAGAATACATTTTGTCATCCATAAAATGCCATAATTGCTTGGGAAAGATATTGAAGTGCCTTTCTATTATCTTCTCCACGAATTCAGATTCGTCTTTTCTTAAATTAACCACTATCCAGGCTAGAGAGCACGGTCTACCCTGTTATTTAACCGATGACTTGAAGGAGAAAACATAAATCTGTGTCTTATTTACATTCGGACAATTGTCCACATTTAAACAATGTAATTATTATCAATTTATGTAATTGTTATTGCAATGTTTAGACTGTTGAAACCTCCGCCCATCATGGAGTCTAATAACCTTAAGGGAATCTCGAACTGAACCTAT
The DNA here is from genome assembly GCA_963932145.1 of Acanthosepion lycidas. NCBI lineage: Eukaryota > Metazoa > Mollusca > Cephalopoda > Sepiida > Sepiidae > Acanthosepion > Acanthosepion lycidas. The sequence goes on from OZ010578.1 coordinate 85,759,556, forward strand.
TATTAATCTGACCTACGGGGGTAGATTATTATTTTTCCAATGTCTACTGATATCTCGTCTATCATTCTGATTTACTACTGCTTACTTATTGTTACCCTCGCCACCAACACCAGCACCACCGTTTTCTCTGAGGGTAAGTGCACACTGCCAGACTGACAAAGTGAACTAAAAGTGAACTAAGTCTCAATTAACGAACCAATGTCTGAATTCATGAGGTTATTGTCTTGTGGTACAATCCCGAGAGAACTTGGAGACTGAAACCTAACCTTCCTGCTAATAAGTGCTGCTTCTATTGCATGGCATGCTTGACTGAGGCTTTCTCTTCTCTAATGATCCCCCCCCCAGGGTATTTGTGCGAATGTGAATATAACAGACGAAGCGACAGTTTGAAGTCGGCCTGCCGATTCCTCGTTTAGCATCCATAACGTTTACGCTATCCTTACATTCCGCTTCTGTTATTTATTTTACGCAGTCACTAGTATATCAGTCAAATGGAAATTCTCGCCTGAATTCAAATGTGGAGGGCCATATACTTTCAGACCAGATGCACAGCGTTGGGAATTAAAATGGCTTCTAGCTATGCGAACATATTTATCGATGCCCTGTAACAAAATTAGGGAGTAAAAAAAAAATAAAAGACGTACTACCTAAAACCTCTCCACTAACACAGATACATAGACGCCTTTTTTTTTTTTTATACGCGCACATGTTGAAAACATTCTGCAGGACTTCAAACAATACATCAACAATTTTCGCAGCATCATCAAATTTACAATGGAATATTCAGTCACTTCCTTTCCGTTTCTGAATGTACTGGTACGTTTGAGCAACAATCACAACTCCACACCACTATACAAGGAACGTAGAGATAGCCATTGCTGCATCAATTTTAAAAGTTGCCACCCCGCCAACCAAGAAATATCAATAATTTATAGCCAGTGTTTACTTATCAAACGTATCTGTTCTGACAATGGGGATTATAAAAAAGCATAGGATAACTAGTCAATTACATTCTCAATAGAAATTATCCCCATAAAATATCAAAAAATCAATCATTAAGGCTTCCAAACACAATGGAGATATTCTTGTAACTCACAAAACAAATAAGAAAATTCCAGAATTCCCAGGGTTTTCGATTTCAATTAAATTTACAAACTGATTCATATCTTATGAAAAGATTTCCAATACATAAAATTTGACCGTACAGTTAATTAGGTATTTAGTGGGACCCCTTACCGCCAGGCAATAACCTTCAAATCTACATTCACTCATTACACCATCGAGACTACAAAAATTACTCGTTTTGTTTTTATTTCTCGTCTCGTTGAGAAAGGACACAAGTGTATCCAAAAATTTCGATTTTTAAAGTCTTCCTCATCATGCTTCCATTTGGTCAAAAAGCGACTAAAATACAATCAATATTATTAGTCTTATTATCAATTTTGGCCTATTAAACATATATATATATATATATATATATATATATATATATATATATATATATATATATATATATATCCTACAATTAAGATACCATTCAACGGATTACTACCTGTATATATACATATATATATATATGTCTGTGTGTGTGTAGTGTATTGGGGCAGTAGATCATTATTAAAACATATATTATTAAATATAAAAGACAATGACTGTCTATTATGTCTGATCATGAGCCGTTCTAATGTTCGAATGTTTGCTTTAATTCCTGGTGAAAATAAAGACAAAAATTGTCCATCATTTGGATATTTCTTATTAAATTGGTCCTAAGCCTTCGGCTCACATGAGCCATCCTCAGATTGGTTATACAGACATGAAACAAAGTTATCTACCGTTAAAGATGATATTTTGTTATTCCGAGACCGTTTTTGTCGAATAGCAATCTTGTATGCCAAAATAACAAAATATCATCTTTGACGGTGGATATCTTTGTTTCATGTTTGTATAACCACTATGAAGATATCCGAAAGTTTAGGACCAACTTAATAAAAAATGTCAAAATGTCGGACAATTTTTGTCTTTATTTTCACCAGAAATTAAACCAAACATTCGAACATTAGAACGGATCATAATGTGACATAATAGACTTCATTGTCTGTTATATTTAATAATATATGCTTAAATACACACACGGACGCAGGCACGCACACACAGAGACATAGATAGATAGATAGATAGATAGATAGATAGATAGATATGAACAGACTTTGTCATAGATAGATAGATAGATAGATAGATAGATAGATATGAAAAGACTTTGTCACAGATAGATATGATCAGACTTTGTCACAGATAGATAGATAGATAGATAGATAGATAGATAGATAGATATGAACAGATTTTGTTATAGATAGATAGATAGATAGATAGATAGATAGATATGAAAAGACTTTGTCACAGATAGATATGGACAGACTTTGTCACAGATAGATAGATAGATAGATAGATAGATAGATAGATAGATATGAACAGACTTTGTCACAGATAGATAGATAGATAGATAGATATGAACAGACTTTGTCACAGATAGATAGATAGATAGATAGATAGATAGATAGATAGATAGATAGATAGATATAAGGTCTTAGATAAAATCCTATAATTATTACAAAATTTATTCTGCTTCAGTGGTAAGACTGATAGTTTATGAGGTCATTATTGTTAGTAGTTTTCTCTGTAAACGTTTAAATTAAGGTCATTATTGATTAAGAGTACTGAGAATCTGATTCGCCCAATATTTACCGGAAGACGAAATATGCATATAAAACAATTTTGAAAACTTCCAGAAACCTCCAATATCTTTACTATTTCATCAACATTGCTAAGCGAAAACCATACAGAATCTACAACATCAAAAGAATAATAACATTAATAGCAACAACAGCAAAAATAATTACAATAAACTAGAGAAAAACACACACATATAATATTACCTACTAACTCCTTAACATCTACTATACAAAACAATATACATAATGATTACAATCACATCCCAAACTATTACGCATATAATCACAAACGAAAATAATAACAATAATAGTTCAGGGACAGGTCTATATAAAATAAATAATATATAATAACTGCATTAATAATGAAAGTATATATATATATATATATATATATATATATATATATAATGGACTCTCCTGTCGGTTTCGACGTATGAGGATCTGACAGCTTATTGATTCAGTTATGAAAGTTTGTGCGATAATCTTAAGTGGCATTTAAGACCCACTAATGATTTACAAAGAAGGCTACATATGGAGCAAGTGTGATCATTGTGAAATGAGATCACTGTTAGATTGGGTGACCTTTTAGATCTTGCTCTCGCTTCTTGAAGATGATTCAGACAAGCACGTTGATCTCCATTCTACCCGCTCCAAAGCTAAGCGCTCAAGGGTGTTATGTGGTATATTGACTGCTGAGAAGTTGTTTTCAGCTTGCCTTTGTATCTTAGCCACACACACACACACACACACACACATATATATATATATATATATATATATATATATATATATATATATATATATATATATATATAACGTCATCCACAGACAGACTGTTTCGCTGCTTCACAGTGTGCCTAGACATCCGGTTGCCTCTAGCTAGGATCGAAACCCGACTGAATTGGTGTCAGTCGGAGATTCTACCACTAAGCCGTCGGCGAACGGCAGGGATGTAGGTTGATTTTTAGCGTATTTATTTTTAGAAACACGCCCAGTGACTGACAGTGACTCAATTCGCTTTTTGCGAAGAGTCTCGCTATATAGCTATAATAGTCACTGTTTACAAACCCATACCTAGAGAGCTCAACTGGAATCAAATTTTATTTCAGGAGCCATATAAGAAAATAAACAATTCAATAGCAATAGCAACATTTACTAACTTTCATTTATTAGGCGTTGAATTTCATCACTTACCATTCTCCAATCCTCCTATATGGTACTGAATACTGGACAGTCTTTTCGAAGACTTGAAGCAACATCAATGAGTTTCTACAATGATGCTGAAAATGTCACGGATCGAAGATTTGAGCAATGCGAAGTTTTAGAGAAAAAAAGCGAAAAAAAAAAAGGGACATTTATAATTAACATCAGGCAGAGACAGTTGAAATTTATAGGGTACATAATGGAGAAAAAGGGTTTGAAAAATGTGATAAGCACAAAACAGATTGAAGGTAAACAGGATAGAGGGAAACAACGCATAACCATACTTAATGAGCTTGAGTAATTGGATGGCGGAACAAGGTTTAGGAGAAATAACAAAAAAGCCAAAATTTATTAAGAGCTACGAAGGACAGGAAATTGTGGAGAGCCATAATCGCCTACGTCCTGGAGGTACATGCTACATAGAGAAGAAGTATCCTCCATAGTTTAATTAGATTTTCACAGTGAGCCAGTGTCTATATAAGCATATGTTCAAAAGGCATGTACAATGTGTTCTTCATGGTCAGTTGGATTATGAATACTTTGATTATCACCACGGAATTTGTGATCAGCGGCGCTATATCGAGTCTCTTCAGTTTCTTCACCTAGGTTGGTTGGTATAAGGCTTGCGTTGTATCGAAAGGGTACATGTTCGAATCTCGGTAGTGGATGCGCACTGCTGGTGAGTCCCCAAAATAAGACGAAACGGTCGTCGAATGCTTTCTGCATTCTTTTGAGGATTCTTCAATGAAATATATATATATATATATATATATATATATATAAAGAATTATATATATTAAAAATTATACATATATATATATAAATATATCTATATTAAATACAGATATTATATATATATATATATATATATATATAAAGAATTATATATATTAAAAATTATACATATATATATAAATATATTTATTTTAAATATACATATATATATATATATATATATATATATATATATTAAGAATTTGCGAGGAAAGTATAGGCATAGAATAAAATTGCAAAAAATTTACACTAGATAATTTAAAACAGTTCCCTTACATACCAATCCAAATCTGAAAGAACGACTAATTCAATGCTGTCCATTTATAGCCTTGTACCAAACTAAAGTTAGCTCGCCAAATAATTGTTGTGGAGCTGAACACCCCCACAGGATGGACTGGTCTTAGACTATTCAAACAGAATTCTCTTTTACTGAGCGAGTGGAGTTAACGATTACAGTTAACTCTGCCTCTGGGCAGCGAGGAACCCAGACGGCTATTTTTGCCCGAGCCTACGGTCTCGGAACACCGCACGTTAAAAACCGGCCCTGTGCCACATCCCGCCTTGTGGGGAGGTATCGGGTAAATACCAAGGTGTTTATGATTAACTGTTTATTGCACTGTGTCTGTATTCTCAGCCGTGTACCAGATAAAACTCCGAAATAAACTACCTCTTATTTTCTATACGTATGTCAACCTTTCCTATTTACTACACAACAATAATGAATAATCATAAAATGCAATTTCGTTTTCAGCGAGCGACAGGATGCATGGAAAAGCAATTTACTCTCGCAAACCATTATTGTTCGGTTGGTGCAAAAATAATGACGTAATAATGTCGTTTTTGACGTTAAAAAATAGGTCAAAAAACGACATTATTACGTCATTATTTTTGCACCAACCTAATAACATCGTGAGGTACAAGTTGTGTTCAGATGCGCGACTGTGAGGCAAGCCTACGATCTAACACCATGAAGGCAACTCCACGTATTTTGTGGTTATCACTAGTGAGGAGTTCCGCCAAGAGACAATAAGTTTAAAACGGCTCTCTATGCATGCGGCTAGTGCAGGGATAACACGCCATCGCTGGACGGAGAGTTTCTGAGACTGAAGTCAACGGCCAGGGTGGAGCCTTTCCCATGCATGTCCGTGACCGAGGTGAGTTTTCAAGTTGGAAGATATCGGCTGCGGTTTGACATTGTCAGGGATGAGGATCTACTATGCCCCTGGAAAGCTATACATGCATCAATTCCTAAAGAGGCATGTGAGTGGAGCTGGTTATGGGTTCAGTTGCGCCAAGACCCTACGACCACACCCGTTCATAGGACTGATAACGACGATGATCTTAACGAATAAAAATCTAATGATTCACTCTTTTGGATCCGTCAACGAAGTGAAATATAATTTCGAATTTGCTGGATTATTTTTACATAGCAGTTAAATAATGAGACTTTGCAGCCAATTTTCTTTATAACGAATTATTTGTCATAAATTAGGCCATTGCTGTGTATAAATTCAACACTGTGCAACGTATGGTGCAGATACCCGTTCATTGGTTGAACTCTTGCCAGCTCAGTCAAGGGGGCAACCAGATGATCGCTTACGTTTTTTTTTCTTTTATATGCATTTTTTTTTGTTCAGGATATGGGGGATCACATAATATAATGTCTTTGTTCTTTACATTTGAGCTTGTAATGCCGCTAAGACTGTCCTGCACGATTCAGGCAATGGCGTCTTTTTCAGTCGGTCACGTGATCTTCAGTGTATCTTGGCTCTCGAGGATTGTTATTTACTTGCTAAATTTTAGCCGAGCTTAGCACAAGGTCACAAACATAGAGCATCGTACTCACCGAAAGCTTCTTACTCGAACACTACAATCTTAACCTCTTCAAGTCTAGGGTCAATCGTCACCTATCCGCTATATCCTCGTAATTTTCACTTCCTATTTTTACATTCACACATCATTCAGTAACCCTCCACCCTGAGCGGCGCTTAGTCTTGTATTTAGCAAAAAAAAACAAAAAACAAACTACTTAGCAATTATGATCATCAAGATATGCTCGTTAACCATTACTTCACGGCGAGTCTCTCACTTCTCAGGAATTGTTGGATTATCTATCCAGCGGTGACTGAGAAATTAATTGCCTGTTTTACATACTGGCCGAATCAACAGCTGCTTCGACGTCCGACCTGTCATCAAATTCCTTTCAAGACCACGCAGATTTCAGGCAGTATCGATTAAGAAGAAACGATTAATAATCCTTTATGAAAATGAAAAAGAATTGATCCGCTTTTAATGAATGAGGCCCGTCTCTTTATTTAATTCTTTTTCGTGCCTAATCGGAATCTTCAGGCCATGCGCGTTGTTTTGGCTCGACTTTCATATGGTCAATGGTGCATTATGGGTAGGTCTATTGTAATGCAATACTTATAATACATCTTAACCATATAAGATACGCAGGTGACACCGAGCTGATGGCTGACTTAGAAATAAAACTGCAGGACCTCCTATATAGGGTGGTAGAAGAAAGGGAGAAAAAGTACTAACCATCGCCTTAAAGAAGACCGTATAGTCAACAGCAAGAGAAAAAGCTCAAGATGAGAGTTACGAATTAGGCATATAAACATTAATCAGGTTGTTCAAATATCTGTGAATCTTTTTAACATAGGATGGAAAAGACGACAGATCCGAACACAGGCATTAGACTAGTGAAAGAAGCTTTTCAGAAGCTATAAAAGGTCTAAGGAATTCTCAGCACCCTTCTGAAGAACGTTGCATCGTCTTTTCTTCATCTGTCAGGAGATTGCCCATTATTCGCTGCTACATAAGAGATCTGATAAGACATAACAGTTTAGTTTCTAACGAACTTTTCCTGTTTCTTAATACTTTGCTTAGCTTTTGGAAGGCATATTTCGCTATCCCAATTTTGCCTTCGGATTTGAGTGCTGCATGTTCCTTCCCAGATATTGAAATTGTTGTACTTGTTTGATATTGCTATCTCTCCTATTTAAGAAAAAAAACGAGAAGAATTGTGTTGGGGACAGTGAATAAACACTGCAATTTTCTTTTTTCTGGATAAGCTGGGCTCGTCGACAGTACATGAGGTTAAATCTTTCCGATGACATCATATAGGTCGATCTCTGGATCAGGCTAACACGAACCGCATGCTTATATATCCTTAGGGAGTCTGTCCATTGAAACCCTTGATGATTTACTTTGAATCAATTGCTGCTACAGCTCCTCGCCTCGCAGCCGGAATACTTATGCTCTGATGCACTCAAGATCCAAGTAATAGCACTTTGATCAAAGCATTAACATCGTTGCTTCTAAACAACGATCAGATCAATAGATAGATAGATAGATAGATAGATAGATAGATAGATAGATAGATATGAACAGATAGCGTCAGAGATAGCTAGATAGATAGATAGATAGATAGATAGCGTCAGAGATAGATAGATAGATAGATAGATAGATAGATAGATAGATAGATACGAACAGACTGCGTCACAGATAGATAGATAGATAGATAGATATGAACAGATAGCGTCAGAGATAGATAGATAGATAGATAGATAGATAGATAGATAGATATGAACAGACTTTGTCACAGATAGATAGATAGATAGATAGATAGATAGCGTCAGAGATAGATAGATAGATAGATAGATAGATAGATAGATAGATAGATATGAGCAGATAGATAGATAGATAGATAGATAGATAGATAGACAGATACGAACAGACTGCGTCACAGATAGATAGATAGATAGATAGATAGATAGATAGATAGATAGATAGATATGAATAGATAGCGTCATAGATAGATAGATAGATAGATAGATAGATAGATAGATATGAACAGACTGCGTCACTGATAGATAGATAGATAGATATGAATAGATAGCGTCAGAGATAGATAGATAGATAGATAGATAGATAGATAGATAGATAGATAGATAGATAATGAGCAGACTGCGTCACAGATAGATAGATAGATAGATAGATAGATAGATAGATAGATAGATATGAACAGACTTTGTCACAGATAGATATGAACAGACTTTCTCAAAGATAGATAGAGAGATAGATATATAGATAGATAGATAGATAGATAGATAGATAGATAGATATGAAAAGACTTTGTCACAGATAGATAGATAGATAGATAGATAGATAGATAGATATGAAAAGACTTTGTCACAGATAGATAGATAGATAGATAGATAGATAGATAGATAGATAGATAGATATGAAAAGACTTTGTCACAGATAGATAGATATATAGATAGATATATAGATAGATAGATAGATAGATAGATAGATAGATAGATATGAACAGACTTTCTCAAAGATAGATAGATAGATAGATAGATAGATAGATAGATAGATAGATAGATATAGCAGTCTGCGTCACAGATAGATAAATATATAAATAGATGTGAAATGAAATGACATGGATAATTATGTTTATTTGGCTAAAGCATTTTTGCAGATACAGACCCGAGTACAGTCTTAAGCCTGTAGCATAACCCGTAGTTATAGCCTGTATTTCGATCAGAAATGTTCACTGTATAATATTCACGCTATATGGTTAATAATCACCTCTGAATTAAGTGTACTAACATAGATTATGCATTAGATTAAATATGTGGTGTGTAAAATCAATCCTTTTGCTTTTCAACCTCTCAGTACCTAGGGAGTGAAAGTGAATGAAACTGAGAAGATTTAAAATGGGGGGGGGGATTGAGGAAGGAGCAAAACGGAACAGGCTTCAAGAAGATGGAAGATGACGATTGACGTTGCATTTAAATTTTAAAGCGGAATATTACCAAGCGGTATTGAGTAATGGTTAACCAGGTTGTTGACCTTTCTTCGTTTGTCATGTATCCCTTCAACCCGTGGGCGATCATATCTCTCCACGACTTCCTATCCTTCGTAGCTGTTCTGTTCTCTTAGAATCTGTTCTGTCATCTATTTACAAAAGATTGTTGGCCAGGTTACTCACCATTCCCCTCTGCGCCTTTTGAAACGTTGTGGACCCTATTACACTTTCGCCCCCGCCCCCCCAAAAAAAAGTGAAAAGACAACTAAATAAATTTATAAAACAAAAAGAAACTTATTTCTTAAAACAGTTTTTCCTTTTTAAGTTCAACTTCATAAAATTAATTAAAAATAACAGCAGTTGGACTGTTGCAATTATTACTAATTAAATTTAATTTATACGAGGCTGGCATCACGCTCTCACACTTTTACTGTTGAAACTGTTAAATGTGGCCGTCTCTTCTACTCCAATAGCTTCATATCTCGCACCTCTCGCCTGTGGAACTCCCTTCCCTATTCCAGTTTCCCTGTGAGCTATAATCTCCAACTATTCAAATGTAATGTCAATCGACATCTCCAGTTGCCTTGATCTATCTACTATCCTTCTCCTCATCCTTTCCTCTATCACTCCTATCTGATCTTGCCCCAAATCTTCTGTAACCCCTTGCATCCTAGTGGCTTCCCGCATTGCTTGGGGTGAAACGCTTAAAAAAAATCACTAGCAATGGTTTTAAAAAGTTTCTGTTTCTGTGTCTGTTATGCTGTGGCAAATGAAATTTTTTTTCTTCAACCGAATGAATTCGAATCGCTCGTCGCCACTGTTATGGTCCGGTTCCTTGTACCACGGTGATAGCCCAAGGTAGAACCAATAAAGAAGAACTCGAATACAGATATGGAATAATACATTTAGAAACAGGAATATATACAGAGAAATAGAAAGTGTTAGTACGAACAATCAGGTTTAGTAGTAATTGTCTGAACGCGACTCTGTTCGGACTGCCTCTGACTCGACTGACTGACAGACTCCTGACGGACTTCAGACTAAACAGTATTTAGTCACCCCCCACGAGGGAATCATGTGGCACATGGCCGGTTTAACGTGGGATCTCTGAGCCCGTGGGATCGACCAAAAATATGCCCTTTGAACCCGTATAAACGGGTTCAGGGTCGGTTTACCTCCCCGAAAGAGACTCCACCCTTCGGCGTAGCCTCGTTCGGGTTCCTCCCCGCCCGAAGGCGGAGAGTTCAACCGATCAGCCGGTCGCCCGACTTCAGACTAAACTCCCTCTCCCTCTTGAGGCGCAATATTTATTACGTATGGAATAGTTCATTGTGTTATTATGGGTAAGATCCCATAACAGTGTCAAAAGTTTCTAAAAAGAAAGTCAGAAAGATAACGAAATGTATTATTTAAAATTAAAATCCGCAAATTATGAAACAAGAAAAAAAAAGGGGGGGGAATCTATATCGTAAACTAAAAGAGACCTGAAGACAAAAAACCTCGTTTGGTTAAGAGTGTCATGACGAGGAGGAAAGAGCAATAGATCCGCGGTATCTCTGTCATTTGGTACAATTCTTTGCGTTGTCATTCCGTAGCAACAGTCTACAATGTTCAAAGCAGGATGATCTTTGTCAAGAGTCTTAGGCTTTACTCATTCAAAACCCTTTTTTCACCATTGATCTTAGGAAGCGATTGTATACAGCTTTTTTTTTTTTTAAGCGTTTCACCCCAAGCAAGGCGGAAAGCCACTTGGATGCAAGGGATTACAGCGACTGTAGACGCGATGCCAGAGCAGGGCCAATTATATTGCATATCCGCCTTTATCATATCAAGAACCCCGAAGCAAACAGAAGGGGCTCCAAACCATATATGGCCGCAATACTCCATGCAAGGGCGAATTGTTGATTTTTAGATATTAAGGATCGATTCCGGGGAGAAAAATTTCCTGGCGCGGCACAGGGAGTCACCTTTCCTTGCGGTGGACGAAGCAATTGACATTGTATTTGTTCTTTCTCAGGTCATGACTCAACGTGAGACCGAGCAGCCGCAGAGAAGTGCTCTCGAGAAGTTGAGCGTCAGACATTCTAATGGAGGGCAGGGAAGGATCTCTGTGGTGTAAAATATTTCTGAACTGCTTGGTGGCCATGTGTGACATCCATATGAAAGCCTCAATCTGACGAGACTATTTAAGAACATGACTCAAGTTTTCAGGTTGATGCTTTAACTTCATAGCAACTTGCAGTGTTTGGCAAAACTACCTCTAGCCCAACCAATTCTATGTTCAATTTCCTTTTCTCTTATACTTAATTTGTTATAAATGATCCATACGCCAATGTATCTGAAGAGTTTCATATTCACTAATCCCACATCTTGTATTAGGTTGGTGCAAAAATAATGACGTAATAATGTCGTTTTTTGACGTATTTTTAACGTCAAAAAACGACATTATTACGTCATTATTTTTGCACCAACTTAATATTTTTATGATTGATTCTGGGTCGGTGACACTACTGAATTCATTCTAATTCCAGAGGGTAGTTTATGTTATGGAAAGCTTTATCTTAAGCCCTATTTCTTGGAACACTTGACAGAGGATGTTGGTTTTCTATTTAAAAACATTCTCATCCCAACTATCAACACCTATTTCATTCGTATAGTCCCACCTTATCATTAATACACTGGCCTCGGGAGGGAAAGCAGGATCGTTTTTTTCTATTGGTAGACTCGTTTGGGATGCGGTATGGAATGTTTAAGTGGCCTGTTCCCATTTGAAATTGACTGGTGCTCTCATTTCCTTCTTGTCGAACTCCTGGTGAGGTCTGAAATGTTTTTATTGTGAGACCGGAAACTACCTACACAATAGACTCTTCCAGGCCTATATTAAGTAGGCGACATAGCACTCTACAGGAGAGTGATAGAGAGTGATGGAGAGTGACACAGAGTCTAGTACGACTACCAGTGTTGGACACTAACTTATAGTAAGCTCTGCTTACACTATCTCTGTAACCTGTTGTTAATATATCTTTCTTACATCTAATCCGTGTTCCGTGTTTTACTTCTGTGGGCCCAACTTTGGCACCCACATCAGTTTTGAGATTGGGGCCCTCCTCATATATGTAAAATTCTGCAGATCGATACTGTACCTCTATTAGTTCGATGCATTCAATGGATTCGGAGCTTGGTAGGTGATTAAATGAGAAGAGGAAGTCCAGTTCGATATGGTGATACGATGCTGTGAGTATAACAAAGAAGGTATACAGTTTCCTATTAGAGAGATAAGCAGTTTAGAGTTGTTTGATGACATAGATAGATAGATAGATAGATAGATAGATAGATAGATAGATAGATAGATAGATAAGCATGTAAATACATATAGATAGACATGATCAAAAAGAAATAAATAGATAGTAACTGACTGAGATAGATAGATAGATAGATAGAAACAGACTGAGATAGATAGATAGATAGATAGATAGATAGATAGATAGAAACAGACTGAGATAGATAGATAGATAGATAGATAGATAGATAAGCATGTAAGTACATATAGATAGATATGAACAAAAAGAAATAAATAGATAACAACTGAGATAGATAGATAGATAGATAGATAGATAGAAACAGACTGAGATAGATAGATAGAAACAGACTGAGATAGATAGATAGATAGATAGATAGATAGATAGATATGAACAAACTGAGATAGAAATATATAAACAATCGTGTTTCTCCATTGGTTATTGATGATACTGAGATGTAAGAAGCTTGCTTAATCCGGTCTTTACTATTGCGCACTTTACTTTTTAAGTGACCACATCATCATTTGTGTTGGATCGTTGAAGTCGGCTGGCCTTAATTAGTACAGACCCATTTAGAACACGTCGCCTTCAAAACGCAATTTCAGTGTGTCTGAGAGTTTTGATTTTTTAATTTCTCAATATTTTTTATTGTTCATAACACACAAACACACACACATATATATGCATATATATGGAATTCATAGACAAAAATGATTAGAATTAATACTTAGTTATTCTTTCTCAAGCTTTTATGGCTACCTTAATTATTCCAGACATTTCACTAATTTAATGGAATATTCATTATTATTATTAATGGATCTTCTTTGGTGGATGAAACAATCTGATGGACTTTTTTTGTTTTAATTTCCGCCACAAATTTTCAATTGGATTTCGATCCGGTCTGTTCGATAACCATGCCATTGATTTTATATGTCTTTCTTGAAGAAAATCTTTAATCTCGTTTGCTTAAGATAAGATAGATTATCGACCAGAACCATAGTCAATATCACCAAACCAATTTTCTATTGATGGAATGAGAAAATTATCCAAGATTTCAATGTACAGATTTCCATTGATTGTTAACGCAATTATCACCATTTTCCCTGATCCTTTACCTGACATGAAACTTTATATCATGAATGATTTCAGGGATTGACTTGTTACTTCAGACATTCATCTCTATTATGTTTTATTCGAACAACAACAGAAAGAAATCCAGTATTATTGCCTTGGCCAATGCAGATAATTGATTCATATATGAATATCACATTCATTGAATCGTCAACATAACATAGTTGTTTCTCTTCAGTATTAAACTCATCTGCTGTTGTTTGTGTTTGAATGCTGGTTTTCATCTGGCTTTTCTGTATATAAATCCCATTTCATTCATCAAATTTCTTATATAAGGTCATCCCATAAGTTCTGTCCGAATTATTTTATTTTAAAGTGTTTATTTTAGATCTTTACGAAAATAAACTATACTAAAATAAACACTTTATTCAAATTACTTGCATAATAAAAATTGACATAGTGCAAGGGCAAGCTCATTTACAATGTAACAGTCAAGGGGAAAAAATAACAACAGCAGAAAATGCAATATATAGATCAAGTGTTAAATCTGAAGGCCAATTGGGAAACAATCTACATCGCTTCTATTGAAACGCCGATTTACATCAGGTCATCCCATAAGTTCTGTCCGAATTTTAACTTTTTGTTAAAATGAACGAAATTTAAAGAGTATTTTATGTCTAATGGAGCTGAACATTATTTTTATGTTTACATGCATTTAAACTGATCAAATTTTATTTCAGAGAACAATAAAATTAAATTTTGTTTGATTAAAACCCTGCTAACTTGGAAGTACCCAAGAATCATTTGAGGCACATAATGCTTTCTGAGTTCAAGAAAGGAAACTCAGCAGCCGAAGCGTCTAGAAACATTCACTCAGTTTATGGAGAGGAATGTATGAATGAAAGAACTTGCAGAAGATGGTTTGTAAAATTCAGAGGTGGAGATTTTATCCTTGATGATGAAGACCGAACTGGACGTCCAGTTGAGTTTGATGAAAAGCTTCTTGAAGCAGCCCTTGAAGAAAATCCTGCTTTATCAGTTGACGAATTGGCAGTGGTTCTCAGTTCAAACCATACAACTGTTCATCGCCAGCTTCAACAACTTGGAAAAGTTCCTAAACTTGGAAAATGGGTGCCTCATGAATTGTCTGAAAACAACCTCAAATCCCGAGTTGACATCTGCTGTTCTCTCCATTCTCACCAAATTGTTTCACCTTTTTTGGATATACTTGTGACTGGCAACGAAAAATGGATCTTTTATCGAAATGTTAAGCGTTGTAGACAGTGGTTTTGTAAACGGGAAGGACCCCAGCCGCAGCCGAGAAGGGAACTTCATGGGCAAAAGGTTTTTCTTTCAATCTGGTGGGATTGCCAAGGAATAATCGACTTTGAATTCTTACCACCTAATGCAACAATTAATGCTCAAATATACTGTCAGTAAGTACAGCGTTTGAACCAAGCTTTGAGAAAAAAAAGACCTGTTCTAGTGAATCGAAAAGGGGTAATATTTCATCAGGACAACGTGCGACCTCACACAGCAAGAATCACGTCAGAAAAGATCGAAGTTGGTTGGGAGAAAATTCCTCATCCACCTTATTCTCCCGATCTTGCTCCTTCAGACTACCATTTGTTTCGTAGCTTACAGAATCATTTGGAAGAAACAGCTTTTGTAACACAGGAAGAGGTTAAAACTGACATTTGTGAGTTCTTCGAATCAAAGCCAAAAGAATTTTACAGTAATGGAATTAGTAAGCTTGTTAATAGATGGAAGGAAGTCATAGATAATCAGGGAAAATACATTGTTGATTGAATCTGTAATTAAATGTAACATTTGGTCACTTGTTTTCTTTATTCAAAATTCGGACAGAACTTATGGGATGACCTGATACTTCTGTTACAAACATTGTTTCCTGTTTTGTTCTAATTGTTTGTTTTTTGTTTTATTTCTTTTGTTGTACATCTTCTATTTTCAAAACATATTGCTTTGAGTTCAATATCCTGACACTTTAATGCCTTTCACGATCTACCAGAATAGGGTTTCCTTTTTAACCTTCTCATTTTTCTGTTAACAAACCTTAGATCCATCTGACTGGTAACAGCCAACGTCTTTCGCCCACTCGAATGTGGTTTGCCTTCTTGAATGAGTTTTACGATACTTTCAACTATTGCAATTGACAGTTCTTTTTATTGGGGCCTTCTTTCCTTTCAATTCAGTATGCCCAATACCTTTTTCATTTCTGTAATAACACTTTTTTTAACTGTTGACTGGTTTGCATATCTAACTTACAAGATGATTACAGAGTTTTTCGTCACATTTGGTGACTCCATATTTAACTCTCCCCTGATGGAGAAAAAGGGTACCATTAATTCAAATAATTAAATCTAATTTGTTTAAGCTATATTTTATGATTTTTATGCAGCCAGAATTTTCAACTATTAAACTGATTGATTTATTGATTGAGTGATTGGTTTATTTTTTTTTATTTTTTTTTTATTTTTACAGCTTACCAACCATTTGTGGCTTATTTAAAGTCGAAACATAATTTGGATAGCAAGAACAATTATTTTATTTTTGCGAGTGTATATTACATTAACAATTCTGAAACCTACAATGTTTATTTCTAGATATTCCTATTTAACCCATAGCTTGGGGAACGGATGCATACCTTTCTTAAGAGTATTTGCGCCTAAGTGAATTTAACGAATCCGACTGGAATTCGAACTCGACCCACTCATTTTTAATTCTTCGCCACTATCCATTACATCAGCTGCACATCCTTAGCTGATAAATAAGAATATTTCCGTTTTTGTCTCTTTTTAGTTTATTTACTGCTGAATAAAAATAAACTAAAAGGAATATCCTTCAAAGTGTACCATTTCCATAATCTTTACCAGTGGCTGTAGTATAAACAAAATATTCCCGTGTCATTGATGTTAAATAGATATAAATCAATTAGGATGTACAAATAAATTTATATAAATGAATATAGACAAGTGTCCAATTGAAGGATGCATATTTTTTAAAAAGATTTCTCCAATATTCAGGCCGGTGGATGTAAATAAATAAATATACTGTTTAATAAATAAAAACAGAGCATCTACTCAAATGTGAATATCCATTTAAAAAAATAACGTTTAAACAAATAAATTAATATATATATATAAATATATATATATATATATATATATATATATATATATATATTATAAAGAAATAATCAAACATTGAATCAATCAGAAATATTAATTGTAATAGTTAGTTTTGATTTTAAAGGAAAAGAATTTACAGCCTGACGATGAGGACATGATATCGTTGAAAGTACTTGATTCTATAAAAAATACACTAGATCCATCTGATAACAATTTTATACAAAATGATCGCATCATTCAGTGGATTCTTAGTAGTTTGATGCTTATATTAAGTCTATTAGCGAAGAGATTTCGCCATGAATATTGCTAATTGATTCAATGTATGATTATCTTTTTATAATATAAAATATATGCTGCCTAATATATTAGGTTGATGCAAAAATAATGTCGTTTTCTCACATAGTAACATATGTGAGAAAACGAGATTATTTTTCACCAACCTAATAATACGTTTACATATATATATATATATATATATATATATATATATATATATATATATATATATATAGGCTGTAAACCTTCTTTCATGCAGGTTTGATTAAATATGGCAGACAAGGTTCTTTGATTAAGTTTTTTTATATAATTTCTCATGTTATCTTATATTATTTTCTTTTCAGTAGATAAATCATATAAAAACTGTCCAAATAATGTTTTTTCCAAGCGCTTTCGGCTATACAATTAACCATTTTCAAGGTTTCTACTTAACAGTTAATATATTTAAATTATGATAATGGGACCTTGTCTGTCATATTTAATGAAACTTGCATATATATATATATATATATATATATATATATATATATATATATATATATATATATGCATGCATGTCTATCCACACTGATGAGCTGTGATACAGTGAAACAGTCTGTATGTGGATGACAATATATATGCTCCAGAAAAATTTATTTTGGTTGAGCTCTCTGGGGAGGAAGCGTGAGTTTGTAAACAGTGACTAATAATGCAAGACACTTCGGTAAAATGAATCGAGTTCTCCCAGTCGTTGTGCGTTTATCTAAAAATAAATACGCTTAAATTCGCTTTTATCCCTGCCGCGCGCCAACGTCTTGGGGGTAGAATCTCCCACTGACGCCAATTAAGCCGAGTTTCGATTCTTTCTAGAGGCAACCGGGCGTCTAGCCACACTGATGAGCTGTGATACAGCGAAACAGTCTGACTGTGGATGACAATATATATATATATATATATATATATATATATATATATATTCATTACACTTTCAGTGATCAGACGCAATGTAATTGTTATTTCATGAGCATTTAAGAAAAAACAAATAATGTTTTGATATTAACTCAGGATAAGCTATGGACGGTTATCTCACTCAGGGACATGCATATAATGTTCTTGTGACCCACAGAGTGCCATAGATGTTCACCTGATCCAATGATCAGGTGTGAAATCAGGCAAAAGTTGCGTGATCATGTCAAAAGTTAATTGACACACTTAGTATGTCAGATATGTCAGTATGCCAAAACGGAAACGGTGGGCTGAGAGAGAAAGAAATTCTCAATTCGCTTTAAGAAATTCTTAGAATAGATAACTACATAACATCACTCAGCATGCGTTGTTGAAGGAAGCAAAGTGCCTAGTAAGAAAAAAAAACAGTAAGTCGTATTAGAAAGGGGCTAGAGAGGACAAAATCTCAGTGAAGTAACCAAAGCAATGTGTTTTAAGCAGAATCAAGCCCAAAATATTAGTTCTTTTTCAAAGAACATAGGGAATATTGAAAATAGGCCGAAATTGTTGCATCTTGAATTCACCTTTTTGTCCTACCTAACGATATAGTGTTTTATATATCAAGAATAATATTGAAGAAAAATGGATGACACATGTGTTTCGGCCTTTTTAGTCCGATGGTCTCCTAAACGATGAAACGCATCACAAGAAAACTTTGATGCATTTTGTCATACATTTTCCAC
>OZ010578.1:85783545-85798545 GCA_963932145.1 Acanthosepion lycidas
CTCTAATATTGTTGATTGGCTCTAGTTTTCAAGATACCGTACTAGTGTTATATGAATATTTCATCAAAATTGTTTTCCATGCCAGAATAATTGCTCTCCTATTAACCTTATTATATATAATTATTTTCCTAATAAACTAATTATTATTACGAAACTATAAATGACGATGTTTATGATGAGATATAGCGATGATCATTGTAATTTTGAAGAGTTTTATTATGTATAGGAGTGTATTATTTTTTTTTATTCTGTAATGTGAAGATTTAACTGTTTTGTTGTTTCCCACCGCAAAAATACCGTATAATGTATGTCATTGAAAAATAAAATTCACATTTTATACTAAATGCTATTATTATTTAATACTACAATGATAAATAATTTTAATGACAAATATAGATTGTATGTTATCCTAAATGCTATTATTTAACACTACTATAAGAAATAATGGTTGGTGTGAACACATTCATAGCTCTAGAAATCAAGAACGAAATATTTGTTTACGTTACTTCTGCTTGTTGCTCAGCGGAACTTTTACAAATTGTTGTGTAATCGTCTCTCGAATATTGGATTTTAATTCGAAATCTATAAGCGAATGTAGTTTTATTAAATTTATAACTGTTGTACAGCATTATAATGTAAATTGTGTCAATTAGGAATATTAACATCGATAGTTACCATACCGAAGCAGTTGTTACCATACCGTTAACCATGGTACAATCATCCTAGCCTAATTACCAGTACCGATACAGCACAGGATTTAAAGTTAACTTTTTATAACTCTTGTATTAGATGACACCGTTATTTTTTTTTAATGATGGGGGTGGGTCAAGATTTAAAGGTCGCCTTATACTCGGAAATATACGGTACATATATATACAGATATACGAACATACATAAAAAATTACTCTTCAAAATGATTTTCTAGAAAACTGAATACATTTCCATAATGATTTCACGCTATCATGCAAGAGGTTACTGAGTGTGGAAGAATATGAGAAAAAATAAAACATTATTAAGGGGAGGGAACAATAAAAGAACAGGAATTAAGAAGACTGTTATGGGATCTTACCCATAATAATAAAAATAATGGACTATTCCATACTTAATAAATACGTTTATACGGGTTCAATGGGTATATTTTTGGCCGAGCCCACGTTAAAAAGGCCTTGTGCCACATGACACCCTCGTGGCGGGGGTGACTGAATATCGTCAGTCCGTAGTTCACTACCGACTGTTCGGTTATACTCTCATCCTACGGACGGGAGGAACCCGAAGCAGGCTCTTTCGGGGAGGTAGACCGGCTCGGTGTGCCCACGTTAAAAAGGCCTTGTGCCATATGACACCCTCGTGGAGGGGGTAACTGAATATCGTCAGTCAGTAGTTCACTACCGATTGTTCGGTTGTACTCTCTTCCTACGGACGGGAGGAACCCGAAGGAGGCTACGCCGAGGGCGGAGTCTCTTTTGGGGAGGTAGACCGGCCCTGAACCCGTTTATACGGGTTCAATGGGCATATTTTTGGCCGAGCCCACGGGCTCGGAGTGCCCACGTTAAAAAGGCCTTGTGCCACATGACACCCCCATGGGGGGGGACTGAATATCGTCAGTCAGTAATTCGATCTCGGTCGACCGGCTGATCGGTTGAACTCTCTGCATTCGAGCGGGGAGGAACCCGAAAGAGGCTACGCCGAAGAGCGGTTTCCCTTTCGGGGAGGTAAACCGACCCTGAACGCGTTTATACGGGTTCAATGGGCCTATTTTTTGGTCGAGACCACTGGCTCTAAGAGCCCGCGTTAAAAAGGCCTTGTGCCACATGACGCCCTCATGGGGGTGGTGACTGAATATCGTCAGTCAGTATTTCAAGTCGAGTCAAGAGTCGAGTCAAAGTCAGTCCGAAACAGAGTCGCGTGCAGACAATTACTACAAGACTTTGGAATAGTGATACTGGTCGAGACTACATTGTTCTCTCTACTAAACCTAATTGTTCAGACTAACACTTCTACTAGGTTGGCGCAAAAATAATGACGTAATAATGTCGTTTTTTGACGTTAAAAATAGGTCATAAAACGACATTATTACGTCATTATTTTTGCACCAACCTAATACTTCTTTGTATATATTCCTGTTTGTAATATATCTGTATTATTACATATCCGTGTTCGAGTTCTTCTTTATTGGTTCTCCCTTGAACTATCACCGTGGTACAAGGAACCGGACCATAACAAAGACGGTAAATAACGATTGACACTGCATTTAAATCTTTGAACATTATTTGGAACGCAAGAAGCCGGAAGAGAGTTCCACAAGCGAGAAGTGTGAGATAAGAAAATATTAACATAGAACATACGGCCATTTCAGCTGAAAAATGAGACTTTGCCACTAATCTATTAGTACGCTTAAATTTATAAAGTCTAGGTTTCCTAGAGAAAAATAATATTTATTTTGAATAATACAAAAATGTAGCATAAGGCCAAAAGAGGGATAGGAGAAGGCCGGTCTTCAATCTGTCTTATTTTAAACTTAGCTAGCAACGATTACTGACCCAAACATATTCCTTACACCAAAACAACACATTCTTCCTCACAAACGCTTACGACAAAAGTCTCTATATAGTCCTAACTATTTCCCATATATACAATTTGTCTAGAGAGGAATAAAAATAACAACATTCCCTATAACATAGAGTTAAGTTTACCAGAACAAGTACTATGAAAATATATATAGAAAATGCACTGGGTCAGGTATCGAATCTGTTGACTAATGGTAGACTTATAAATGTGTAACATAGATTCTGGTGAGAAAAACTTTCTAACACGACACTGTGAACTGACTCCCCTAGCACAGTTATAGCTAATTACACCAGCATCTCTTTTTAACGTGAAAGAAGTCAACATTTTACGAAGCTTTTTCTTCGCTTGCATGCCCTGATCATTCCAAGTGACCATTCCAAACGTTTTTATTCTGACGGTCGGTAGCCATGTTGCCAAAACGAATGACACAGCACAGACGCATCACTGCCAACACAGAAAATTACTAACAGTGATTAGAAACCAATCTCTGAGTCATGGCTCCAGCTGAGGATGGCGGCTTGAGGAAGGTGGAACAAAAGCATCTGTATACGAATAAAACCATGTGCATAAACGCTGTTACGAGCGTATAAAATCGAGGCGCTTACGTTGCGGCGTGTGTTCGGATCAACGCAGTCTTTTCTGCGAAGAGAATATCAGTCCCTAGCCGCGCTTTCGTGTTCGCTAACTTTTCTTTTATTTCAATGGACACTCGCAGATTTGCCGACAGGCGCTTAACAAATTAGATTTGGGATTTAGGGGTGAGATTATTTCCAAATTCTAAGGAGTAGCTTCGTTAGCAAACGAACGTAGAGAACAAGACTAAAAATGATATGAGCGGAATACGAACAGAAAAAAATGAGAAAGCACGGAAAATATCTTTAACAAAAAATAAGAAAGATGGCGGAGACATGAAAAATGAAATTGAAAATAAGGTATATATTTGTATTACTTCACAGTTAATTTCATTTATTTATTCGTTTGAGTTTCCTTTTTTTTCGATAGAAATCTCGTACAAATGGTAAAGAAAATGAAATAAACGGAGGTACGCTTATATAAATGACGGTTAACCATAAGATACAAAAAAAAAAAGAATTAGCTTGAGAACTGAAAATGAAAGTAACAGTTCTTCTCTAAAAGAGAAATTAATAGAAAAATCTAAGAAAGAAAAGTTAGACCTCGGAATTACACGGGTATAGAGGGCGTGAAAACAGTAATAAAAGAGAAAATGAAAATGAAAGTGAAAGTGAAAGTTACACACAAAAAAATAAATAAATCGTAAAGTAGAGACATAAAAGTTGTATATCTATACAACAAAAGAAATTGTAAAAAAAAAAGAAAGAAAGAAATTAAGAAAGAGATTGAAGGTTATCTATAGAAAGCGAAATAAAATCGAAAAACATAAAAAAAGAAAAGAAAAGGTGAACATCTAAATCACGGGGTGGGGGAAATAAAGGCCCGAAAATATTAAATAAAAGAGAAAGTAAAAATTACCTACATAAAAAGAAGTAAAGCACAAAGCAAAGATAGAAAAGTGCAATATCTATATTACGGGAGAATAGAAATTGCAAAAGGGTAAGTAAAAAAGAAACTGAGAGGTATTTACATAAAAATAACCCCCCAGTTCACACTCCTCCCTGATCTTTTGAACAGCAACGGTTTTCCTTTGTTTCATGTTTAGGATTAGGTTTCTGGTTTCTTGTAAAGTCATCTCTTTCTGCTTCATTCCTACTAGCCCCTTAAGTCTTAGCGGCATTATTCGCCTTACTTGGGGTGAATTGATAATAAAAGAAAGAAATATTGAATATCTAAATTACGCGGGAAAAAAGCAAGAAAAATAAAGCTCGAAAATGAGAAGGCAGACATAAATACGACAAGAGAAATATAGGGGATGCTTCTCCTTCGTAGTGTTTTGAACAGGAGTAGAGGTTTATCCCTTGATCCCTGTTTAAGATTGGGTTCCCGGTTCCTTTTCATTCTCTTTCACTCCTAGTAGCCCTTTGCATCTTAGGGGTATTATCGCCTTGCTTGGGGTGAATTGATTAAAAAATAATAATAATAAATAACCTCCGAACCAGAAATAATAAAAAGATGAGAAAGTTATTTCTGAAAGAAAGAATTTGCATTGATTGTATATTACGGAATGTCAAAATAGCGAAAATGCATTATAGAAAGCAAACAAAATATTAAGACATAATTGCATATATATGTCTATACATCATAAAGTTATTATAAGAGATACTCGTAATTGAAATAAACAGCTCATTTTAAATTTAAACAGTGTCTGTTACGGCTATCGGTCGGCGTATTCGAACAATTTTAATAAAGACAATACCTGCTCTGGCATTGATTAAGTCTGTTTTCCACGTTGTAAACGAAGCCACCGTTTTATCCAGCGCGCTTTAAATGTCTTTTGACAGTCACTTTTTGTTCTGCCATCTATTTAGTTCGGTTCTCTCTGCCTTTCTTTCCTTCATTATATCCTGCGAGTGTCAAATTCTCCACGCTCTCTTTCCTCATTTATATCCCTGTAATTTCAACTGTTTTATTATGATTCTAAATATGTTTTTCTTTTTGTTTCTATTTTTCTTAAACCCTTCTCGTTATTCACACCCCACCATCCATAATATTTACAGCATTCTTGCGTAGAACCCCATCTCTCTTGCGCCAAGCCCCCTCTTCATCTGTCAGAAAATAATCCAGCATTTACTGCCACCGTTTATATACTCTTGCTGCTACCAGAATCTAATCACATGTTTATAAATTCCCGAGATTAACCCTATTTCAGCACCGTTCATATTGCCACATCTGTTGCTGCGACCAGGATCTAGTCACATGTTTATCAAGGCCCTAGTTGAACCCTACTTCCTACCGTTTTATCCAGCGCGCTTTACAACTCACTTTTGAAGACCATCAAAGGTCGACAAGGCTCTGTTCCCTTTTAAGTATAGCAGACTTCCTCAGTAAGACATGTTTCTCGAAAGCCCATATCTGCTCAGTTTCGTATCCAAAACGTAAACAAACCAATTTCTAAAGAATTAATTGATTTTATTTTTTTAAACTGGCATATTTTTATTACTTGCGAGTATGCAGGTCTGTCGAAGAAACATTCCCCTAACTCGATTCGTGCTTTAACCACTGGGTTACGAAAAACTTCACAATCAAGCAAGGTTCTATTTACCGCTAAAGCACACTTACTCGTTCAGATTTTCTCGAAAGCCCATATCTGCTCAGTTTCGTATCCAAAACGTAAACAAAGCAATTTCTAAAGAATTAATGGATTTATTTTACTTAATCCGGCATAGAAATATAGGTTTAAAAATAAACCCATTCATCCCAGCCGTACGCCAACTCCGACTGACGCCAATTCAGCCGGGTTTCGATACTAGCTAGAGGCAACCGGACGTCTAGCCACTGATGAACTGTGATAGCAATATATATGCTATATATAATATTGTGATGACAATATATATGCTCCTGTAAAATTTATTTCGGTTGAGCTCTCTGGGGGAGGAAGTTTTTAAACAGTGAATCTTACTGCTACTGACTCTTCGGTAAAGCGAATAGAGATCTCTCTGCGTGTTTATCAAAAAAATAAATACGTTTAACTTCACTTTCATCCCTATCGTGCACCAATGGGGCTTAGGGGTAGAATCTTCGACTGACGCCAATTCAGCCGGGTTTCGATCCGAGATAGAGACAACCAGGCGTCTAGCACACTGACGAGCTGTGATATATATATATATATAATGAAGTAACGAAAATCTTGGTAATCCGTATGGATAATCCCAAGGAGGATGAAATCCTGACAGGTTAATGTTAATTCAGAGCTAATAATTTAAAGAAAAACAGACCACTTTAAGGCTCCATTGTAATAGTTTGTTTCACCGGGGGCTTTAAATATTTCCTGAATCTTGAGACATCAGTTTCAAAAGGTGAAACGAAAAATGTAATTAATATTTACACATTCGACGGGCAGTATTAAGCTTATATAAGTTAACATAGAAGGTGGCGAGGAATGGTGTGAGAGACATGGTAGAGTTTAGAGAGGGAAGGGAGAATTTTAAAATTTATTTTTATAATTCTTTCTATTATAATACTTAATATTGAGGAAGGAGGGGGTTAAGGATGAGACCATGACCTATTTAATCGGTCAACTCAACGGAAATGATATGTGGAAAGGGAAGGAAAAAAAGGGAAAAAGAAAAAAGGGGAAAGTAAAGAGAAAAGAGATGTACTTAGGGTTTCCGGAGGAAGAAGAGGGGGTGGTATAGCTTTAGCAATTTAAATAAAAACAGATTTTAATGTTTGATATTAGGTTGGTGCAAAAATAATGACGTCATAATGTCGTTTTGTGACGTATTGTTTAACGTCAAAAAACGACATTATTACGTCATTATTTTTGCACCAACCTAGTAGTAATTTGAATGTTTAAAAACACTCCACGAAGAAATTAATTTAATGCTTGTTAGCAATTTAAATATTCAACTTCTCTACAAATAAATTAGGGATTTAATATGAGGTGAATACTATATTAATAACAATAATGAAAAAATCTAAAAGTTTACTAATATTAATCTTTTAATATTGTGAATAACTGTTAAGGTAACATCTTTATCAGTTTGAGTCTAATTCATGAATATAATTTGTATCTATTTTTAGATGGGTAATATTTCTTATTGTTTGTTTGTTTAGCGGCACATCAACTCCGTATGGGTTATTTAATGCTAAAATTTTATTTTCTTCAGGGTATTAGTAATCTATTTTACAAAAAATGTATTGCTTGTAATTTTCTTCTTACAAAAATGTATTGCTGGTAAGTTTTTTACTATGAAAATGTATTGCTTTTATTCTTATTATAAAAATGTATTTGACGGTTAATTATTTGCCCATAGTTTGGACCCTAACAAGTGCTACCACCCCGGGTCAGGGTGGACCTGAGAACAACAGCAAATAAGAGGTGCCTCCACACTCCTCAAAACCTCCCGATCAGAGGCCTTGCTACCGGAAGTAGTTTATCGCCATACTCAGGACTCTTTTCTTGCATCGGCAGGTGACCAAAGATTAGTTTAGGAAATTTTAACGTGTTTTTTTTTTCGATGAAAAACATATTGATTTAGAAATTCTTGCAAAAATGAAAAAAACCGTCCTATTATAATGAATGAAATTATAGAATGCCTTCTTTTTTAGAAAATCTTTGGTAAAAACATTTTTTACATCTATTATGCCACACTTATTTAGTTTTATGAAATTTTTGGAAATTCATTTTGTACCACTTAGTGTTTAAAATAGTTCGACGCAGAATTCTTTGTAGAATTTAAATCATCAATTGTTTTATTTATTTTGTTTGTTTTTTTTTATAAAATGGGACCCCCACTAACCGAAAATCTGCTCTGAATCATAAAATAAAAAATGCAATGAAAGTAAGATATTATTTAATTAGAAAAGCTTTTAATTGCTTTTTGGAGGTACCTACACACACACACACACATACACACACACACACACACACACACACACACACACACACATATATATATATATATATATATATATATATATATATATATATATATAGTTAGTTAGTTCGTTAGTTAGTTAATGAAGTTACTTAGTAATACGTATGTATATTTCCAAGGAGGAGGTCCAATGAGCTCTGTGTAAAAACAGAGCAAATATTAATTATATTAAGAAACAGACAAGTGTTTTTATATATATATATATATATATATATATATATATATGACGGTGGGCGTATGTGTTTGCGAACTGTAAAATATAGATTAAATCTCACAGAATAATTAAATAAGGAACAATAGGAAAACGTATAAATTTTCCATGTTTCTATGCTGTGATATGTGTGCCTGACTATATATATATATATATATATATATATATATATATATATATATATATATATATATATATATATATATATATACATATATATATATATATATATATATATATATATATATGTATATATATATATATTGTATTGGGGCAGCAGATCAATATTTCAACATATATTGTTAGATATAACAGGCAATGTATATCTATTATGTCTGATCATGTAATGAGCCGTTCTAATGTTCGTATGTTTGCATGAATTTCCGTTTAAAATGAAGACAAAATTGTCCGACATTTTGATATTTTTTGTTATGTTGGTCCTTGATATAAGCTTTCTTCAGAGTGGGTATACGGAGATTTTAACAAACATATTCATCATCAAAGATAATATTTTGACAAAGAAGATTGGTATGCGACGATAATGTTGGAAAATCTTTGTCTTTATTTTCACCCGAAGTTAAAACAAACATACGAGCATTAGATCAGAGATAATAGACATTCATTGTATGTTATATGTAAAAATGTTTATTTATATATATATATATATATATATATATATATATATATATATATATATATATATATATGTTTTCAGGATTTCATCCTCCTTGGGATTACCCATACGGATTACCAAGTTTTTCATAACTTAATTAATTATATATGTTTATATATATATATATATATATATATGCTTATATATATATATGTTTATATATATATACATGTTTATATATGTATATATGTTTATATATATATATGTTTGTATATATCTATATGTTTATATATATATATGTGTTTATATATATATATATGTTTATATATATGTTTATATATATATATGTGTTTATATATATATATGTTTATATATATGTTTATATATATATATATGTGTTTATATATATATATATGTTTATATATATGTTTATATATGTTTATATATATGTTTATATATATATATATTTATATATATATATATGTTTATATATATATATATGTTTATATATACATATATATATTTATATATATATATGTTTGTATATATATATATATATATATATATATATATATATATATATATATATATATATGTTTATATATGTTTATATTTATATATATATGGCCCTTCTTAACAAAATTTGAAAGTCAGTGATCGTTCACATTTATAAGTCGACCATTTGTCAGGGTATTGAATATTCCTGTCACATTTGGTCTGGTGTATCTCCTATGTATTTAGAGATTCCTGTTAAAATCCAATGAAGAATCTGCTATTTTATCGGTCCTGATCTGGCAACTTGGCTTTAGTCAATTTGCCACCTACGCCGTAAAATAGCTTCTCCGTGCCTTTTTTTTTTATAAATATTTTCATTATAATTGTTCTAATTACCTTTCCTCTTTGGTACTTACATTTTATGTATTTAAGCGTACTAATAGATTGGCGACAAGGTCTCATCATCTTACACTTGAAATGTCTAGATGTAACCGTAAGTTCTATGCTAATAGTTTCTTCTCTCACCTTTTTTGGAACTCTCTTCCTGATTCATACTTTCTCGTCAATTTAATCTCCAAAACATTAAATGCTATGTAAATCGTTATCTTCTGTCTTCTTAATACCTGTTCATTTTTTGTTCTCTCTCCGTAATAATGTTTCTTTCTTTTTTCATATTCTTTCACACTCAGTAACCTATTACGTCTTAATGGCTTTATTGCCTTGCTTGGTGTTAAATAGTTAAAAATATATATATATAAATATTCTCTCCAGAATTATAAACAAAAAACTATGTATTTGCGTGGTGTTCATCTCAGCCCCGCCGTGGAGCGCCCCTTTAATTATTTTTTTTTTCTTTACTCGAGGGCCGCACACTCCACCCACTCGCTGACCATTATACTGCACCTTAAACCTTGTAACTACTGGGCAGCAGACAATCGGTGTTAGATCCCTGCCTAAACAGACGCCCCAAGTAATAACGAAGCAACAAAAGACAATGTCACAGACATTTGATCTCTAATCAAAAGAAATCGATTTATTGACAGTAAAGGAAATCGAGGTGCAACTCTTTTCCCAAATGCCAAACAAGACACCGTCTGAAAAGACTATAAACTCATGATCGATCTTTGAAGTGATAAAGGCTTTTAAATCTTCAAAGACCGACCTCAGGGCTGAAGGAGAGTCAATAGCCAATTTTCATGCATTGAAGAAACGAAAGATCCGCTGGCCTGCACAGAAACGAACTGATAACATTGACATCTATCATGAAGAATTTTAGAGCGAAGATAAAGTAAGCATTGTGGTTGTCTGAGAAAGATAACTTGGAAAGAAAAGGGGAGTTTCTAATTATTTATTTTACTAATTGTTCATCCAATACAAGGCCCAAGTACCAAGGAAGAGTGTGGGTATAGAATAGGGTTGTTAAATGGGCGTAAGTGGAAGTAATAGTTAGCCACCCCCCACAAGGGTTACATATGGCACAACGGGCTAAGTAATAGTCTAACTCTCTGCGTTCGGGCGGAAAGGAACCCGGACGAGGCTCCGCCGAAGGGCAGAGTCTCGTTCGGGGTGGTTGACTGCCTCTGAACCCGTTTCTGCGGGTTCAAAGAGGGAATATTTTTGGCCGAGCCTACGGGCTTTGAAATCCAACGTTAAACCCGGTAAGTGGAAGTAATTTCTGATTATGAGGGGATCTAGAATAAATAGTGATTAATCGTCGGGGAAGCATCCTCTAGGGAATCTTTTATACAAAAAAACTGAGTGTAACTTCCTTTTTGCTAATGTAATAAGAAGTAAATGAGAATGATTCGACTCTGTGCGCGTGACATGGTGTGTTCTAACTGTAAAGGTTTTGAATTGGTAGAACTAACAAATGTTATTTCTATTGCGAAAATAGAGTCGGGTACTTTCTGGGATGGTGTAAGAAACCGGACATTTTTTTTTTTTTGACATCTTTGGCGATGGATCTTATATGAGAGCTACACTTGAGATTTGGACGGAAATTCAGTCGCAAGAGTTGTTCAAAACAAGAAATCGCATTGAGAGTAAACTCCTTCCTGAAGACTGGAGAAAAATGATGAAACGTTAAGAGTTTGGTATTGGAGGAATAGCATTTATCTGAGTTGTTAGCCATGATTTGTCATGGGATTGATTCTGGAGTGGTTTCCCGTTGCCTTCTCCACGGTGATTTATGGAGACACCACCCCTAGTTAGCTGGCTGTTGACTCAGAGAGTTCTTCTGCTTTACGGCAGCGAATGTTGGACGATTTCCTCAACGATGAATAAGAGACTCGAGGCGACGGAGATGTGGTTCCACAGAAGAATGCTAAGGATATCATGGACCGAGCAACGATGAGGTCTTAGAGGGGTTGCAAACAAGGAGGAAGCTTAAGTTTCTGGGACACATAATGAGGAAGGGGGGCCTAGAGAATCTGATACTCATGGGTCGAATAGAGGGAGCGAGAGACAAGGGAAAACAACGTATGACATACCTGGCGGGCTTAAGCAAGTGGATGACAGAGCGTGGTCTGGGGGAGGAGGAATCAAGGGGAAGGAACTTGTTGAGATCTGCAATATGATTGAGGGAGCTGCAATGGATAGAGGGAGGTGGTGAGCCATGATCGCCTACGTCTTGGAAGACATGGCACATAAAAAGAAAGAATTGGAGGAATTGCCGATATGGACCCAGAACTTTCACCAATCGTGACGAACGGATGTTTCCTCGGGAAAGTACCGAACCTTGAACGCCTATGGAACACGTACCTACGATCCATCGCTGAAGATAATGGGAAAATGGCCGGTTCTCTGTACCGCTCCAGCAAGTACCTCACTCCTCTTGCCATCCTCTACCTTTACAAGACCAAGCTGGAAATGAAGTACTACTGTCATATAAGGGCGGGAGCTACACAGTCTTCACTTTTCACTCTCGATAGAGTCCAAACGCGTCTCCGCGTTCGTGTAGACAACGAATTATTTTCCACTCTGCAACCATTTTCACACAGGCGAGACGTCACAAGCCTCTCCTGCTCTGTCGCTATTTCCATGGTGTGTGTTCAGATGAATACAACTGCTTACTTCCACCTGTCCTAACCTTCATTGCTAAGACCCGTCATGCCACACACATTGTAGTGAATCACCCTCATTCCTTTCATAACGCCCAAGCATCCTTTTCCTAAGAACCGCCACCTTCTTGAACCGACTCCCAAGACGAATCTTCCCCGATCCCTACAATCTTAATCTGCTCAAGTCTAAGGTTAACCGTTATCTTCCACACATATCCGCTTAAGCTATACTTCTTACTCTGTAACCCTGAGGGTTTTGCATAGAGTGAACACCACTTAAAAATGTTACAAGCCAGTTTTTCACCCATTGAACTATGATACCTAGATGAGAGTGAAGATCAGCTGCCAGGCTTTGACAAATACGAGGGTAAGTCAATGATTATCCGAACCTTTGCCATAACATACCTTCTGCTTATGTGTGCTTATAGTTGTTAGTATTGTGGTAATGTGATCGAAGTTTGAGCTTGATCACGCCAGTTTTTCTATTGCTGTTACAGTGTAAACATGGTCGCTCCGGTAGCAGTGTCTACCAAGTAAGTACTACTATTAATATTAATCGGAACAAATTAGAGAATACTTAACATCAATAGGAAACAGTTGATATTTCTAGAGAACTGTTGAGGTGTCCACCCTCTAATAAGTCTATTATGGACTCTTCCACTTACTATAAAAGTAAGACTCGGGGGAACAGTAGTACAGATTGAACGCTGGTCAACCGACACACACCAAATCGTGTAATACTCTTCTGTTCAATACACGCTTTATCTGCAAACTCTTGTTTTGTTATTTCTTAACCATATACTTGGTTACAACAGGAACACAATGAGGAAAGAAGGCTTAGAAAATATGACACTCATAGGACATATTGAAGGCAAGAAGGACAGAGGAAAGAAACGCATAACCTAAATAAAGATCTTATGTAAATGGTTGGCAGATTAGGAGAGATAACGAAAAGACAAGATTTACTACGAGTTTCAAAGGACAGGATGTTGTGGTGAGCTATGATCGTCAAGGTCCTAAAGGAACACGAAGAATAGATATTTGTGTCATTCCCATAGATACTGATAACTTAAAGTAAGGTAATGCATAACCGACCTAACGAGCCTGTGCAAATGGTTGGCAAAAGAGAGATAGTGAAAAGAGCTATAAAGGATAGCTAATTGTGGGTAGCCATGATCGCCCACCTCCGAAAGGAACATGGCGCATAGAAGATGTGATGCTGGGAAAAAAAGAACTGGTCAAAAAGTAAGTTGCACGGGCTTTGGTTCAGGGAAATTATTTTATTGTTGTTTTTTTTTTTTGTTGTATGTTTGTTTTCTTAAGCAATTCACCCCAAACAAGGCGAGAGTGCCACTAGCACTCAAGGGATTACAAAGGATTGATAACAAGAGTAAAGAGACGTGTTTAAGGGATACAGAAAAGGACGGGGGACAAGCTCAAGGTGTCGGATGTCGATTGACATTACACTTGCATATTTAAAGATTATAGTCATCGCGGAAGCAAGCAAGGGGAAGGGAGTTCCACAGACGGGAAGTGCGTGAGAAGAAGCTGTTTGAGTAGAAGAAACGGTTACATTTAACCGATTTGACAGTGAAAAGGTGGGACCGAGATGCTAGCCTGGTAGCTCACTTAAATTCGTGAACCAGCGAAAGTAGCTCTTCGGAACAGTTGCCGTGAAAATACTTGTAAAAGAGACAGAGGGAAGCCACGGCATGTCTGTGAGAAAGCGATTGTAGACTAGATGCCAGGTCAGGACCTATCCCATTGTATATTCGTCTCTGAATTTTTGTCAAGGACGTCGAGATGTACAATCCTCGAAGAAAGAGTAAAAAAAAAAAAATTATTTCTTTAGGGAAAAAATCGGTGATCATGAATATACCAGACGGATCGATCCATGTCAGCATTGCCATCCAAGCGATACCAAACGATAATTGTGGGAGTTCCAAAACCCATTCTTTGCTAAACAAATAAAATGACGCGGCGCCGAAATCTATACTCGCTAGACTTAATCCCTTGGTCGACAGTTCACTCTCCAGAGTAGTTGAAACTAGCCGACTAACCGTTAGGCACTCTTTCAACTTTCCCCACACTACAAAGGATACCCCCACCATTTAACCGAAGTTTACTTGGACCTGGTAAATAAATCATTATACTCCGCCACTTTCAACTTTCCTACACGCCAATGCTTCTTCCTATCAATTACTTGAATATAATCTAGATCTGGTTAACGAGCCATTTACATTTGCTTAATGTCCAACGATTCTGCCTGCTAATTATCTACACATTAAACCGCAGTTGGTAATCTGTATATTTTTTCCCCGCAAAGTAGAATAACTCAGAAGAGTTCAAAACTTTGAAGCTACTCTCAGAATTAGCATGAGATAAACTTGACAGAAGAGTGGGAAAATGAAAAAGTGCTTTTAGAATCATTGCAAAAAACTTATACAATTTTTACAGCAAATACCAAAATTGATGCTGCAGTAATCAAGGATAAAAGAGGATATTTTGACAAGAGCAAAACTTAATCATAAAATACGT
>OZ010578.1:85801045-85840397 GCA_963932145.1 Acanthosepion lycidas
ATTCGGTCATTCAAAAAGTGTGGTTTGTGCTGCACAAAGCCTTCACCACTATAATCAAATCATATGTGCTGGTGCCTGGCTATCGGTTCGTAGGAACAGAGCTGCTTGATCCTCATACGTCGAATACGACGGGAGAGTCCACCATATATATATATATATATATATATATATATATATATATATACTTGTCTCTCCCTTCATTTTCGATGTCTGAGAATCAAGCAACTCAGTTCTTGGAACCAACAGCCGGACTACCGTCATATATTATTTGATTATAATGGTGAAGGATTGTGCAGAACCAACCATATTATTTTGGAAGAGCCGAATACAGAGAACTGGTGAACAGTATGCCACAAATTCCCCAAACGATCATCCGCAGGTTTTGAATTCAGAGTTACACACACACACACACATATATATATAGTATGTCAGTACATAGTATGTGAGTAAATATAGTAATATATATATATATATATATATATATATATAATAAATATAGAAAAATATAGAATGTCATATATAGTATGTCAGTAAAAATCAATATATATATATATATATATATATATATATATATATATATATATATATTGATTTTTACTGACATACTATGAGGCTATACAGTTGGCCTTCAAATAAGTGATTCTTTTTTTTTTTTTCTGCTAGTCAATCCACCGATGCGTCATCACTTCCTGTCTTTGTGTAATAAAACATTTAAACAGACAAAGGTATTGACATATAAATTTTCGTTACAATATTCATATCCAGTCTCGGAATTATACAATATGTATGAAGCGGTATGAAAAATTAATATCTCTCGACTTGTATCTATTTTATTTAAACGGCACAGAAAAACAATCGATTCATTATATTTTGTTGTCATTGTCCGTAGAGAAAATTAACAGTCAAAATAACCACACAATTTTCTTTAAATACGCACCATTTTGCCGATCCCTCTAAAAGCTATTCTGGAAGGTTTCCATACAGCATTGTCTCAATTATTGTTTAAGACCTGCTTGATCAGTATCTTAATGAATATCTCTTCCCGGGTGCCCGTCAAAACAAATAACATTACAAGCAGTAAAGCAAACACAGAATTTACAGCCTTTGCTCATATGTGTGCAGTCTGTGGCATCACCTCTTCATTCTGAGGGTACACGGTTGACAGTTCTCTGGTTGCTGTTTCCGACTGGTAGTTAGGAGCCCTAACTCTTGCGTAGCGTCTTGAGCGGCCGCTCTGATCAACAGTTGTATAATACTGGGGTGTTTGTAGTGCCATATCGCGCATGGAAAGGTGTCCCTGCAGTCACCTCCGGTGGGCAGCCCTGAGGCCACATAATGATGCAGATTTTACCAACTCCTCTCTGCCCGCGTCACGGTCGAAACTGTCTGTTTCTTTTACTTCGGGCCTTCTCATCTTACAAACAAAATTCAACATGAGTTACAAAAACCGAAAGATTAACCCTAAACCAGCCTCTCAAAAACCACCTAAACCCCTCAACATTTTGTTCTCCAACATCCGGGGCATTAGGACAAACTTCTGCAGTCTGGAATCTTTCCTCACTGCAAACGGTCCGGATATACTGGCTCTCTGTGAGACAAACCTTGTCTCGTCTATCCCCTCTTCTGATCTCTCGATCCCCGGCTGTCTTCCTCTCCTCAGAAAAGACTCTCTAACCCACATGCACGGTCTTGGTGTCTACGTCAAGGAACATCTCCCTTTAGCCAGAGAGTCCTCTCTCGAATCGCCAGACCAGTCATACATGTGTCTCCGACTCTCTCTCCTCAATGCGGTAAGTTATCTCTTCTTCCTTTACCGCTCTCCACCCTCTCAAGACTGTGAGATACTCGATAGCATTTCTGACAGCATAGACAAGGCTCTCTCCCTCCACCCGTTTGCTCACATTTTTGTGTTTGGTGACTTTAACGCCCATCACACCTTGTGGCTTAAGAATGCTACTACTGACCACGCAGGCATTCAAACGCTCAATTTTTCAATCTCCCATTCCCTCACACAGATAGTTAACTTCCCCACTCGTTTTGCCTTCAACCGGGAAGGTAAAGCCTCTCTCGACCTGTGCTTTACCTCCATCCCCAAATCCTGCAGCGCTTCGCAACTCTGCCCTCTTGGTAACTCTGATCATGCAGTAGTATCAGTTAACATCTCTTTCAACTCCAGCCGCTATAAAGAACCTCCTACCACTAGAACTTCGTTCTACTATCAACGAGCTGACTGGGACGCGTTCAGTGATTTCCTCCGCGATGTCCCCTGGGATGGAGTCTTTAAGCTCCCCGTCCAAGAATGAGCTTCTGAAGTCTCTTCCTGGGTTAAAGCTGGAATCAACGCTTTCATCCCATCAAGGAAATATAGAGTCAAGTCGCGCTCCTTCCCCTGTTCTCGGCTGCTTGCTCAGCCGCCATCGCCTATAGGAACCACTACTTTCACCTATTCCGCAGCGACATGTCTTACTACAATAGACGTCTCTTTGCCTCCGCCCGTAACGAATGTAAGCGTGTCCTCAACGATGCTAAGTCACTATTTGCGGCTCGGATGAAGGAACGTATTGCATCTCGCAAATTTGGCTCTAAAGATTATTGGCGTCTCTGCAAGAGCGTATTGAACAATTGCAAACCCTCTACACCCCCTTTATTCAACCAGTTCGAAGTCCTGACCTCCTCTACCGACAAGGCTGAATGCTTTGCTCGGAAATTTTCATTCAACTCGACGCTCGACTCTTCCGGTGTATCTATACCCGACTTCCCTCTTAGAACTGAGGCCATATTGAGTGGGTTAAACATAACCCCATCTTTGGTACTGAGCGTTATCTCCAATTTAGACTCCAACAAGGCTAGTGGTGGAGACGGGATACCAGCCATTGTCTTGAAGAAATGCGCGCCTGAACTGGCGCCCGCCCTTTCTAAACTATACAACTACTGCCTCAAGGAATCTTGTTTTCCTGACGGCTGGAAATCCTCTTCGATCGTTCCTGTCTTCAAGAACTCCGGCGACCCCTCTGACCCTTCCAACTACCGTCCTATCAGTCTCCTTCCCCTCTTCGGCAAAGTCTTCGAAGCCCTAATCAATACCGGGGTGGTTAACCACCTCACATCCCATAATCTGCTCTCAGACAAGCAATATGGTTTCCGCTTTGCCCGATCTACAGCCGATGTGCTTACGGCCATCACTAAAACAGTCTACCGAGCTCTTCAAAATAACGGGGAAGCCCGAACCGTGGCACTAGACATCTCCAAAGCATTTGATAGGGTTTGGCATGCCGGCCTTCTTCGCAAGCTCCAGGGTTATGGCATTACGGGTCGATTATACAACCTAATACGATCATTCCTGTCAAACCGTAAATTGAAGGTCGTTCTCAATGGATTCTCCTCTAGTTCCTATCCCACGAACGCAGGTGTTTCTCAAGGCTCCATCCTAGGCCCCACTCTATTCCTTATCTACATAAATGACCTTCCTGACGCAATAAATTCCCAAGTTGGCATCTACGCGGATGACACCACAATTTATTCCTGCCTCAAAAACAAATCTAGTCTCGCTGACAAAACTCGCCTGGCCGTGCGTCTCGAAAAGGACCTCCAATCGATTGTGAACTGGGGAATGATTTGGTTGGTCAACTTCAACGCTTCTAAGACAAAACTGCTCTCTATTAATCACCACAGAGATGCTTCCCTTTCCTCCATTAGAATGTCTGACGCTCAACTTCTCGATAACAACTCTCTGCGGCTTCTCGGTCTCACGTTGACTGCTGACCTGAGATGGAATAAATACATTGAGTCAATTGCCTCGTCCGCCTGCAAGGAAAGTTGGCTCCTTGAGCCGCGCCAGGAAGTTTTTCTCCCCGGAGTCGATCCTCCAGATCTAGAAATCAACAATTCGCCCTTGCATGGAGTATTGCTGCCATATATGATCTGGTGCCCCTTCTGTTTGCCTCGGGGTTCTTGATAGGCTCCAGAGGCGGATATGCAATGTAGTTGGCCCTGCCCTGGCGTCTCGTCTACAGTAACTTTCTCACAGACGCGCTGTCGCCTCTCTCTGTCTGTTCTACAAATACTTTCATGGAAATTGCTCCGAGGAGCTGCATTCGCTGGTTCCCAGACGTCATGAGTTCCAGCGCCTTACGAGGCTGGCATCCCGCTCTCACCCCTTCACTGTCGAAACTCCTAAGTGTAGCCGTCCCTTCTACTCTAATAGTTTCATGTCTCACACCTCTCGCCTGTGGAACTCCTTTCCTTTTTCCTGTTTCCCTGTGAGCTATAATCTCCAGCTATTCAAATATAATGTCAATCGACATCTCCAGTTGCCTTGATCTATCCACTACTCTCATCCTTTCTTCTATCACTCCTATCTGATCTTGCTCTAAATTTTCTGTAACCCCTTGCGTCCTAGTGGCTTCCCGCCTTGCTGTGAAATGCTTTAAAAAAATATCAGCAAATTGATCTTGAATGTTTTGTTCAAATAGAACTTTCATTGTTATGCTGTCTTCTTCCAATTTACACTTTATAAATACATCATATCGATCTATTTATAGTGGGAAGGCCACCACATGTACTGTAGCCATAGCCATTGTGTTTGGGCAAAATAGCCTGACGGAGCCGAAACCTCTTCAGGCTGCCTTGAATTCCTTCCCCAAGACTGAATGCAAGAGAGCCTGGACTGCTTTGATGTTAATTTAACCAATGATTGGAGAAACATGGTTTCATGCTTTTCTAAATTAACGGGTCGGAATTGCGCGGCACACAGAATTTACTTCCCGTATAGATAACTTTTACGCTCTTTCGCTTTCAATATAAAAACTTACACATCGCTAAAAAAATGACAGTAACTTCGAAAATTATACCAGTCGATAATCAATAACTGTTTAACATAATCTATGACTTTCAGAGTTATTGTTATATTTTATCGCTGTAGAATATATAGATGATATTTTTTTAGATACGATATTCATTCAGGAAGAACGTGATCATGGCCCTCCACAGTTTCCTTTTCTTAATTATGTACGAATTGCCATGACTTCTTTTGAAAGAGAGTCTCTCGTTGCCTCCTCCACGACATTGAATTTTTTCTCCTATATTAGATTCCACATACAGCTAGATAGCCCAAACGGTTCTACTGTTTAATCCATAGTTGGAAGGGAAAAGAAATTAATTATGGAACTGTTCAGTCCCAACTTTCCAGCCTTGATAGATTTCGAAATCATTTACGCGATTTGTTGCGGAAGGCTTATTCTCCACACTGTAGACACAAGCCTGCAAGCATATCGTTATTTCTACGATAAATGTTCAGATGGGCTTTATTTTTCAGTTCCACCAGAACATGTTCCACCTAGAACATGTTCCACCTAGAACATATTCCACCTAGAACATGTTCCACCTAGAACATGTTCCACCTAGAACATATTCCACCTAGAACATGTTCCACCTAGAACATGTTCCACCTAGAACAAGTCAAATTCCTCTTATATTCTTCCGTATAATGTAAGGAGACAGTTCTCTTCAGGTAGATTTTTCTCAAGAACAGCTACTTTATAGAACAAACTGCTGCCTGTGGTGGGGGTGTTTCTTCCCTAAACACTACACTTGACCTCTTAAAATCAGTGACGAATCGTTTTCACCCCTTCCTATTCTCATAATATTTGCTTACTATCCTTTTAACAGCAATCCTCTACCTTGAGTTTCTCTCAAGCTTTGTATTGAATGAAAAAGTTACCTCTCCGATTTCATTTTCTGCGTTTTCATAACTTTTATACTAATTGCATATTCCACAAATGTTTGAATAGTTGTTTGTTTATTAAAAAATGATAGAAAGATAGTGATTTTCCAAGCGTAGCTTAAATGTGGCACAAACGTATGAGGCAGTCAAAGAGGATTGAACTCATTACTCAGTCGTAATGGACAAACTTGCGAACCACCACACTGCCCTGAGGTGGCCAAATTAATAGAAAGGTATACGCACCTGTGAAAGTCGAAAATACAGAGGCGGTGTTAATTTTAAATAGCATTTCATTTGGCGGGGGAGTTTTTTTTAATTCGGAAGTAAAGAAACCAGCTATGCACACAAAATAGTACACAAAAGCCCACCTTTATCAATAGTCATGTCGGCAATCTTAACAACGTTTGGATAAGTAAACATCTACAAAAGTTTTAGCAATTCAGACGATTCTATCGTCCTTGGATGGCATTCCATAAAATATTGTTACAGAATTTCCTATCTATTAATTTTGTTTACATAAAACTTCGAATGTTCTTAATTGTCTTCATATCGTGTAATTGGCCAGGCGAGGGCATCATTTTTCGAACTGTGTTCTCTCAGCCATGTTTTGGTTCAGTGAACAGAATATCAAGAGACATTATCTTGCTGGAAGAGATTTTCATCAAAATAGAATCTCTGGGCAGCGATAAGCGTTTCATAATGCATAATATCATAGTATTTTTGCATCGTCTAAGAGCTTATTTCACGTCTAATTAGCTGAAATATATCCTTGGCAGAGTAAGCTCTCTCTAATGAAAGCGAACGCTGAGTATATTTGGGACGGCAAGCCAAGATTTATTCAACTAAAAGATGGTGATGGTAGTGAAGTCATCAGTCTTTTCTGGGTATTAGCATTGTCATCCCGTGACTCTGTTTCTAATTATAGGACGTGCATATTGTGGCACGCTCTCCACAGCAAATTATCTTCCCAGACAGAAACAATGAGAATTGTATTTTTCAGTGGATATTTTCAGAAACGTTTCGCGAACATCACCAAACAACTCAAACCTGCTTCAATTGCCAAAGATTCTTTGAGTAGACCGGTTTATTTCTCTATCTATAAAAGGCAGGATGTGTGTGTTTTTTTCATGCTTCTACGGCAATTTTCATGTAGTTTGCGGCCATTTTAAACTCGCCAGACTGAGAGTCTATAGCTGGCTGCCACGAATAGGCAGGAAGATTCTATTGGCCAGCGTGAGAGCCAACAGCTGACTGACACGAATGTTAACTAGCATGCTAGCATGCAAAAAAAAAATCGATAGCTGCATTCATCACAAGTGGGAGAAATTTAAATCTGCATGGCACTTTACTCCAATTGGCTCATTCGCTTGCTTAAACTCAACGTTGATTCTGATTCCGCAGAACTGGGTTGGGTGTGAAAAAGTATTTGTTGTTAATATTCTTTTTTCATTCGATTTTTCCAGTCAAGAGTCCTTATTTAAAGCTGATCGTTTTGTGTTCATTTTGTTTAGTTCTTTTTTCGTAACAGATTTAATGTTTAGTATAAGGCATAGAAAAAATTCGCAGTGTGAGATAGGCAAGAAGTAAGGCATGTAGCAACATCAGCACGGAAAAAGGGCACTCCTTTAAAGGCAAGGAAGGGCAAAAATATTTTAAGTCAATTGATAGAGATTGCTGTATGAGTCGTACGATTTTTGAATCAAGCACGGGCAACGGTCCTTGGCGAAGAGCTGTCTGAGTAACAGTACGGTTGGAATATGTCGAAGTGATATGAAATGCCCTAGGCGTAAAGTTCCGAGGAACTAAATAATGGAGCTCATCTGAACACTTTTTTCATGGAAATAGCGATAGTTGTAACAAGCTCGCAATATCACATCTGCCAAAAAGAAGTTGCGAAAGGGAGAAAATAACTCTTTCCCTACAAGACTGCATAAACGAGTTTCAACACTTTCAAGGGAAGAAAGTGAAGACTGAGCTCCAGTCCAGACATGGCAACAATACTCCATGTCTTATGTGACGCTTCTTTGTCGTGGATACGAGGATAAACTTCATTTGGCAGCAAGGCCACTGATCGGGAGATTTGGAGATTTTGAAGAGCGTGGAACCACCTCTTAACTGTTGTTCTCAGGTCGAACCTGACCCATAGTGGTAGCACCTGTTTGGGCCCCAGCTATAGGCAAATAGTGACCCTCAAACAAAAAAGAAAAATCAACAGTTTATTTTTACAGTAAAATGACCAACAACACATTTTATAGAAAATGGCAACACTAAACTATACACTAAAAAGTATAAAAATACAAGCAATACATTTTTTTATAAAAACATTACCAACAACAAATTTTGTAGTGAAATTACCAACAATGCATTTTATGATCTACAAACTATATATTAAAAAAAAACTACCTTTTAGCCTGAAAAGTATAAAATTATGTACAAAATATTTAAGTTTCCTCATTTAATAACGCATAGTGGTTGGTTATACCGGTAAACCAAATCAACCAATAAAAACTTGTAAAGATAAAATATGGCAGAAGGACGCCAAACAATATTTCCAGAATCTTTAGCGATAGATTATACATATGAGCTCCACTTGACGTCTACATTGAAGTTGAAACCAATTTTACTATAGGTTAATGGTGAATATATCCTAACATTAGTTGGGTGATGTCACTTGTCTATATAGCTCTATCTGAGAACGATTATTTAAAAATATATATATGGGTTTACGGGCATATCACGTAGAAACACTGGTTCTCGTCCAATCACTGACGTTAAACAACGTTGAACCTAGTCAATACCTAGATGGTTGACAGCTCGGGATTACCAGGTACTGCAAGCTTTGATGTGCTGTTAGTGTAATGGAATGAGTAATTGGAGAGCCGAGTTCGAATTCCAGAGGGGTTCGTTACATTCGCTTACGTGCAAATACCCTCGGGAAAGGTATCAATCCACCTCTTCTCCCCACCAGCTATGAGTTAAATAGTACGATTTGTATCAGAAAATCGTTATTATCTCCAGAAAATTATCACAATCCCAAAATAGATTTCGGCTTTAAATAACCTTAAACAGGCCGATAAGCCGTAAAAATACAAATTAATTCATCTAAGAGTATATATAACGACATAGAACTCATTCAGTGTTCTAATCGTGTCTCTAAAAATTAAAACATACATTCCTTAAATAAAGCATTCGAAGGAACTTGTACTTTGTATTCCCAGGAAGAATCGTAGAACAGAGTAACAGACATATTATATTATATCATATTATATTATATTATATTATATTATAGGCATATTATATTATATTATATTATATTATATTATAGGCATATTATATTATAGGCATACTATATTATATTATAGGCATATTATATTATATTATAGGCATATTATATTATAATATAGGCATATTATATTATATTATAGGCATATTATATTATACGCATATTATATTATAATATAGGCATATTATATTATATTATATCATATTATATATAATAGTATTATATTATATACAGTCATATTATATATAGGCATAATATATTATATATAGGCATATTATATTATATTATATATATATAGGCATATTAAATTACATTATATTATATATAGGCATATTAAATTATATTATATATTATATATAGGTATATTATATCATATTATATATAGGCATAATATATTATATTATATATAGGAATATTATATTATATTATACAGAATATATAGATTTACTATATAGACATATACAGATGTTGTGAACATTCTTTCCCACCCCCGCCTATCGTCAAAAATGTACTATACCTGCTCATAAATATTTTTTCTTTGTACTAACTGTTCTATTGTGCCGAATAAAACCTAATTTGGGTTACACTGCTCCGTGTCTTTTATTACAACAGACATATATTTTACAGAACAGCAGACATAAGAATCGTAGAAGATAACAGAATAACAGAATAACAGAATAACAGACATATTGTCTCTGTCTTTCCGGTCGGAATATGTTTTTGGTTTCTGACAATTTTAACGTCTTCTATGAAATCATATTTCCATAGCATCTTTTCTTTTCTTTTGCTTTGTTTTTACAAAATGTTCAAATAATACAAGGCCAAAGAGACACTCAAGGTAGAGGGTTACTAAATGAGATTGTTGCATGAACGTAAGAGGAGGAAGTATGTGCAGATTATGACGATGCGTAAAATAGGTAACGGTTGACTTTCGACTTGAATTTGAATAAATT
Source organism: Acanthosepion lycidas (assembly GCA_963932145.1). Taxonomy (NCBI): domain Eukaryota; kingdom Metazoa; phylum Mollusca; class Cephalopoda; order Sepiida; family Sepiidae; genus Acanthosepion; species Acanthosepion lycidas. Next base: position 85,811,004 of record OZ010578.1, read on the forward strand.
AAGATTGTATTGCTCGGGGAAGCCTCGTCTACGAGGGTCGGCTGAAAAGTTCAGAGGCTGACCAAGATACTCTCATGGAATGTGATCAAATCAGGGTTATTTTTCACCATAGTCCCCCCCCCGCCACTTGCGGTCCATACACTTCTTCCATCACTGTTGCAGTATTTGGATCTCATTGGTGAAGAAGCTTTCATCCTATTGGTCAAAAAAGTTATCAACAGCAAATATGACGTCATCATCACTGCGATATTGGTCCCCAAACAAATGTTTTTACATGTTGGGAAACAGATGGTAGTCAGATAGGGCCAAATCAGGAGAATAGGGAGGTTGATCAACCAGTTCAAATCGACAGTCATGCGCAGCGGCCATTGAAAACCAAGGACTTGAATGCTGAAGTATTGTCCTAATAAAATAAAATCCCTTTCGTCAGTTTTCCCTTATAGCCTTTCGTAGCTGCCTTGGCAAATTGACATGGTATTCCCTATTGATTGTGTTGCCGTTTTGGAGATAGTCAATAAACACAATGCCTTTGCATCCCAAAAATTTAGGCCATCACCTTCCCTACAAATGTAACGACCCTGGCCTTTTTGGAACAGGTGAAGAGGGATGTTTCCACCATATGGATTGTCTCTGTCTCAAAGTGATGAACACAACGCTCCTCCTGGCTTCGGTAAAGTTCAAGGAAACTAGCTGGATCTGCCTCAAACAATGTCAGATGTGATCAGCCTGGTGCACATTTGATCAGGTGTCAGAAGACGTGTCACTCAACAAGCAGAAACCTTCGTCATGTCAAGTTTATTGTGCAGAATATTCTCAACTCTCACATTTGCTATTTAATTTATAGTCAATCATTTGTCAGCCATCACCATCAATATCTTTCTCTGTGGCGTTCAGGTTTTGGGTAATCTTAAATACTCTCCTAAATTCAGCTGGCCCCTTTTGCACTGTTGATAAAGCTGGAATGTCATTCTCTAATGTAGCTACCATATCATCATGAATGCCCTTGGGGGTTAAAGACTTTTTTCTGCAGGTACGTGATAACACTGTCAAATTTTGTTTATTTTCTGAAAAGTCGCTATTAGTTACATTTGAAGTCTTCTTTGAACAGTCAGATGTCAGTTTACCTGGAAAGAAAGAATGCAGTTATCAACAAGAAAAGTTGAAATGAATTCATACGATATTTTACAGCTCTAGCATCACTCATTAATATTCAGCCTATGAATTTTCAGCCCGCGCTTATACGTGGAAAGAAACAATGCAATTAGTAATAAGATTTGAAATTAATGCATACAATATTTCACAGCTCTAGCATCACTCATTAATATTCAGCCTATGAATTTTCAGCCCGCGCTTATACGTGGAAAGAAACAATGCAATTAGTAATAAGATTTGAAATTAATGCATACAATATTTCACAGCTCTAGCATCACTCATTAATATTCAGCCTATGAATTTTCAGCCCACGCTTATACATGAAAAGAAAAAATGCGGTTAGTAATAAGAAGATTTGAAATTAATGCATACAAGATTTCAGAGATCTACCATGTTTTCTTCATAGTCAGCCTACCCTTGAATGGTGACTGTTCCATTAATTAGCGGTTCTTGAAAAGTTGTTCGAATGGAACTTCTTTCTTAACAATAGAATGAGGGTGGTTTCGCCCCTGACTGTATGCCATGGCTGGTCGTAACTGTAAAGGTATGAACTGCTGAAACTAGGAAAAGTAGCTCGTCGGAACATTTTCAATGCAGATAACGGTAGTGTATCGAAGTTGGTTAAAGGGTCAGTGTTTTGTATTGTTATTGGAGAAAAAAAGAAAACCATTTCAAATATGTCAATCGTAACAGATTTCAATTAAAATTCTTATTTGCACTCCAGATAAAAAGTACGTCACTGAAAAATATTCTGATGCTGAAAAGAAAAATAATTCGTGGCGTCATTTAATTTGAAATGTTTTCTAGCTACACAACATTCGGGTTTTTTCCCAATGAGTGCCATTTTCAAAAGGATGCCGGGAGATGTAACGATAGAACAACGAAAAGAGAACTGAAGATGGCAACAAAACCGGTTGAATCTGGAACTCAAACTTAGCTCTCCAAATTCTCATTCCGAAACGCAAGCCATTACACCGCACGTGCATGCGCCTGAGTCGCCTTATTCTTCTCTATGCGCCGTGTCTCCTCAGGACGTAGGTGATCATGCCTCTCCACAATTTCCTGCCTTTATTAGCTGTTAATAAATTTTGTTTTGTTACCTAGAAAAGGTTACTGAATGAGGAATAACCGAAACGGAGATTGGAAATGAAAGGGTAATCTTTATAACATCAACAAAATACAATACTCGCCAGCGGCGTGAAGTAGGTAAACCACTGTTAGTGGTGGACTACTTAGCATATCACCCCCAACTTACAATAGTGTTCAACGTATTTATGAGGACTGGGGCATAGCCATTAATGTTCATAGGTACGGTATACAACATTTTGTCTTTTCGTTAATTCCCCTAAACCCTGTTCCGCCATCCATTTACTCAACCTCATCAAGAATGTTTTTGGGTGTTTTCTTCTGTCCCTCTTGTATGTATGAGATTTTCCAAGCCCTCCTTCCTCATTATGCAACCCAGAAATTTTAACTGTCTCTTTTCTGTCACCCATGAAATAAAAATAATTGTACGGAAAATAAGGATCGACGTACATCAAATCGTCTTTAAATTAAATGACAGCAGAAGAATTATCTTTGAAATTTTAAAAGGTAAGCTTAAACATTAATTCAATACTGAAACGCAGCGATCAATTTTGAATTCTTCTGTAGTGTACTGATGCCTATCACATCTACTCCTCCCTAGCTATTGTGATGATGACCAAACAAAGAGTCCTCCACGGGGGTTACCTCAAATGTATACAATTTTTGGATACAAAAGGAAAATAAGTGTTACTCACCTTCAACCATGATAGCAATGATAATGGCTAGTATAATATATTAATATATATTAGGTTGGTGCAAAAATAATGACGTAATAATGTCGTTTTTTGACGCATTTTTAACGTCAAAAAACGACATTATTACGTCATTATTTTTGCACCAACCTAATATTTAAACCTCGCATAATCTGGCAACCCTGAAATTGAGCTCAACGAAAATCGTTCCTTGCGCGTAACTTTTCTAGGGCTTTTGAATGAGCTATGAATCATTGAAACCAACCCAGTGGGGGCGAAGGAGTTGCTTGAACAAACACACGCACAAACACACATGTACTGTTCTTTATATATAAGATATATTGATTTGTACAAGGTGCGATGGATAAATTGTAGTCTAAATTACGCAAAAAGGAAAATAACATTGACATCTTATTTTAACAGATATATTTACCAAAATTAGACAAAAATATCTTGAAATATTGAGGAGTAAATTTATTCAATAAAATCGCCAGAAGACTTCGAAATCTCCTCCAACTCTTATGGACGGTCTCTTTGTTTAAGTTGGTAGGTGCTGCCATAATTCTTGCCTTCAGTTCATCTTTGGTGTTAGAAGAATTATTTTTCGTCTCTCACTCAACTGCGTCTCCCACATAGCAAAATAAGAGGGTTGCAGTCTGGGGAGTTAAGTGGCCAGATGTAAGGGGTGATATGGTCACAGAAATTGTCTGACAGCCATGACTAGGTTGTCGTGCTTGTGTGACTGGCGTAGAGTCTTGTTGCTAGGACTCAGTTTTGAGTCTGCGTCCCTGTAGGAAGATGAATGGAGGCAAAACGACCAAACACCTTCGTAATCACCGTTAGACTCACCCAACTCTTTCCGAATACTCTGCTGGGTTCTCAGATTGACAAACAAAACACTCTGAAATGTTCGTATTTGAGATTCCGGTGCCAGTACCAAGCAGTACAGCATACCATTACCAAATTTCTGGCGCAGTGAATTGCGTCATGGTGCTCTTTTTCCCACAGACGATGCTAAACTGACATTACTATACTCTGCATTCGACAAAATCAAGAAAACAACGTGCATGCGCGCAATGAAACATATAAAATGACAATTTACCCATCGTATCCTATCTATCTATCTATCTATCTATCTATATATATATATATATATGTATATATATATATATATATATATATATATATATATATATATATATATATATATATATGGTTGGATAGATGTGAGCTTGTGACCCTGGGTTTCACGCTTTAGCGATCGTCAGGGTTTGTCTGACGATCGCTAAAGCGTGAAACCTAGGGTCACAAGCTCACATCCATCCAACCATATATGTTAGCTCTATCTCTGATATTGAGCGCTTTCTAATAAGTACCGCGCATATAATATATAAATAATTATACATATATATATATTTATTTATATTTATATACACACACTTTTCATACATATATATATATATATATATATATATATATATATATATATATATATATATATATATATGACTATATTTCTGAGATGAGGCATTATGTACACTATTTACATGATTCGGATTATTGTCTTCATCTTGTGTCGCCATTTTTATTAGAACGTTTCGGCCGTTGTAATATAATTTAATGTCTAGTAAAAAGCAAGAGAGTAAATATTGCTGCTGTTGATTTTTTTTAGTTAACAAAACTTACAACCTATGAACACAAAAAGGATTTTATCCACAAATTTGTCATACATAGAAATAAATTCAACCATAACTTCGATCGAAAGAATATTACACTTACTAAAAGGGAAAGTAATTTAATTTAATCCTAAACTAAAATAGTATAAATAATAATTACATAAAGAGAAATAAAATGTTATATTATTAAAAATTTAACCCTTTAAGCCCTGACCACCGCTTTACCGGTGGTAGAGAAAAATGACGTAATGCCAAACTACCGGTTGAACGGTGGGTAAACACTTGTAACTATTTTTATATCTGCTGTGAAACATTGCATACCAATTATTTGCAAATTTTTCCCCAGGGGAATTTTGACCGAGGGATTAAAATTGTTCAGGAACGCAGAGCTCAAAGGGTTAAGAATGCTTATAAATATATATCAGGGAACCCGAAGGTCAAAGTAAATCATGGCGGCTGCTAAGGGAATTTAATGTTTAATAACCGAAAATGAGTAAATATTGTTATTGTTGGTTTTTTTCTAATGTAATTTATTATTTATATTATTTTAGTTTGAGATTAATGTATGTATTATTTGTTAAAAATCTGAGGCGTAGATTTATATTTTAGTAAGTTTCGCTAACGACACTTTCAAGAATTTTCCCTCGAAGAAAGTTACATTCCTTTTTAATAAGTTCAGAATTCTTTAAATCGAAGTTGTAGTTGAACTTAATTCTATGTATGATTAATGCATTTGATAAATTATGTATTAGATCCGTGTGGTGTTCATATATATATATATATATATATATATATATATATATATATATATATATATATATATATATCTGTGTGTGTGAGGTCACTCCAGCTTCTTTCGTTGTTACCTCTAGCCACCGACCATATAATAACTTGGCAAGCCACAGTACCCGGATATAATTTGGCACTGACATTGAAAGAATGAAGAGGCGGCTATGGTCAATCACTTCGTCCGCCCATTTTGACGTCAGACAACCGGAAGGAACTAAATCAGTTCGCTTGAACACTCGAAGAAACTGGCGCGAAAACGGTTTCTTGTATATCAGACCGACTAGATCGTGAACAGATGCCGTCAACTGACCAGCTCTCGGCTTGAAAGATAGACGAACAGGGCCATAGACGAGACCGGATTGAGTTTCACGGGATATATTTAGGCGAAAAAATAACGAGATCCCGCGGCGTTTTGAGCGACGATCGAATGAGTGTTGAAAGGGAAATGGAAAAACAAGAAAGAAAGAAAGAAAGAAAGAAAGAAAGAAAGAAAGAGACCGTTGGAATGTAAAAGAAAAAAGAAAGAAAGAAAGAGAGCGTTGGAATGTAAAAGAAAGAAAGAAAGAAAGAAAGAAAGAAAGAAAGAAAGAGACCGTTGGAATGTAAAAGAAAGAAAGAAAGAAAGAAAGAAAGAAAGAACAAGTAGAAATATAGCGGAAAGAAACAAACAAATGAACCAACAGACAACTACTGTAAATGGGAAAAGAAAGATCCCGAGGAAGTGTAGAAGAAAGAAAGAAAGAAAGAAAGAAAGAAAGAAAGAAAGAAAGAAAGAAAGAGAGAAAGAAAGAAAGAAAGAAAGAAACCGTTGAAATTTAAAAGAAAGAAAGAAAGAAAGAAAGAAAGAAAGAAAGAAACCGTTGAAATGTAAAAGAAAGAAAGAAAGAAAGAAAAAAAGAAAGAAAGAAAGAAACTGTTGAAATGTAAAAGAAAGAAAGAAAGAAACAAACAAACAAACAAACAAACAAACAAACAAACACTGGAAATGTTGAAGAAAGAAAGACACCGGAAATGTTGAAGAAAGAAAGAAAGAAAGAAAGAAAGAAAGAAAGAAAGAAAGAAAGAAAGAAAGAAAAAAGCATAAGGAGGAGATAGAAAGAATAATTAGAAATGTAGCGGGAACAAACAAACGAACAAACAACCACTGTAAATGGAGAAAGAAAAATCCCGAAGAAGTGTAGAAAGAAAGAAAGAAAGAAAGAAAGAAAGAAACCGTTGAAATGTGAAAGAAAGAAAGAAAGAAAGAAAGAAAGAAAGAAAGAAAGAAAGAAAGAAAGAAAGAAAGAAAAATGAAAGAAAGAACAATTAGAAATATAGGGGAAAGAAACAAACAAACGAACGAACAGACAACTACTGTAAATGGAAAAAGAAAGATCCCGAGGAAGTGTAGAAGAAAGAAACAAACAAACAAACACTGGAAATGTTGAAGAAAGAAAGAAAGAAAGAAAGAAAGAAAGAAAGAAAGAAAGAAAGTATCCATGGAAACAAAAAAGGGAAAAGACAGAAAGAACTCAAAGAAATAAAATTTGGGTAACGAATGAGAATTAACTAAAATAACAAACAAACGAAGAAGAGAAAACATTTATCGATCTGAAGAATGAATGATAAAATAATGAAGAAAAAAATAACGAAAATATATGGATGAAAGTGAGAGGAGGCGTCTATCGATATTCCATTGATTATTTCAAAGGTAACGGCCGGTCACTGACAAGCAAACACAGAATTCTAGACGCTGGATTTTTGCTACTTTTATCTATTAGGTTATATATTCATTTTTATTTTAAAAATATTGAAATATTGAAACTATTATTGAAATAGGCTATTTATTGAACAGTGAAGTGGTATAGGGAGTTAGTGACATATTGATTTATACCTTAATTTAGACTGCTTAAAATAGAAGGGGCATTTCTTATGACCCATTCGATCTCCGGAGTTCTCTGCGCAATAATTTTTCGTTATATAAACTCTCAGGGTAACTAAGCGTAACGGTTTCTTTTTTTTCTCTCTAATGAGCAGGCAACAGGTTGTACTCGGTAAAGGACGATACTGGATCTGACCTGGACAAGAAGTTGTTAAAAGGCATCATCGCCTAAAAGGACTTAACATTTGAAGAGAAAACGAAAGTCAGAAAGTGAATAAAAATCCGTGCTACAAATCGCCAATGTTGATCAATCTTCCAAACTTGTGGTCAGCGCTCCGCCATTATCCCAGCCTACTCATTATTTTTTATTGTTTTAGGTACCAAAATGCGAGTTAGTTAATATAATTATCTTCAGTTTCATTTGCCTTTTTTTTTTCTTACGATCCTTTCGTATTATTGCCGTCGGCTTCATCTCGTTTCCAAGAATTTAATTTCTTCTTTGTTGCCCGTTACCTTTATGATGATGGCGTTGAATTCGACGCCAACGTACAGTTTCAGGTCGAGTAGGTTTCACTTTAATCAAAACAGGCTCCCAACAACCATTACATATCACCATTTGGCTTTGCAAGAGTTAGTTGGAGGTGAAAAAAATCAAAGTAAAAGAAAGTGTCGACGGCATAAATTTGTTTAAAGTGGACCTCAACTTGCCAGGAAGTGAACCACACACTTGATTTCATGACCTTCCTGTGCGACATATGCGGAATAAGGCATGCAGAATCCAATTATGGACTCGAGTGGCGACTTCAGTAGCATGTCCATCAAGCGTAGCCCTCTTCATGCGCTGGTTCAACCATTGAGATCTTTTATAATCATCATCCACTTGTTTCACTACTGGGGTCTTTGGCGAGGTGGGGAGGAGTTTAGTCTGGATCCTCGTCTTCGACTTCTCTGCCAAGGGTAGCTCTACTCGAAGCTTAGAATTCCCGAAGGTATCAGAGTCATTGGACCAAATATACAAAATAACAAACAATGCGAAATGCCAATTTTGGGGACAGTGACACTTTTACATCAAAGTAAGTTTCAATAACCCTATTTAAGAAATTCCTTCTCTTGTTCGGACATTATAAGTTTATTTTTGTACCCGAAACATAAACAGAGTAATTTTAAAGCAATTAACGTGTTGTTGTTTTTTAATCCTTATTATTTCTTCTTCTTATAAACGTTATATTTACTAAGCACACGTATTTAAGTAGCATGTCTGATGCTAACCTCCAAATGGGGGGGGTTCACTGCGCTTTTTTAGAATAACGTTTTCAACTGACGTGAAATGGAAAGAGTATATTGAATCAATAGCTTAGTCTGCAGCTAACAAAGTTAGTTCACTGTGTTGTTATTTTTCTCGGCAAAATTTATATTACATATTTATCGATCATACTTTGAATATTGCTGCCACATCTGGTTTGGAGCTCCTGCTATTTATTTAGAAATTGTTGATAAAATCTAAACAAGAATTTGCAATGTCATTGGAGCTAACCTGGCATCTCGGCTTCAGTCCGTTTCCCACCGCCGTAATATCTTGTCCCTGTGTCTTTTCTATAAATAGTTTCATGGTAGCTGTTCTGATAAACTTTCCGGTTTGGTTTTGTTTCATATTGTAAATAGCCATAAGATGTTTCCTAGTCGTTCTGTTGGCGGTGGCTCTCAGGCATTCTCATGTTTGTCCACTCTTTGATGTTGTCTGACCAGCTTTTGCGTTACCGTCCCCGCTTGCGTCTGCTTTCAACAGTTCCTTGCGTGTTTGTCTTGCATAGGCAGTTATGCCGCGTGACTTGCGAAACCATAAAATCTTCCGACGCTTAATAGTGGCGAGAAGAGATTCCTGTTGACCCACGAAACTTCCGTTTTACAGGAATCTCAATACGTACATAAGCATTGCTTTTGTACTCCCAGTAAGAGATGCGGAGCTTTCTCAAGCATTTGTTCTTGAAAGCCAGGATCATTTTCTGTCCCACCCAGTAGAGGTGGATGGATACGACCAACAATTTGTAGAGCTTGAACTTGGTATAGAAGCTGATGTTGCTCTTTTATATCTTTTCTAGTTTTGCCACTGCTTCTGTGACTGTGGCGACCCATGTTCGGATTTCTGCGTTGCAGTTGCCATCTATTAAGATAACAGGCTAATAATAAAGATTAATAATAATAATAATAATTAATTAATAATTAATAAATTAATTACAAAGATAAAAAGGACATGGCCCATGTTACTATCGATGTGCCGAGAACAATTAAGTATTCGTTAATTGATTTACAAATACCTCTTAAGCTTTGTGGATATATAGAAACCAGATACAAAAGCACAGCTAAATACTGGAGATTTCACTCTGAGCAATGAGCAACGACGAAGCTTTAGAGAAAATGTTAACAAAAAGAACACTTATGCTTGACATCAGAAATTTCTAGAGCATATAATGAGGAAAGATGGCTTAGAAAATTTGACACTCACGGGAAATATGGAAGGCAAGAAGGGCAGAGGAAAGAAACGCATAACCAAAATAAAGATCTCGTGTAAACGGTTGGCAGATGAGGAGAGATAACGAAAAGACAAAATTTACACGCTACAAAGTACAGGATGTCGGAGCAAGCTATCATCGTCAATGTCCTGAAGGGACTTAGCGCATAGAAGAAGGATAGATATTTCTGACATTCTCATAGATACTGATAACTTCCGGAACTTCCGGATGTATTGTATATATATATAAATTTGGGTTTTAATGGGTATAGCCATTGCTCAAGTCTATGACTGGGATAGTTTCTGTGATCCAGGTGTAAGACTGAATTTCTAAGACTGGTATTAATGGCAGCAGGTAGTCTACCGCTGCACTAGGAAGACAAATAATTCACATTATTTGCACCATTGTTCCTTTGTCTGTCCCTATATGTACTCATGTAAGCTTAGCAAATATCGATTTTCGTGCCTTCTACAAGTTTTCATCGGGAAAGATTATTTATGACCTCTGATACTAAAGCATTGGTTATATATAATCGAGAGGAAATAATTTGGTTCTATCCTGTATGGTAAACGCTTATAATGGATGTCAACAGTCGAAATCAGAAACGACCATTGTGCCTTGTAGCAGAAACTGAAACGTTTTTGGTCAGTCTAAGCATGGAATTTATTCTATGACTAAATAAAGCCTATCTTCAGGTTCGCAGATTTTCTTATTTTTGTAATAATTCTGTCTTTCCGTATTTCTATTTTTAACGTTATTCTTTGCGTGGCAGTGTGATAATTGCGATTTCAATTAAATCTCTTTAGATGATTTTGCGTCCTGGATATGACGATAAACTACATCCGCGTCCTGGGTAAGACGATAAACTACGTCCAACAGCAAGGCCTCTGATCAGGAGGTTTTGAGGAGCGTGGAACCACCTCTTAATTACTGGTGTTCGCAGGTCCACCTTGACTCGGGTTAGTATCAATATTTGTGCCCCAGCTATAGGAAAATAGTTAACCCAGAAACAGGTAAAAAGCATTATAAAAGTGTAAAAATATGTTTTAATACCAGAAATACTTTGTAAAAAATTATTACCAAAAATAAATTTTTGAAGAACAAAAAACTGTTACCAGCAATATATTTTTGAAGAAAAACTATTACTAGTAATATATTTTTGAAAAAAAAAACTATTACCAGTAATATATTTTTGAGAGAAAAAAAACATTACCAGCAATATATTTTTGAAAAAAATATTACCAGCAATAAATGTTTTAAAATAATATTACCAGTTATACATTTTTGAGAAAAAACATATTACCAGAAATAGATTTTTGACAAAACTAAGTATTACCAGAAAAAAAAACAACCTTTAGATGATTTTCTCAACTATCCCCTTTTTTTGTGGCAATTTATTTATTCAACTCGATGGAACACAGGCGTTTTGTTCTGAGTCAATATTCAGTTGTTGTTTTTTTTTTTTATCTTGTTGTGCATTTATGAATAACGACAAAAGGAAAACTTATCTTAGCACACGTGTTTCGTCCTTAGGGGGACTTTATCAAGGCAAATGTAAAGATTTTATTTTGTGACAAGTATCTATATACAAGAACAAAAATATTGTCGGTTTTTCAAAATTTTCGTATAGAAGTGTTCATGAGATACGTTTTTAGTGTTGCTGTTACTGATTAAATTTATTTCGCTACGTTTATAAAGACCCATATACTATTTTGGGTGCTTTATCAATGTGTGTGTGTGTGTGTGTGTTATCTTCTGCTTTCTTAATTCCTGTTATTGTTCTCTCTACTTAATAATGTTTTTCCCTCATATTTTCTCGCACTCTATAAACCCTTGCGTTTTAGTGGCTTTATCGCCTTGCTTGTAGATGAAAATATATTGGATTGAAACAAAGTTTGTGTGGGTGAGAGAGAGAGAAAAAGAGATTATTTAGAGTGTGGAAAAAATACGCACAGGCTGGTATTTGGTTAGTTAAAAAAAGATCATGTACCGCCAAAAGGTTTAAGATATATTGATTTATAACTAGATACTGACAACGAAGTATAATTCACTAGCAAACCTTTTCACAATTATCAATTTTCAAACACATTCTTACACACATATACATACAAACACATGTGTCTGCATGTGCATGTGTGTGTATGTGAGTATGTGCAGAACATATTACGATATATTAACTTTATAAATATATATGTGAGTATGCTTCTATGCGAGAAAGAGAATTATAATGAGGACGTTTATGAACATAAAATTGAATGTTGGTTTCCATCATCAACGGAAGACACTGAAGCTGGATGGGAGCGGAGGGGGGCGTTGTCCCAATCAGAACAGATCGAAGAGCTTAACCTGAGGGTGAGTGGGATTAATCGAGTCCCATGTCAATGCTCCCGGTAATGAGTTCAGCTTGAAAACTTTGTTTCCGGTTTCCCGCTTTCATTTCCGGTATAAATTTGACGCGGAGAAAGGATGACGACGTTGCTGCCAATGACGGGGGGGGGGGAAGCAGACTGTCCCGCGTTGCTTTGGTAAAGAGCCCACCTTTACTTTGCAACTTCTTTATCGAGCTGTCCAAATCCGCGATGATTATAATCGAATCCGACTATACGCCTGAATAGGAAACAGCGTTCAACGTTAGCATCACCTTTCTACCATCAATGTGTCTTTGTGAGCGACCGGTAACTAGATCGATATACGTTGAGGTATCAATACTGGATAGCAATATTATAGTCTTCTAGTTTCTAGAATGGTTAGCCAATGTTAGTAAATATATTAACTCACATCCAAGTGTATAATATTTATATTATAAGCGGTTATCAGCGCGAAAAGTGGAATCAAAAAGACGAGTTCAAATCTCAGCAGATTTTAAAACCCGGCCGGGTCTGATGAGTTCAATTTTGAACTGATGTCCTTGGAAAAAGATATGTATCCATCTTTTATCCTCATAGCTATAAGTTAAATCGTACGGTAGGCTTAAGTGACAGCTGATTTAGGAGGGGTCAGTTATGTGCCATACGTAATACACGCTTATCTTTCGATACATGACCTGACGAGGTAGGTTTTTTCCCGCGGTTGCTTGCCATTTCTTTCTGCGATAGACTAGTTGCCATCCAAGGCTACAGAACCAGGTCTTTCTTGCTATTTACCCATAGCTGGGGATAGAAGAAGAAGAGGATTCATACCTTTCCCACGTAAGTGAATGTAATGGATTCAACTGGAATTCGAACTCTGCTCTCCAATCTATAGCCGCTATCCATTGCTCCCCCGTGACAACGTGGAAGAGGCAACGAGAAACCATACTAATATCTTTCCTGGTAATCCACAGAAAATAAGTGGATGTACGGGTGGTGCAATGTACAGTGGCCTGCATGGGAAATCAGAAAGCCGAGTTCGAATTCCAGTAGTGTTCGTTGCAAATACATAGTAATTTATTGAATATAATCGTTCCCCTTTCAACGTTAAACTTTACAACGAGAAGGCGCAGTGAGTTATTCTCCGGGAGGTTAGCATCAGTCATACTGAGGGGAGGTAAGAAAAAATGTTCTCTGGGGCACATTTCTTTAGTAGGATGTCTGGGATCCCGTCACCTCCGCTTGCTTTATGGGAGTCTAATTTAGAAATGATGTTTGAGACCAGCGACGGGGTTATACGTATATCACTTAGCAGAATCCCTGTCCTGTTAGGGAAATCCGGTGTGGGTACTTTAAATGAGACAAGTGTTGAGTTGAAAGAGAATTTCCGAGCAAAGCATTCGAACTTAACGGCTATAGATGCGAAGACTTCGAATTGATTGAATAGCGGAGGGTTTCAGGATTTGCTATTGTTTAGCACACTCTTGAGGAGCCACCAGTAATCTCTAGAACCGAGCTTGCGAGATGCCCTATTAGTCTCCTACCGCTTTTCGTCAAAGTATTCGAGTCTTTAATCAATGCTGAAGTGGTTAAGTACCTTACCTCTCACGACCTACTCTCTGAGTCATCCAACCTTTGCTGCTGTTTATTGTCACGTTGTTGAAACAACATCCGTGGCATCACAAACTACGGATCGAGGAAGACCGTGATCCGCTCGTACGTCTTACCACGAAGAATACATTCTACAGGCTGTCGGAGATGATCCAGGTATCAGCACACGACAAGTGACCCTAGCATGTCGTCCATCTCTTAGTACCGCATGCAGGTTACTTCAAGAGCAGTTCCTGTATTCGTATCATTTGCGACGTCTGCAGGGTCTTTTACCTTCTGAATACTCACCGTGGGAGAACTTTTGCCGATTGTTTATTGCAAAAATTGCCGATCCGATGTTGTCTATTCAGTTTTGTTTACGGATGAGGCAACATTTGGAAGAGATGGAATAACAAATTTACACAACCAACATTTGTGGGCGGATCGGAATCAGTTTACGATTAATGTGTGAACTGGAATTGTAAGTGACTGTCTTGTAGGTCCATATGATCTCCCAGCACGTCTCACAGGAGCTGTCAACAGGGACTATTTCGAATACACTTCCAAACCTGCTAGAGGATGTAATCCTGCTAATATGAAATCTCATGTGGTTCATGCATAATGGGGCTTCGGCACATTTTAGATGCACTGGCTGACATCTACCGTGAAAGATGGATAAATAGGTGAGGACCAGTTCCATGGCTTACACGCTCCCCTGACCTGAATCCTGTGAATTTTTATCTGTGGGGCCACCTAAACAAATTGTTTAATGCAGCAGACATTAATAATGCAGAGACGCCCCATCAACGTCTTTTGGGGGACTTCGAAACAATTCAACAACGTATAGGAGTATTTGAAAGGGTCCGCCAGTCAATGATCCGACGGGAGCATACGTGTGTAGATGCAAGCAGAAAGTATTTGAACATTTGTTATGAGTTGCTGTGTTGAGGCTCAACGATGACCTTTTGGACATATGTTTATATGGACATGTTACCTTGTCAGCAACCCACAACAATGGTTGTAAAAGTATATTTGATACATCCTATATATATATATATATGTGTGTGTGTGTGTGTGTGTGTGTCCTTAGCAAGTAGAAGGTTTTAGAAAACACCTTTGTATTCATATTGGCAACTGAAAATTATATCAAGTACTTTCACGTGCAGAAATTGTTTTTATTGTTATGTTGACGGGTTCAACCATTTTCTTTGGATTTCTTGATGCAGTTGTGTACGTTGGTTTGAGAGAGTAGTAAATCTGTTTGCTGTTAATAGTTACTTTGTTTTCAATAAGTTCATATATACATATATATTGTTGTTTATATCGCTAGCATCTAGATCTATCCAATTCAAATTGCTGTCATGCGAATCTGCCCAATAGAAACGAATGGAAAGTTGTAGAACTTTTTGGAATGGCACTGCTATACAAGGCATGCAAGGTGGAGCAGTTTGATAGTCTTTTTCCTTTGTTCTGTCCCGTTATACACTGTTGAAGAGACAGTTAATTAACCTACCTGTGCTTTCTCTTCGAGTGAACGAGATAAAAACCTCACATACATATATATAGTTTTAAGGTATGCTATAATTATGGGTTAAAGTCCTCAATGTCAGGGATAGAGCGTATGTAAATATAAAAGTGGACATTG
The DNA here is from genome assembly GCA_963932145.1 of Acanthosepion lycidas. Lineage (NCBI taxonomy): Eukaryota > Metazoa > Mollusca > Cephalopoda > Sepiida > Sepiidae > Acanthosepion > Acanthosepion lycidas. Next base: position 85,826,353 of record OZ010578.1, read on the forward strand.
AAGTCAACACTCAGAGACGACAGGTTGTTTCATGATTTTTTCAAATTTCTGAATAAGAAAAAATGTTATTTTTCGGTGTCCCTCCTGATTTTCTTTCGAATTGGCCTAAGGCTGGCGTTTAACAACTTGCAAGCATTGGATATTCGCCATGGTGAATTCAGTCAATACGTTGACTAAGAAAATTTCTATGCTTTGGCTTCGCCCCGGTGGATATATAAAGCCGTCATCATAACACAGTGCGTCGAGCCACCTGAGGACTACGTACTATACATCGATGATCATCCATGATTATTATATATATGGATATGAGTTCATATTTCTACTAACACTGGCGTCGCGTCCTCAGCCAGACAAATTGCATGTTGGGTTGTTCCTTTTGCTAGTGGCCATGTAAGCATGATAGGTTCGACAAGACAAATTGGTAGACGATCCCCAAAATGATCGTAAGTCTGTTGTTAACTGGGGCAAGAAATAGTTTTGTTAAATCCAACGCCTCTGAATAGAAACTGCTCTTCTTTAAGCTAGATGCTATACGTTGTTTCATTTTATCAGCAAACAGTAACTTCACTTCTTTGAGGATACGCTTGCACTCGTTACAAGCAAAGACAAAGAGACATCAGTTGCAATCAGACGTATCTCTCTGGTACAGCAGGAAGAAGTGATTTCTATGGGCTATAGCGGGTGAGCATGCAGGTACAAACCAAGCAGATGAACGCGGTTTAACTCGGTATTTCCTTGCTGGAATGAAAGCATTCATACCGGCTTTCACTCAGGAGGAGACTTCAGACGCACTTCATTCCAAGAGACGTCAGGAAGGAAATCCCGGAACGAGTCTTAAGCGTGTCCGTCAGGGTTGCTGGGAAAACGCATGGGGAAGTCAATCACTTGCGTAAGAGATTGAGTGATAGAGAAGTTAAGGGTTTGGATATATATGCATTTCTCTCTTTAGAATATATATATATATATATATTTGTGTGTGTATGTGTGTGTGTGTGTTTGTGTGTATCTAAGCTACTACCCAAATATTTGAGTTATTTTAACTGTTCAACCGAATCATGCAGTGTTTTTTTTTATTGTTTGTTTCATTTGTGAGCCTGTTTTTACAAGCGCATGGTGATTTCTTCGAAGAAGATGATAGAAACTAGGTATAAGAAGGAGTAAATAACTTTAATGATCAAAATTCCCCGAAATGTTAGGTAGCATTGCATATATAGCTGGAAGTGAGGATTTTCACTCACCAAGAAAATGATTACGAAAACCGTCAGACGCCTAAATACGTAATTAAGACTAATCTTACGTTTACGTCATTTCGTAAGATGCTTTCCAACTTGTCTCGTCCTTATAGAATGGGAATTACTCAATAATCTCGAATCCCGAGACGAGGACATGGCTGCTGATTATTGCGCAATCGGACAAAATTAAAGGATAATTTATACTTTTGAACTATGTTGTGTTCGTCACACGTTTCTTTGGAAACGATCCAACAAGGAATAACTCCTTTTCCCGAAAGACATTAATGTCTTGCTGTTGGGAAAAGAATGAACTGTTGAATATTTGATCGTTTTCATCCGTCACTATCCTTATATCGTCCATTTCTTTTCATTTTGGTTTTGTCTTTCATGCAATCGCCAGGCGGTCGATTGCGTGAAAGTTTTTTTTTTTTTTTTGTCATAATAAACTTCCTGATGAAAAATCATGTCTCACTTTTTTTAACCATGTATAATAATTTGTCTTATCTAAAGTAAAAAAAAAATATTTTGGAGCCAATTTATAAAAATTACCAGAGGTGTGCCTAAAATTTAGAGTATATATATATATATATATATATATATATATATATATATATATATATATATATATATATATGAATGTATCTGATATATGTATGTATCTGGGTACAGAAGACAGATGATCACTTTTATCGTTTGCCGAAATAGTCTATTTCATAAATGAGGTAAAAGGATTTTTCTTGATTGCTTATTATATTGCTCTGTATAAATAAAATACATCGAGCTCTCTCTTGTGGATCAGTTTTAATATCCTTATATTACTAAGACCAGTTGAATTATATACCCACGGAGTTTATTTTACCTTTAACACACACACACACACACACACACACACACACACACACACACACATACATACATATATATATATATATATATATATATATATATATATATATATATAAAGAGAAAGAACAGTAAGATATATAATCCGGTGTTCTTATAGATATTTTTATTTTTACAAAATAGTGCTCAATGTAAATTTACAGAGCATTAATATTATAAATTAATTGATTTAAAATATGGTTTTTTTTCGCTACACAGTTCTAACCATGTTTCAAAAATGAAAGCTAAAGGAGAAGTAATAACTAAGTTTCTTTAATAATTATCGGACTTTGTCCATTTCATAACGTATGACGTCATTTGTTTACATTGCATACGCATTGAGCAGATATGAATGAGAGAAAATCATGGAGAATTGTATTTAAAAACAATAAAATCGACCTTGCTAACCGAACGTTCCTTTGTGGCCCAAACGGTTAAAGGCACGTCAGGCTATATGACGGTTCCGTATAGGATACAGGTTCGATTTTCTATGAAAATTGATCGGACATTCAGGCCAGTAAATATTATTAATACTGTTTATTATAAACAGAGCATTTACTTAAATATTTGTATCTATAAAAAGAACGTATAAACATAAAAAAACGTCTTATATATATATTAATAATAGATATACATTTTCCTTACCGGTAGCAATACCCTGAGTTTCATGCACAACGAAATCTTCAGGTGCTGTGTTAAAACTGATTTTTAAAATAAAATACACTGTCGTACTGAGTTTAACTGAGTTTTTATTAAGCACCTAAAGATTTCTTTGCGCATGAAACTCAGGGTTTATTCAGTTTTATATTCGCCATTATTTGCATTGACTTCTTTCCATTGGGGTTGAAAGGCTTGATTCATGAAAAGATCAACATCTCGACTGAAATGTCCTTCGCTCTCTATACTGTTCGAAGTTAAGCAACATCGAGCCTGATCAGTTCCTAAATGGGTGACCACTTTGCAGTATCAGGTGCTGTAAACTTGAATGTGTAGGTGGTATAATGGATAATGACTGAATTGTTAATCGGACAAGCCAACTTCCAATTCAAGTTGTGTTCGTTATATTCACTTACGCGCTAATACCCTTAAGAAATCCATGAAGCCACCTCTTCTCCTGCTATGGGTTAATTATTAAGACTTGTATCACTAAATCATTATTATGTAAAAAAAAAAAAAAAACTCTTACGCTATAAAAAATATTTTCTGGTTTTAAATAACGTGCAAAGGGTTGATAACCCGTAGAAAACGAATCAATCAAATCAAATTCATTCTATTGTATTTCTTCTTCAGTAAACCCCTTGAGTCTTAGTGGCTTTTGTTGTTAAGATACTTTTTTCATTCTGTTTTTCCAGTTACGAGTCCTTTTTTAAAGCTGATCGTTTTGTGTTCATTTTGTTTAGTTCTTTTTTCGTAACAGATTTAATGTTTAATAGAGCTTAGAAAAAATCGCAGTGTGAGATAGGCAAGAGGTAAGGCATGTAGCAACATCAGCACGGCAAAGAGCACTCCTTTAAAGGCAAAGAAGGGCAAAAATATTTTAAGTCCAGTGATAGGGATTGCTGTATGAGTCGTTCGAATTTTTTGCTACATGCCTTACTTCTCACACTGCGAATTTTTTCTAAGCTCTATACTAAACATTAAATCTGTTACGAAAAAAGAACTAAACAAAATGAACACAAAACGATCAGCTTTAAAAAAAAAAAGGACTTGTAAATGGAAAAATCGAATGAAAAAAGAATGTTAACATAAATACTTTTTCACGCCCAACCCAGTTCTGCGAAATCAGAATCAACATTGAGTTTAAGCAAGCGAATGAGCCAATTGGAGTAAAGTGCCATGCAGATTTAAATTTTTCCCACTTGTGACGAATGCTGTTATCGATTTTTTTTTTTTTTTTGCATGCTAGCATGCTAGTTAACATTCGTGTCAGTCAGCTGTTGGCTCTCACGCTGGTCAATAGAATCTTCCTGTCCATTCGTGGCAGCCTGCCATTGGATCTCACTATGGCCAGTACAAACTTGCCACAAACTACATGAAAATTGCCGTAGAAGCATGAAAAAATCGATTATTTCGACTATCGATGGGAGCTGGGAAATGCAAAGACGATCTTGGCCTTGCCGCTAACTTGGAGCATGTGCATGTAAATTTTGGTGCAAGTCCGTCGAAAATTGCGGCCGTGCATTCATTACACACACACACACACACACAGACACACACACACACAGACAGACACACACACACACCCTGCCTTTTATAGATAGAGATTAATGGATTGCTTACATAGGGCAACTGAACATTACTTGGTGGTAATGATAATATTAGCCATTTCCCAACAAGGAAACATTTGACCCTCATTGACCGAGCAGCCAATACTTCTTTCGTTTGAAATTTATAAAATCTTTCTCTCCAAAACGTTTTTTTCAGGTAAACAGGCTCCTCATGTCCAATAGCTGTTATCTCTTTTTTCACTATTGATGGGAGTTTCCACCCTCAGCTTTTATTTAAAGTAATGTGAAATGTCAGTATGTTGATGGCTTCTTGTAATTAAATGGTTACGTACGTCTGACTTGAAAGTGACTTCCAATATTAACAGTTGATGCCGGTTTGAATTTTTTCATGAGGCACGTTTTCTTTATTTATTCTTCCTACAATGTTTCTTTATTCTTTTATTTTTCCGACAACATTCTTTTATTCTTTTGCCCTTCTTACAACGATCGTTTATTCTTCTTTCAATTTATGTCTATTCTTTTATTCTGCTTACAGACTTTCATTCTTATATTCTTACAATCTTTCATTCTTATATCATTAAAATCTTTCATTTTTAGATTTTTACAATCTTTCATTCTTTGATTCTAACAATCTTTCGTTTTTTATTCTTCTTAAATCTTTCATTCTTTTATTGTTCTTCTTATGTCGGTTTATTTTATTAATTCTCCTACAACCTTCTTTTATTCTGCTTACAAACCTTCATTCTTATATTGTAACTGTTGAGATGTTCTCCCCTTTTTACTCAAATGGACTCACCCAGTATATACATATACTACGGCTACGTGAAAACCCGAGAGAGCCAGACCTCCGAGTCTAGCTGAGTCGTGATACAGTCTTTGACTGTAAGCGACAGCTGTCGGACTCTCTGCGTTAACAGAGAGGAACCCGGACGAAGCCTTGCCGAAGGGCAAGGTTTCGTCCGGGCAAGTAGACAGGGCCTGAACCCGTCTAGGCGGGTTCAAAGGCTATATTTTTGGCCGAGCCTACGGGCTCGGAGATACCCACATTAAACCGGCCTTGTGCCACATTCGGTCCTCGTGGGTGGATTGATAAATACCGAAGACTCAAGTCGAGTCGAGTCGAGTCGAATCCAGAGTAAAAGGTTGTAGGTAACCGGAAGAGTGAGGGTGAGGTAACAGCGTTGTAGGAGTCACGGTGAGCGAGCACAAAGACTCAGTAAGAAGTCATACAGCGATACTTCAATACCAAAGACTGTATATATATTTTGCTACTAACCCGTATTCCTGGAACTACTAACCTGCATTATCAGTTTGTATTATTACGTTAATACATTATTTTATTATATTCATTCCTGGCGTTTGTTATTTATTGGTACCGGATTTCAACTCGGAATCCACAACAGTTACAATCTTTCATTCTTATATCATTACAATCTTTGAATTTTAGATTATTACAATCTGTCATTCTTTGATTCTAACAATCTTCCGTTTTTTTTTATTCTTCCAAAATCTTTCATTCTTTTATTCTTCTTCCAATGATCTTTCATTCTTTAATTCTTCTTAGAATGCTCATGCATTTATGAATCATATATATGCGTGTACATGTACGAATGCATATATGTGAGCATTTGCATACTTATGTATATGTGTGCGTGTGTGTCTTCGTGTGTCTGTGTGTGTTTCTTTTTAAGCTTTTTATCGCTTGTAGCATATGACGTTTTAATTGACATTCAATCCTATGTGATTCGTTTATTTCCTTTCCGGCTCGGCAAGAAAAAAAGAGTTGTCTCCCTTTATTATTTTATCAGATCACACGGATCGAATTCGATTAAAGTGGATCTCTTAAAGGTGAAGAAAAAAAGCGAAACAATCAATAATTCTCCGGACGTCAACAGACGCTTAACAAAGTTGTAAGGATTAAAAATGTTGTAGCTAATATGAATCGATATATTGGTAGTCATTTATTAAGCGTCATGTATAGCAGACGATTATTAAATGGCGAAGGATTGTGTTGAAAAGAGGTTTCTGCATAAAAGAAAAGTTGTAAAACGACTTTTTCCTCGTAATGAACAAATAGACATTCAACTTTAATTTAAATTTTTTCCCTGAGTTCAATAATTATACTCAACAAATTTTAGGGTAGAACACAACTGTTTTTTTTTCCGTATTTGCCGAACTAATTAACATACTCTAATATACCGGGTGTAACAGCAAAATTGTCCCAATTATGTAACAGCGTAATTATCCATCCCACAAAATGTTAAAAAAAAAAACTACTAAACTAATTTTCTGTTTTTAGATAAGACGTTTAGCCATCCTGACACTATTTTTCGTAAGAATCAATGAAAACCCCTTTCAGTTATTCAACTAAAAATAGAGCAGGTTAAAATTGTTTTGTGTCAAACTCACTGTCTTCCCATCAAGATAATGCTGAATAAGTTTGAAAAAAGAGAGCACAGTAAAGAGGAAAACTGAATCAGGAGGTCACAATAGGAAGAGAGATCATCATTTCAACTTAGAGCTAAAGAGAACCACTTAGAAAATATCCAACTCAATTCATAAGACGTTTGGCAAGCGAGAGAAGAAAGAGCAGTGAAAAAAGACTTGAAAATGAAATCCTACGTGAAACCTGTGAGGCACCTTATAACTCCAGGATAGAAAGCTAGAAGATTAGATAAGGCGAAGATCATCTTGAATAAGTTGGCAAAAAAATATATACTTGAACTTTACTTCATACTTCATCCTTAGCTATGATTAATAAATGGTGAACATGTCATTTTCGTTTATGATCGACTTCATCAGGATTCTTCTGTTAAGCTTAGAGAGTAATTATACATTCTTATTGCTCAAAGTAGAGTCCAATAGTGTCATAAAAACCTCGGAGAATTCCATTAAGATATATTTAATCATTTCTAAGATACAATGGTTCAAAGTTTAATATAACAATTGGCCAATTTTACAGTTACAGGATTTGGAGAATTTTGCAGTTACACTTGGTATATATATATATATATATATATATATATATATATATATATATATATATATATATATATAGACAGACAGAGAGAGAGAGAGCGAGAAGTACCTCCTAAAATATATTATAAGGAGGATACATAATTTAAAAGAAAATGCTCAACAGATAATAAATAAAATTTATCGTCAAAACCTTTGTGCTATGATTAAGATGAAAGGTCAAATGATTTTTATGTAAAAATTCATGTTTTTTATCGTTGTTAGAACCTTTGAAATTTTGGTCAAAAATATTTTTTCTTTTTTTTTCCGCGGGCCATAAATTAGTACGGGAAATTTGAGCCTATTTTGCGGTGAAATATATATAATGATAAAGTATACTGGTAATTCGTATGGATAATTCCAGAGAGGATATAAATCCCTTGAGCTCAATGAAGTAAACAGAGCAAGTAATAATTAATTAACAAATCGGAAGTTTCAGAAAGCCATGGTAATATTTTATATTTAGCGAGACCGATAAAATTCGATTTCGATTCGTTAGACCTTGCGGTTTAAAAACAATATATATATATATATATATATATATATATATATATATATATATATATATATATATACCCAAGTATATGATTGGTGTATACGGAATGAATTCCAATAACCAACAATTACTATTCTTAAAAGAGTGCTCAATACAAAGTAGAGCAGATATAATTATTTATTTAAAAAAAAAGAGCGTGAATATAAGAGTCAAAACCGAGTAGCAACAGTCTGTTTCATGTTTAAACCAAATTTTCAAACCATGTTGTCATGCACACGTCCAGATATACGCATATATATATATATATATATATATATATATATATATATATATATATATATATATATATATATATGGTTTAAACATGAAACAGACTGTTGCCACTCGATTTTGACTGTTATATTCACGCTCTATGCCGGATATTGTAGACTTTTACTCATAATTATAGCATACCTTAAAAGTATATTTTATAATATATACATATATATGTGTGTGTGTGCATGTGTGCGTGTGTGTTTTCTAAAGTATTAATGGATTTTGTTTTTTAATCCGACATAATATTATTGCTTCAAACATTATTTTTAGTGGATACCCGTATTTGAGTAGACGCTTCGTTTTTTAATGATGTTTGATTTGTCTACTGGCCTGCGCTTTCGAGAAAACTTGCGGGAACATTGAATTTAATAAATCCTCTTGGGTGTGCAATACGGTAGACAAAGTAAGCATTGTTTAAAAAAAAAAGCAGAGCAGTTACTTAAATACGGGTATCCACTAAAAATAACGTTCGATTTAATAAAATGTATGCGTGTGTGTATGTGTGTATGCGTGTGTATGTGTGTATGCGTGTGTGTATGTGTGTATGCGTGTGTGTATGTGTGTATACGTGTGATAACAACGTCTTATGGGAATATGAAACGAAGTTTATTCATTTTTGGGCCCCATCAAATTAATATCGGCTGAATCGAGGGTTTCGGACCGCTCTTGGGACATTTGATCTCTTTATTGCAAGAATGTGAGAAACTCTCTTTTCCGTCCATTTCTTGTCAGTGTACCTCCAAAGTTCAATTGAGTTCACTCCTTTTTTTATTATCGCCATTCTTCGAGGCACGATTCTGCATTTTTTGCATTTAAGATTTTGTGTGTGTGTGCGTATTTTAATATATATTTATCCAGTAATTTCTATTTATATGCTAGAAAATTATACATTAAAAGGTGGCATTGTTTACATATATATCGGCACTTCTACCGAGGATCAGTGTAGAATCTGTGTGCGCCCAGTACCTCTGCCTAGGATCGATATTGTGTTCGCACATTAGAGGTAAAGCGTGTGTAAATACGAAAGTAGACATTGAGGTTAACAACCAACTAAAACGCAATCTGTATATCTGTATATATATATATATACATATATATAAAGAAATAATCACACAAAGAATGAATCAGAAATATTAATGCGATTAATGGTGACATCCGTTACTAGAAACATAATATATGAATTAAAATACTGTTAATCCATAGAGTGAAGTGATCCTCGTCGAAACCATTGATGTCTGTAGTTTTCAGATTGATTCTATGTGTGATTATTTCTTTGTATGTAAATTATATGCTGCCTAATGTTTTATGTTTATAAAAAACTATTGATCCGCAGTACAGGAAAATTCCTATAAAAAAAAACTACTACTAAGACACTACACTACATAATTGAACTATATGCTTAGTTCATGCCATATAAACTGAATACACTTGTAAAAATAGAATGCGTGGATTTAACACATCACAAGAAATATTTAAATAAAATTCTCACTTAAAATTTTGAAAAACTTAGCGTTTCGTCTTTGCACGTTCCGAAAATGTTCCTAACCGTCATTAATAGCAGATATTCAAAAAACATCTTTCGGTCGACAAACAAGTATTTCGTCTTCAAGTTTTTGATTTTATAAGGAAAAAAACATATGCCTGATAATGAATAGAGGACTATTCGTAAGTACTAGAATTTTAACATCAAATAAACTGAAAACTACAGACATCAATGGTTTCGACGAGGATCACTTCACTCTATGGATTAACAGTATTTTAATGCATATATTATGTTTCTAGTGATGGATGTCACCATTAATCGCATTAATATTTCTGATTGATTCTATGTGTGATTATTTCTTTGTATGTAAATTATATGCTGCCTAATGTTTTATGTTTATATATATATATATATATATATATATACTTCTATGTTCACTTTTTATATTTACTTCTATGTTCACTTTTTATATTTACACACGCTCTATCTCTGATATTGAGCACTTTATCTCATAAATATAGCACATCTTAAGACTATATTTCTTTATATATATATATAAAAGGAATTATTTGGGGGATTTAGTAATTGGTCGAATTAGCCTCAACAGAATAGTATAGTAATTCCTAGAATAATCGTCAACAGAATACAGAAAGCACTGGACGACCGTTTCGTTCTATCTGGGACTAACGAGAATCGAACCCGTACCGTTTCGATACAACGCAAATGCCATACCAACTGTACCACGGGCCCTCAAAGAAGACACAAACTAGATTTGATATAGCGCCGCTACTCACTCAGTTCCGCAGCGATACTCATCCAAGTATTCAGATAAACCCCGAACAGTGCCCCAAGATATATATATATATATATATATATATATATATATATATATATATATATATATATATATATATATATATATATATATATATATATATATATATATATATATATATATATATATGGTCAGAGTTGAATTAGACCAGGAAGTAGTAGTATTAAAAAGAGCTCAATACATATATCAACTGTTAGCATAGAAGTTAGGTCTACATCTTGCTAGCTCAGCTGTAAATTGAAGAGATCTCTCCGCCAGTCTGGTATTGCCCTTAAATTCATACAGTCTAGGTAATTATTTGCATGAGCCCTAGACCGTACAAAACGCTTAAAGTATTTATGAAAAGAAAGCATAGAAAGGCAACCTTATGGCGGTGCGCAAGTGACGAAAGCCAAGCCACCAGACAAGGACTAATAATATTGATAATTCTTCTTTGGATCTTATCAAGGAGCTTCGGGTAAATAGTAGGAACACCAAACTACACACACACACACACACACACACACACACACACACACACATATATATATATATATCGTACATTAAGTGCTGATGTTAATAAAATAGTGCTAGATTTAATATAATAGAACTATAAATGACATATCTTAACAATAAATGTAATTTTTTCCTCGCCGAAGATTGCGTTGTTCCTGGAATACCCAGTCGTGCTACTTTCGAGGAAAATATATATATATATATATATATATATATATATATATATATATATATATATATATATATATATATATATATATATACCCACACAGAGGGGCGCGTGTGTGTACGCATGCGTGAAACGCTAGAGTTTGTGAAAAAGGCCGAAATGAACTACCAGTAACCATACAATTCTTCATCAAAATAAGTTCATGTGATGAGTTTGGAAGGAACTGTTCTTTACGCCCTTTCCGGAGAAAAAATGATTGATCTGAACGAGTACTGCGCCCATTTAAAATATCTGAAAACAGCAAACGACGAAAAGGGCTTGGAATTCTAGATCAGGCGTGACAGCTTAGTTGGAGCATTTTTCGTTCATCTGCCGTACTAACGAAATATTCGACCTTCGGGCGACCATTCATTCCATACTTTACGGAAATCTCTCAATAAAAAAATTTCAATTCCGCCTGAATTTCTAAAATGAGAATTTATCATTATTTACATTCAGACTAATGTCCTAGCCATTTGTCATTATCACAACGTTTCGGCTGTTGTGCACTCCGACCTTCTTCAAGTGTCTGTTGATTCTTCGGGGTACAACGAATAAATTAAAATAGAAAAGGTTTCAGTTCTACATTCCCGGATAGGCAATCACCTGAAAAAGTCCTGATGTGATAATGCTAACAAAAATGAAGATATTAGTTTGAATGTAAATAATGTAACTAAATAAAAATCAGCTGCATGGAAACCAGCGAAAGGCACTTAAAGTCTTTTGCTGGGAAATCATTTTTTTTAAGTTCTGGAATTATGTGAGGTAAAATAATTTTTAAAAAAAATTATGTTTTGTTCAATAAGTTCAAAGTCGAAAATAGAAAATGTCTCTTTCATTTTCAGTTAATAAACCGAATTAACTTTTTTGATTATCTAATGATTCCACGAAATATTCAATTTCGTACTAAACAGAAAAAAAAAAAAAATTCTTCATTTTATTTGACTTCATACACTGCTCTTACCAGTACTGCTATTTGTTTTAAATATCTTTTTAAAAATATCTTCCTGTTCAAAGCAAATTTACCGAATTATTCGCCATGAATTTCTATACTCACCGTTTAATATCATTGCATTTCGTTTCCGTAAACTTCCAGATATTTTGCAAAGGAAAATAATTTTTTTTTAAATGGATTTGCAGAGTAAGCTTAATGGTTAAAACCCTGGAAAATGAAATGGGTTGTATTCAAATTCGAAATAAGGTAAGTTCTTTTTTTTTTTTTTTTTTTCACTTTGTATAAATGCACTTCTCCGATATTCAGTGTAAAATTTATATGGTCATTCCTTGCCATGGTAGGGTGATTACTTGTCCCAGTGATCCTAAGAACGAAGACTTCTGGAGTTGTAGAGCTATCCATGGCGGTAAGGTCAAAGAGAAGACATCTTACTGAATGCGACTAACCCACGAAGACTCCAATGGTAGAATAGGCAAATGATCTCAACAACTAAAATGGCGGAAAAGAGCAGACGTAACAAAGGCGGATTTTGACAGACCAAGCATCCGTCAGCTCACTGGAACAAGGTTTACCAGATCTCGCCTGTCTCAATCCCCTTTGAGCCGCGTGGTGAGGCGCTTCTGGCTAAGTGCGTGGGTTTCTCCGTCGAGTAGAGTTGTCCACCAAAATAAAATTCACTCCAATGGCGTCATCAAATTCTTTTTGATTCATAGCCATCTCTGCTATCGCCACCAGAGAAGAGAAAGAGGTTAGGGAGAGAGGATGACGATTCCGATATTCGGATGCGATCGGGTGCCAACAACAAATGCACTTGGAAAAGGCGCATGTAAACAATTTTCTAATACGTCAGCTGAAAGATTATTCTTTGTTTGTACCTTGTAACTTAGTACAATCTGTCGCGTTCTATTTGGATGTTAGTTGATTTTGTTTAGCGGCAGGGGTTATTTAATGCTAAAAATATATTTTGAACGCCTTCAACAACAGCTGAAATGTAACGTTGGTCATTTTGCTATAAAATATTTTGTCGGTCATAAAATTATAGTCTTGCTCTTTTTTTCATATAAAGCTGTATTGCCCATATATTTTAAAAGCAACTCGCCCCCAGCAGGGCGAGAGTTCCACTAGCATGCAAACGGTTACAGAGGATTGAGAACAAGAATAAAGAGACATATTTGGTGAAAGCATACAGAGAAGGACGGGGAACAAGCTCAGGATGTCAGATGTCGATTGACATTACAGTTGAATATTTGAAGATTATAGTCATCGGAGAAGCAAGTAAGGAGAAGGGATGTCCACAAACAGGAAGTACGAGAGAAGAAACTGTTTGAGTAGAAGAGACCTTTACATTTAACCGTTTTGACAGTGAAAAGGTGGAACCGAGATGCCAGCCTGGAAGATCGCTTAAACTCATGCAGCCCGGGAACCAGCGAAATTAGCTCGTCGGAACAGTGAAAACTATTTGTAGAAGAGACAGAGAAAAGCAGAGAAGATACATTAGTAGAAGAGACAGAGAACGTCTGTGGATAGCAATTGTAAGACTAGGCATTTTTACTACGAAAATGTATTTTTACACTTCCACTTTTGTTTTAGTTTGGGGTTTCACTATTTACTCATGGCTGGGACTCGAACAGGTGATACCACCCGGGATCAGGGTGTACTATGGAACAACAGCATTTCAAAGTTGGTTCTACGCTCTTGAAAACATTCAATCTTCAGTAACAGGCCTTGCTGTTGGATGTAGATTATCGTCATACCCAGGATTAGTGGTATTGAGAAAGGAGGTGCTTCCGAAGATCAATCAATGTTGGATTATCTGATGTACAGGGTGGTCCGAAAGTCTTGTCCTCCCCAACATAATTAGCTATTTCAACGCTCGGTGGAGTATTATCAAGGAGAGAGAT
>OZ010578.1:85840597-85855597 GCA_963932145.1 Acanthosepion lycidas
ATTTACTGCTTATAAACTCAATCTTCCATGAATCTCGAATATTCATAACTGCTCATGGCGTATCAAATGTAAACAAATGACGTCATATATTACGAAATGGACAAAGTCCGACAATTTATTTATTAAAGACATATTTATGTTTAACGTTATAAATGTCTTTAATAAATAAATTGTCGGATTTTGTCCATTTCGTAATATATGACGTCATATATATATATATATATATATATATATATTAGGTTGGTGCAAAAATAATGACGGTTTTTGACGTTAAAAAATACGTCAAAAACCGTCATTATTTTTGCACCAACCTAATATATATATATATATTGTCATCAACAGACAGACCGTTTCGTTGTATCACAGCTCATCAGTGTGGTTAGACATCCGATTACCTCCAGCTAGGATAAAAACCCGCTGATTTTTCCTCTAAGCTATCAGCTTCTGGCTGAGAGGAAGGTGAATTTTTACGTAATTATTTTTGACTAAACACGCCAGTGACACAAAGTGCTCGATTCATAGAAGAGCTTTGCATTATCAGCAGTAGCAGTCCTTGTTTATAAATTCGCGCTTACCCTCTAAAGTGCACGACCGAATTTTTTTCTCGGGGGTGTATATATTGTCATTCACAGCTGTATCAGTGTGGCTAGACATCCGGTTGCCTCAGGCCAGGATAGAAACCTTGACTAATTTGGCATCAGTCGGAGATTTTTTCCCCTAAGCTATCAGCTCCTGGCAGAGAGGAACTGAATTTTTGTGTATTTATTTTTGAATAAACACGTCAGTGATTTAGAGTGCTCGATTCATAGAAGAGATTTGCATTATCAGCAGTAGCAGTCACTGATTACAAATTCGCGCTTACTCTCTAAAGGGCTCGACCGAATTTTTTTCGGTAGCATATAGATATAACTTTGTGGACGTAGATATCAACACCCGATTGGAACATAAATGCAATCATCCGGACATCTTTTTGTTATCAATATGACATACTTTAAAGATTATATTTTATCAATAGATGAATCTATATACGGGTTGTGTCTGATAAATTGTCGTCTAAAAAATGAAAATAACACTGACATCTCAAAAGATATATTTACCAAAAATTACACAAAAGTATCTTGAAATATTAAAGAGTAAATTTATTCAATAAAATCGCCATTAGCTTCAATCGCGTCTTCCTGACGACTTCGGAATCTCCTGCAAACTCTTCTGGGCGGTCTCCTTCTTTAAGTTGGCAAATACTACCTTCATCCTTGACTTCAGTTCATCTTTGGTGTTACAAGGAGTTTTGCTGGTCTCTCGCTCAACTGCGTCCCACATATAATGATCAAAAGTTTGCAGTTTGGAGAGTTAGGTGGCCAGATGTAAGAGCTGATGTGGTCACAGAAATTGTATGGCAGCCATAACTAAGTTCTCCTGTTTGTGTGTCATGGTACAGAGTCCTGTTGCCAGTCATAGGGTCTTCCAGCTGCCATCCTCTTACCCAGGGCAGCACTACCTTCTCAAGGCACTTGATGTAGGCCTCCGTGTTGAATGTGAGGCCCTGTGGGAAAATGAATGGAGGCATAACATCACCATCACTAGTGATCACTCAAAACATATTCGTAATCACCATGAGACTCATCCAACTCTTTCTTAATCCTCTGCACTGTCGTCAGATTGACACCCAAACACTCTGTAATATTCGTATTGGCGCTTCCAGCGTGAATGCCAAGCAGTACAGCATGCAGTTTCCAAATTTCTGGCGGAGTGAATTGTGTCATGGTGCCCTTTTTCTCACAGACGTTGCCCAGTCGACAAACGCGCGAAATTAAAAATATAATATGGCGAAAATTTATCCATAGGAACCTGATTATATATATATATATATATATATATATATATATATATATATATGTGATCAGGAACACCAAACTCAAGCTACCACGCTAACTAGGTTTCGAGCGATCGTTCTCCTCAGGCAGGTAGAATATATATATATATATATATATATATATATATATATATGTATGTATGTATGTATGTATAGTTAAATTCCCAGATCAAT
This sequence comes from Acanthosepion lycidas, assembly GCA_963932145.1. Classification (NCBI taxonomy): domain Eukaryota; kingdom Metazoa; phylum Mollusca; class Cephalopoda; order Sepiida; family Sepiidae; genus Acanthosepion; species Acanthosepion lycidas. The sequence goes on from OZ010578.1 coordinate 85,842,645, forward strand.
TTTGTGGACAAGACACATTGGTAAATAAAATGACAATTGGAAAAAGATCTTAGATTTTGCCGACGCGTTTCGTCTTCCGACTTTTTCAAGGCAAAAATGAAATCGAAATTTTAATGTATGTATGTATATGGGTGTATGTTCCTGAGTGTATACCAAATTTTCATATATAACTAAAAATATATATTTACAATGACAATATGAATAAATAAGCTCTCTTCTTGGTCTTATTCCTCCCACACACACACACACACATATATATATATATATGTATATATATATGTGTGTGTGTGCGTGTGTGTGCATGTGTGTGTATGCGCACACACAAGAATGTGTTTGTGTGTTTAAAATGAGGTACAAAATGCCGACAAAGCTTTTAAGAAACTTGACAAATGGAAAACGTTTCATTGAAATAGTTTTGATTACTTGTTTCGCCACTCAAGGCTTCATCAGATCCAAAAAGATTTTAAAGGTTACTCATTTTCTTTCTTCTTTAATCATGGGAAACGCTAGCTTAGGAAAAAAAGTACTATGATTCCTTATTTAAGCATACACATTTCTTTCTTTCGTTTTTAGATTTGATGAGGCCTTGGATGGCGAAACACGTAATAAGATCTATTTTCAATGAAACGTTTATATATATATTTATTTATTTTCGGATATTAAAACAAAAACATGTTCAAAATCGCTACACAGTTGCGATTGTGTTTCAACGCATATCAATGCGTCTCCTCAGGCGATTATATATTACTGGCGAGTGAACGATTAATGTAATTTCAAGCACAAAATATCTCCTATTTTTACGAGTAAAAAATCGGCTAGAGGGCTTTACCGTGACTAACCAATCGAATATGACCTACGTTAAATTCAAAAGTTTTCTGCACACAGATCCCAGACATTAGATTAAAGGCTCATACAGATGGTTACGCTATTTCGTAAAGTACGTATGTACAAGTCAGACAATCAACTTTTCGAAGAAATAAAGTGGATATGGAGGAAATTAACATAATGCTAACTAGTTATATGCTTTGTGTGTTTCCTACATATTTTTTGTAGTTGATAAATAATAGACCTCTTTAAGAAACTAGCAAATTAATAGGCAACCGTTAAGTAAAGAGCATCCATATGTTAACAATACCAACCAATCTAAGCAAAATGTCAAAAATACTTACTAAACATCAGTGCATCCATATAAAATATTAATAATATTAACAGGAGATTAATACTGAACTATAATAAATCTAAATCACTCTTACAAATAGAAAAATAAGCCATTTAAGGTGTATCGCAGTTTGTCTACTAATAAATATACGAAAAAGCGTTATCAAATTCCAAAGTATAACTAAATTGCAAGGTAAAAGGTAGACTATGTCTACAATTTAACGTTAATTCAGTTCTTTGATTTAACAAGGAGTTATTATCAGAAAATCTGATCATTTCAAATTTCTCATTTAAACACAGAAAGCGGTATTCATATAAAGATCTATTTGTTATAGCTATTTTAAAAAATTTCCATTTCATTTTAGGATTTTTATTAGCATCATTTAGTCTCCAAAAATATTTAGAAAGTGATGTATTATTTTTATAAGTACTATTGGTGAAGGACAAGATATCTTGATACGACCTAGTCTTAAAAGAATTCTTAGTAGTACAAAAATATAGAATTTTTTCAACACTTGGATTCTCTATTTTAGAAATAAATTTAGATTTGTAGCGATTTTGAACATGTTTTTGTTTTAATATCGTAAAATAAATAATATTTTTCTTTACTCTGTATTGAGCCCTCTTTTTAAATGAATATTACAAACGTGGGAACTGTACTCTACTCGTCCTCACCTTACCTATATATATATATATATATATATATATATATATATATATATATATATTCGACTCTTGTGCAAACCAACAACGTCATGTCTACATTTTTTTGTTACTCTTGTGCAAACCAAACCAATATTTACTTTTTTTACTCTTCCAAAAACCAAACCAATATTTACCTCCCCCCCCTGTACAAACCAAACCAAAGCAATGTCTATCTTCTTGACTGTCGTGAAAACTAAACCTATTTCTACTTTCGTTACTCTCATGCAACTCCACATATCGATTTTACTGAATTTGAAACCTAGAATAATAGATTAGGATACCGTCAAGAAGCCAAAACCATTCAGGTTCACATCGAACACAGTATGTCGTATGAGTTAAAAGAAATCCTTCAGCAACATAAGCAGCAAAAAAATGTTCATTCTCTCTACGAAAATAAAACTTTAAGTGTCCGGATTAATCGTAAAGCCTCGTTGCATTTGAACGATATTGTAAGACCATATATTACCTGAATCACTGAATATACAAGTTTTGCCTCATCTTCCTTACTCTCACGAATTTGCTCCATTCAACTGTCACCTTTTTCAGGATATGACAAAAGTGCTTAAACAGTTTATTAATAGTAAAATGCTGGTCACGCATAAAATGTAACAGAAATAGGCCATGCCATTTTGCTGTCACCGTCGTAATAGCAGAAAAATACGACAGAACTCATTGTCTGTGGTCGATAGCTCTCGCATTACTCATCGTAGATATTGAAAGAAAGAGACGTTGAACAAGGGACAAAGCTTCTTTATTTTAAGTTCACTTAACTACTTACAACCGCCCAAAAAGAAATTCTGGGTGCAAATGCTGGCGTTCATGCTTTTTTTTTTTTGTTTGTTTGTTTTTTTTTTGGGGGGGGATGCCTTGTCATTTAAAAATTTAGGTGATTATGCCCCATCTCAGATTCCGTCTTTTATTATCTGCGAGTTGTTAAGACTTCTTTGGAAAAAAGTGGAACAGGTTTCCGTTGTTTCTCCATGAACCTCTTTTGAATTCAGCTTTCTCCTTCTAAACTGACTGCCACTCAAGTCTAGACTGGCCAGTGTACCCTTTTATATTTAACCCATAACGATATTCGAGTAGTGTAACTGTGGTAATAAAATAAACCCATCCCACCTCTCACCTCTCGGTTGTAACCATTCATCAAAATAAAATAAATGGTTTTCAACATCAGTGATTAAATTAGTAAAATAAAGCTTCATAAACTTCTACTTAGAGTTGTTACTCTATAAGTTGAGAATCCTTTATCCAAAATCCTTGGGACTGGAAGTGTTTCAGTTTTCAGATTTTTTCGGATTTCGGAATACAGGGTATTTCATTTGTATTTATTTAACTAATTAAGCATTAATATTGAAACGCGTTTATTATAGATGATACATGTATCATCTATAAAATAGAGCAGCTTGGGAATGGAAACCAAGAATAAACACGATATGCCTTTACATTTCATAACACAGCTTATACATTGTTGTAACTGAGTTATCAAAAACAACAGTAGAAAACCGGAATTGGTTAAACAACACATTTATTACCTTTCGGTACAGGAGAACATAATGTTGGTGCAAAAATAATGACGTAATAATGTCGTTTTTTTTTTCACCTTAAAAATACGTCAAAAAACGACATTATTACGTCATTATTTTTGCACCAACCTAATAGAATAGAAACTAGGGGAGAGAATGTTTAGCTGTTAATTACTAACTGTTTTCAGCAAAAGCTACTGCTGCCACTACTCCTCTTGGTACTCCTTTTGATGTAGGAGTATTTTTATGCCTTTTGTCCGACGGCCAAACTTGTAGGGAAATATTCTCCCTCACAACATATATATATATATACTCTGAAGGTACTTTTATATAAGCAGTATATGTTCACTCTGACGCTGACGAATCCACTCCATCAATATACGATGAAGATCATCATTTTTTGGTCTGTACGAGGTTTTTCTATTTTTCTTTAATTTCTGTTCGCCATTTTCAGCATAAAACTAACAATCTCTCTTTCGGTTTCCTTAAGTCATATATGGTGGCTGTTCGAACGCCATATTCCTCAATCAGACGCTTAACATTTACACCTCTGTCTAGTTATTTTTTCAGCAGTTTAACGTTCCGTGATACTGATAAACATAAATGCTTTCTTTTTTTTTTACTTTTCGCTACCCATATGGATATCTGAAGGACGTTTGACATTTTGAATAATATCTTTTTTACTGAGCACGAAACACCTGGTAAATATTCCATGAACAGGGGTATTTCTGTGATGATCGCTAAAAAAAAAATGGCGTCAACGTAGACTATGTAGCTGGGCTGAGGAATCCCCACCCAGGGCAGATGAGGTCACTTACAACAGCTGCACATCACCGAGAAACCTTCCCAGTGCTTTCTAAAAATCTTCCTGAAAAACATTTTGATTTTGGAATTTGGGATAAAGGATACTCAGATTGTATTACAGTTATTGGGAAATATTACTCCCAAGGGGATACTTCCTCGACCACTACAATCTTCAACTGTTCAAATCTAAGGTTAACTGTTATCGTCTCCACATATCTTTATAAATTGTGACTTGTCCCTCTTATTTTCTAACCCTCTATCTCGACTGGCTCTTGGAGCTTTGTACAGGGTTAACATTATTGTAAAAAAAAACCTCAAAAATATTAAACGAGTGCTGTTTGCAATCAAAGACTAGACAGCTCATTCTAGTGTAGTTTTTGTTGGTAGTGGTGGGAAGCAGGGGCATCGCATCACCCAGGAAACTCAGCTCTCGTTCTTTATTTCATATTTGAGTTGGGTTTTTTTTTGGGGGGGGGGTTGTTTTTCATTTTTTTTTTTGTTTTTTTTTGTTTTTGTTTTTTTGCAAAGTTAAAATTGCCGTCGAAAGATCTCCGACCATGAAAGAAAACACAAAGGTGACGAGGCAGACGACAGCGATCTCTAACGAGCGGTTTAAAAAGACAAAAAAAAAAAAAAAAAGAAACATTGAAATAAAGGTGTACTTAGAAGCGGGCTGAGACGCCATTATTTTAGATAGTCCACTCTATTCGTTAATATTACACGAATGGTTCATTTTAGGGTCAGATTTTCCTATCCGAGTTTCTTAAGCAAATCTACATTAGTTTCAAGTAACAGGGACTTAGTGAGTCACGTCATTCGTGATATACTGTATCCTCCTTAATCATATTTTACAGCATATGAGAGACAGATCATTTGATCGCAACAGCCGTAACCCTCTTTGATCACGCCAGGTTTTCGAACATATCACTGCATTTTACTTTTCTTATTCTCAAAGGGAGTTCTTGGTTTTATGATCATACTATTTTGTTGTATGATTGAACCCAAATTGTTTGCAAAATTCCAAGCCGGTGTTCCTATTTGTACGTGCCGGTTTAGCAATTTCTATTTTACTGTATTTATAGAATAATTTACCATTTCGTCTTTTCTTTTTTACACAGTGACGACGTTTGACATTTTGTTTGGTTCCATCAATTCTCGCTTTTACGTAATTAGCCATAACATTCTCGTTCATGCTTGCTTCTATTATTATTATTATTATTATTATTATTATTATTATTATTATTGTACTTGCTGCTGCTTCTATTAAATTTCCTCATTCTTTATGAAAGAAGTGAAATTGGATGAGAAATGAAAACGGAAATAATACCGAGAAATAAGCTAAGAGCAAAATCGTCGCACAATAGGTTTTTTTTTCTTTTATGACTGTATTACGCTCTTCGTCGGATATCGGTTCAACCAAAGGGTATTAACCGAGTAAATGTAGTTACATTATTTAATCATTAAAAAGGGAGGTAACAACAACAAAAAAAAGAAACAGCAGCGTTCGCAAATTGATATTTCAACCAAAGGTTAGAAGTTTTCAGCAAACAAAAATACAGTGAAAGGAATATGGTGACATTTGCCTGAACGAAACGTTGACAACATAATGAATCTACGCAGCTTTTCATTTCTTTTCTCTTTCGTCCATCCTCTCTCCCGCTATCTATCTATCTATCTATCTATCTATCTATCTATTCCATTCTTATTCCTGTTTAACACACCTTTTAATAGCAATGTTCAAACAGATATTGGAAGAATTTTCCTAAATTTAATTCATAAGAACTTTAATCTCTCCACAATACTTGAGAATATATTTAAACAAAAATAATATAATGGTCAGCTAAAGCTGCGTTAAAAACATCGATAAGTCATTATCGAGTCACATAAGTGACAAAACAATGTTATATTAAATAAATATATTCCCTGTAATAACAACAAAGTTAACTTTTCTTTTAAATAAATGCAACTGCCGAAAAAATATGATCTGTGTTTTAAACGGTCAAAGTATAACTGATAATATTGTATACTTAGCTAGCATACATTCCAGTAACGATGTCAGATTTTATTTTGGTTCGACTGAAAATCATTGGAAATTATGTTTCTATTATCATCGAATGACTTTAGGCAATGTAAATACATGAACAACACTGATCCCTCCAAAAATTTCTGGCAATTAAAGAATGATGCTAATACACTCAAAATCTTATAATGAGAAAGGCGATAGATGTAATTTATGCCTTGTAGAAAATCTTAAAACACTTAAATGACCCTAGTTTATTAAACAAGAGAATTGAATTGATGCTTATATGTAGGCATAAAAAATAGATATCTATTGAAATACGTTGATCCAGATTAATTTTTAATGTAAATTATGGCCTTTCTCTTTTTTAAGTGTTTTTTAGGGGATTTTTTTTTTGTAACAAAAATTTTATAAATATTTAATTTTTCTTTTAATTTAAAAAAGAAGTAATCTCTGTTTATGCATAATATAAATTAATATTGATAACTTTAAATAAAAATTTATATTTTTTTATATTTTTTATTTTATATATATAAAATAATAATCCCGTCTATTGTAAATGCAAAATATTATTCAAAAAACTGTAATCCCCGTATTATATATGGACTGTACCTACATTTCATTGCGTCAACCAGCTCTTTTTATTACAATTTATATTACGTAACGGTCAGTCTATACACAGCACTTGAAGTCATGCTACCAGTAAGGGATAATATATATATATATATATATATATATATGTGTGTGTGTGTGTGTGTGTGTGTGTGTGTGTGTGTGTGTAATGCTGAAAAGTTTTTGCCTGACAAAGGAGATATTTAAAAAAAAAATGATCTTTAAATGGAGTAAATTCCGTAGCCTAGTAATCGAAAAAAACATTTTTATTTTAAACACTAAATATTTACATTCATAAAATCATCTGACAAACTAATTATTATTAATAATAAAAGAAACTAATCGATAGTATTGATCGACTGCAGAAAGGCGTTCGGCAATGTACCACACTCAGGGATAGAAAAGGGCCTAAAAATATACAGAGTATGCCTCACAACGGTCAAATTCATAACAGAGAGGAGGAAAAACTGGAAGACTATATTAAACCTAAGCCATACAAACGGGTCATTAACATCAAGACGAATCATCATCAAAAGCGAGATCTTCCAAGGGGATTCATTGTCACCACTACTCTTCTGCCTTGAATTAACGCCATTCAGCTGCCTACTTGACAACAGTAGCTATGGGTATGTCAGAGAATGGCAAACTGAATCACCTATTTTATACTGATGATCTTAAAACGTTTGCCAAGGATGACAACCAGCAGAAAAACCTACTGGCCATTGCCAAAACCTTCAGCAAAGACATTAGGATGGAGTTCAGAATCGACAAATGCACCTTCAAAGGCGAAAACCGCAGATTCAGACATTGATATCAACAACAAAATTAAGGAACTAGACCAAGATGGTACATACGAATACTTAGGAATTAATGAAGGAGACAAAATACAACATTCAATTATGAAGAAAATGATTAGAAATGAATATTATAGGGGAAAACGTTGGATACTAAAAAGAGGATTTAATGGGGCCAATAAAATTAGCTATACCCGTAGTAATATACAGCTTCAACATTATTAAATGTAAGTTGAATGACATTAAAAGATTGGACGCCAAAACTAGAAAAATGCTTACGTAAATAAGGATGCACCAGTCGGAATCAGAGGTTGATAGGCTGTACGTACCAACAGCTTTAGGGGACCGGGATCGAATCCAAATTGTGATAACTCTAAAAAACTGCAACAATCAAATTGAAAGCATACCCCACAAAAACGAATTACCCTCACCTACAAATAATAAAACACCAAATCCACTCTATCAACAAAGAAGCTGCACTCTTCAAGAAACAGTTTAATATGCCTGAAACCTACCAAGAAAAAACGAAGCGAATTCCATCTACGCCAAACGAGTAAAACAGAAAGCAAAATAACTTGGCCAAATGAAATTGCAAAAAACTGAGAGGACAAGGTGCTGCCTGGCAAATACCTGAAGAGAACGAAAGAAGCAGATGTGGATGAACAGAAAACACATCAGTGGCTGGGGAGCACCGGGTTGAAAGCTGAGACAGAAGACCTAATTATTGCAGCTCAGAACCAAAGCACCGCAACCAGATCCTATCACTGTCACATAATCAAGGATGAAACTAACCCGAAATGCAGGATCTGCGGAAAATATGATGAAACTGCCAACCATATTATCTCAGGATGTCCGTAACTAGCAAAAAAAAAAATGAATATACCCACAGACATAACAAGGTAGCGATATATGTGTACTGGAAGATGTGTAAGAAGCACAAAATCGAAACCACTGAGAGATGGTTTGACCACCAATCAGATACAGTTACGCAAATCAACGATGTAACCATCCTCTAGGACATGCCAATTCAAACTGACAAGGAAACAAAAGCCAACAGACTTGATATTATTATAAATAAAATAAATAACTTCACCATTTAAGCACTAGTTTATTAATTTCAAAAGCAAAGACATCAGAGTACATGTACATGTGTACACACGTTTATGTGTACATATGTACACATAAACGTGTGTTTTTGCATACGTATACCTATATTGTTCGTTAATAGATTGCACGTTTGTGTATTCATAGGTGCATAAACACAGACATATGCACTTAAGTTCTAACGATAATAATTGATTTTAATTCTAAATCTAACATCCTACAATTAATACTTATGATACCACCAAACTAAACTAAAAAACGAAATTATTACCCAGTGAATATATATAAATATGTGTATGTGTTCAAGTAGGTATATGTGTAGATATATGTGTAGATATATGTGTGCATATATGTATATATATATATATGCATGTGTATATATAAGTATTTACCATTTAAACATTGATATCATTAGTATCATATATATATATGTGTGTGTGTGTGTGTGTGTGTGTGCGTGTGTAAAAGATATTTATCATTTAAACATTAATATCAATTATTTTCGAAAAAAAACATAAAAACGAAATACAACTTCCCCACTAGAAAAAAAAATGCCTATAAATTAAAATAAATAAAAATAAAAACCAGCCACATCTTCAGTGACGGATCAAACCCATACAAGCAACACTCGAAAAAAAAGTGGGGGGGAGAAAGAAGGCTAAATCAGGGAGTGTTAAGTGAATAAAAAAAAAAAAAAGAAAAGGGCAAAATGATCACGTCACCCAACACGTGAGCGAACGCACCTCCGCAGAGATACGCGCATGATTGCACAAGCTTACACACGAACACAGAAGAAAACTTACACCAGTGTTAAATATGCATAAAAGGAAAAAATCGAAAAAATATAAGCGGTAAGTTGCTGATACCCGCTAAAAAGTGGACGGACAGGTACGTCTACGAAACTCTGTAGTCAGGATGCAGGTAACATCAATCAGGTAAGTGATAAATTTCTACTTATATTATTTGTGCATTTAGGTAGAAAATTCTCTTTTAGACATGTCTGATTGAATAAATTACAGATATTACGTCTGCTAATTTTTAGCAAAATCTGTTCATACCCACGAATAACCTTCCGTGTATTGATATTAAAGGATGAGAGAAATGTGCTATAACTGTTGAATTTTTTTTTTTACTTTCATTTCCCAAGTACTTTCGATCTTCTTCCAAGATTATCTTCAGGAGTGCAAGTAGTAAAAACTATATGTTGTTCAGGGGTACAAGGTACAAGGATACAAAGCTGTACGTTGATATCCATTACCGTAATTTTTCATTATGCTTTTAAATGCAAATGGCTGACAATGTTCTGAGCGTTCATTAGAACGTGAAAAATTATCCATTATATATTTTTTTCCTCTATGTTATAATGTCATGGTCATGCGCACATTAAAGCATGAAAAAACTGTTCCTTTATAGGCATTTCAGAATATTACTGCAGTTAATTCTGTTCAGTGCCAGCTTTGATTTTTAAATATAAATTGCTTCTAAGATCTGTACCTTGAATTATATATATATATATATTAAAGAAAAACAGACCACTTTAAGTTTCCATTATAATAATTTATTTCATCAGAGCCCTTTTAAGGGACGCTGGATCATCAGATAACACTTCCAAAAATGAAAAAAAAAAATTTTTGGAAGTGCTATCTGATGATCCAGCGTCCCTTAAAAGGGTTCTGGTGAAATAAATTATTATAATGGAACCTTAAAGTGGTCTGTTTTTCTTTAATATATATATATATATATATATATATATATATATATATATATATATAATTCAAGCTACAGATCTTAGAAGCAATTTATATTTAAAAATTAAAACTGGCACTGAACGGAATTAACTGCAGTAATATTCTGTTTTTTATTAGTTCTGGATTTACATTGAGCTCTCAGGATTTCATCCTCCTTGGTATTACCCATATGGATTACCAAGTTTTTCATAACTTAACTATATATATATATATATATATATATATATATATATATATATATATATTAAGCGTTTCACCCCGAGCAAGGCGAGAAGCCACTAGCACGAAAGGGGTTACAGGGAATTGGAGTGAGACCAAATAGGAGTGATAGAGGAAAGGATAAAGAGAAGGATAGGGGATAGCTCAAGGCATCTGGAGACGTCGATTGACATTACATTTGAATAGTTGGAGATTATAGCTATCAGAGAAAACAGGAAAAGGGGAGGGAGTTCCACAGGCCAGAGGTGCGAGACATGAAGCTATTGGAGTAGAAGAGACGGCTACATTTAACCGTTTCGACAGTGAAAGGATGAGAGCGAGGTGTCAGCCTAGTAGAACACTTAAATTCATGAAGTCTAGGAACCAGCGAAATCAGCTCATCAGAGCAGTTACCATGAAAGTATTTGTAAAAAACACAGAGGGAGTCGACATCATATCTTTGAGAGAGCAACTGCAGACGAGATGCTAGATCAGAGATAATTACGTTGCATATCCGTCTCTGGATCTTATCAAGGACCTTGAGACAATTAGAAGGGGCTCCAGACCATATATGGCAGCAATACTCCATGCAAGGGCGAATGGTTGATTTGTAGATTTGAAGGATCGACTCTGGCGAGAAAAATTTTCTGGCGCAGCACAGGGAGCCAACTTTCCTTCCGAAAAAAAAACAGTTCGTTATTCAATTTCTCTATTTAATGAACCGTTCATATACGGATATTCCACTGAAATTTGTCGAAATATAAGTCAGAAATCTGTCTTTGTTCAAATAAATCTTTATTAACGAGCCTCACCTGACATGAAACTGAAAGTCCTTTTTGTGTTCTTTTTTTTTAATTTTTTATTAACTGTTCGTCCAAGCACCATTCGATGTTGAGTGTTACGTAGGGAGGTTGTTGTATGGACGTAATAGGAAGATGTAAGAAGCGCAGATTATGAGAAAAATTCCGAGGAAAGATTACGGTTGACCATAGAATTGAAGTGGTTAAGACCGTAGCGATCGGGGACGGATCCACTCGGGAGTGTGTTCCACAAAGTAGCGGTCCTTTGGAAGAAGCTGTTCGAATGGAACTTTCTTTTTAAAACTTACTTCTCTCCCACTTCTCGCCAGTGGAACTCTCTTCCGTATTCTTGCTTTCTAGTCAAGTACGATCTTCAAAAATTTAAGTGCGACATTACTCGCCATCTTCTGTCTTTCCGAATTCTGTTCTTTTATTGCTCTTTCTAGTCCCTAACGTTTTCTCATGTTCTGTCACTGTCAGTAACCACTTGCATCTTAGCGGCATTATCGCCTTGTTTGGGATGAAATGGTTTTTAAAAAAGTTAATATAAAGCAATATTTAGTTTTGATTTAAAGATCATCAATAGGTAAATGAATTGATTTTTCAAAGAATTCTCTCAGTGGAATATTGGAATTCATCAAAAAATTATTTTTCTGAATCTATTCAAGTGTTTTAAACGAGTTTATAAAGTAGAAGGTTAATACACTTACCATCACAGTCATCATAAACATAAAATAAAAACAAAAAAAATGAATGCCTCGCCGATTCTGCAGTTTCTGTTCTTTTTTATAAGTACGAGATTAGCAACTAAGTTTCATCATTTAACTGTTGAAATAGCTAGATATCGTCCAAGTTCTTTCTCTCGCACGTCTGTTGAACTCTCTTCCGGCTGTTTGCTTTCCTGTCGCCTACGATCTTCCAACATTTAAATGCAACATCAGCCACTATCTTCTTTTCTTTCTCAATCCAGTTCTTTTAAACCAGTTCTTTCATTGTCCTTTCTCTTTACTAACGTTTTTCTCATTTTCTTTCATTCGCAGTAGCCATTTGCGTCTTAGAGGCATTATGCCCTTACTTGGAGTGAAATGATTAGAAAAAGGGAATGAGAATGATTTGTTCCAGTGTATGTGGCATTGCGTGTCTTAGCTATGAAGATCTGAACTCGTAGAACTAACGAATGCAGTTCGTCTGAATATTTGTCACGGAAAAAGTGATGTATCTGTATGTATTAGGTTGGTGCAAAAATAATGACGTAATAATGTCGTTTTTTTTCACGTCAAAAAACGACGTTATTACGTCATTATTTTTGCACCAACCTAATATAAAGTTGTAGCCTCTATCTGTAAGTTTATTTATTATCGAACTCCTCCTGGAGATAGACCTCCCTATAACCATATATATTCTGAAACCACATTACTCAGGGTACTTGGATAAGTATTTCACTTTGATCAAACCCCTTCTGATTTTTCTCCTTTTAATTTAAA
>OZ010578.1:85860597-85863090 GCA_963932145.1 Acanthosepion lycidas
ATTCTGGCGATTATTTTTGCAGGAGTGGCTTGTTTGTTTATTTATTTATTTATTTATTTGTTTGGGTTAATTTACTTTACTTGTTTTTCATTTTCATTTTATATTATTTATTCTTTTGTTTTTTGATTTTTTATCAACGTGATTTTCTTAGGTTGCTTATTTAATAGTTTTTTTTGGTCTGGGAAGATAATTAAAGCTATTTATTCGTCCAATGTTTAGATTTCTTGCCGTAGTCTATTCTGTTATTTTGGCGGTGAACAGTTTTTAATTTATTTATTTGGATTAATTATTTTTACTTGTTTTTGCTTATTTATGTTTATTTTTATTAGTTCTAACGATTATTTTAGCGGGGGCGATTTGTTAATTTGTCCATTTATTTATTTATTTGGATTAATTTTTATTCTTTTTTTTATTTATTTACTTATTTATTATTTTGTATATTTTTATTTATTCTATTTGGTTTTCGATTTTTGAGTAACATAGTAATGTTTTTTTATCGATATATAGCAGTTATAGCTATTTTCAGGTCCAATTTTTGGATTTGGTGTTGTAGTCTATTCTAACAGTTATTTTGGTGGGATTAGTTAGTTAATTTGTTTATTATTATTTACTTTATTTACTTATTTGGGTGGATCTTTTTTTTACTTTTTTTATGTTTTTTATTTTTATTTATTCTTTTCGCCTGTTTTAATGGGAGTGGTTTGTTAATTTGTTTATTATTTATTTGGGTTAATTTATTTCACTTGTTTTTTATATTATTTTGTTTATTTGTATTTATTCATTTCATTTTTCGATTTTTAAGTAACGTAGTAAAAATTTGTTTTCATGTCTGCATTTTCAGATGAGCTCAGATCGTTTATTTAGTAATTTATTTTGGTCTGGGAAGGTAATAATAGCTATTATAAACGGTCCAATAAACGGTCGCAGGTTGCTTGGAGGAAAAATAGAAAATATAGAAAAAATAGAAAAAGAAATAGTCCATAGAAACATATGCCCAAAAGTCAGTGTAGAATATGTTCTTCGTGGTCAGAGGTACGATTGGATCTTGGTCTTCCTCAAGCCATAGGATCCTGCCTCAGCAACGCGACGACGAGCTGCAGCAATGGTTGGATGACTTGGCTGCCTTCGGTCTGCAAGTTGGTCTGACGGCGCAGGCGGTAGATCTGAAAAGCGTCAAGAACATCCCTACCCGTTCCTTGTTGAAAGGAACATCGCTACATATAATAAAAGCTACGGTCTCGACAGTGAAATAGGATTACAACTGCGTATATATGACCGAACGCATGGAAGTGTATTTGCGTCTAGCCTCGCATTGTTTGTATGAGTGTGTTTGTGTGAAACAAAATGTTTACACCTATATGTATGTGTGTCTATGCGTATGAGAGTGTCACCCCAAACAAACACAGAAGTAGATTCCCCCTCCCACCAACATAGTCAAACAAGCATAAATAGATCCAGTTTTTGAAAATAAAGCAGTTTGTCTGATGATCGCATAAGCGTGAAACTCAGGATCACAAATCCGTATCCATACAACTAAATATGTTAGCTCTATCGCTGATATTGAGCGCTTTTCACTAAATACTGCGCATATAAAATAGTATATATATATATATATATATATATATATATATATATATATATATATATATATGTGTGTGTGTGTGTGTGTGTGTGTGTGTGTGTGTGTGTGGTACTTTGACCTCTCGTCTATGGAGCGCGTCGATGGCTAAGAAAAGTCTAAATAGTGCCTTTAAATATAGATTTATCTCCAATTCTCGAAAAGCATATCTATTTAGTTTCCTAACCTAACATAAATAAAAGAATTTCTGAAGAAAAGGATGGATTTTTTTTATTGATATGACAGATGCTTATTACTTAAACTTTATTTTTTAGTGGATACTCATATCTTAGTAAAGACACCGTTTATTCATTAAACAGTATTTATTTTCGTCTACCGGCCTGAATATTCGAGAAATTCTGCCGGAGAACGCATATTATTCTAAGACGATATCTCGTATCCCAAGGGTACTTTACGCGTAAGTTAATGTAACGAAGTCGACTGCAATTCGAACTCTAAAAGGGAAACGACAAAAAGAAACAAGATAATAAGATGTCTTATACGAAGACCTATACTGTACAATGACCCCGATGAAAAACGTTTGTTACTAACAAAGTATTCTTATACTATCCTAATTTGTCAATCGCCAAAACACAATTTTAATCAACGCCTTTTATGCAAAAAGTAACTTTTCAGGTGAAAATCATTGTCAAAGTCTATTTTATGAGATACTTTATTCTTTCAGAATTGAAGAGATGAAAAGATTAGATCAACATGGCGTACAACAGAAATATCTAAAGTCAAGATTGCCTGAATAGAAAGAAGTGATTAATGACTTTTGAATCATGAATAATTTGAAATAGAGCCAAGGAAATGGTAAATAACTCCTTCTGCGCATGCGCCATTGAAAGGATTCATGGTTCTCTAAAGACAAT